>CM046456.1:33812242-34027545 GCA_025506515.1 Flaveria trinervia
GCTTACGAAAGTTGGTCGGCTCGTACATGCAGGTTGTGTCGGGCACGACCCCGTGCTAAATGGAGAAAGACCCCGTGTTGGAGGTGGGGCACGACCCCGTGCCACATGGGGCACGACCCCATGTCTACTTTTAGAGGATAGTACTTTTTGTCCTGTCGGATGTCCAAGCAGGGGGGTTGTGTTAATTTAGCACGGGGGTGTGTTTCTGGCAAGGTATGGGGCGTGCTTAATGAGGCACGATCCCATGTTTGGACTCCAAAGCTCGGATTACTTCAATTTCTTGTTAAATATGTTTTTTTGTCCATCTTGCCCTTCTAAACACCTAAAAACACAATTTAACATTTTTAAGTACATTTTCATCATTTTAAGGAAGATATTAAGTAATAATTGATGTGCTTTTGATAGGATCTTTATGTATAATTTGGAGCACATCACTTCATATTTGGCTTCAGAAGATATTGGTCTTGGCTTCGGAAGATTTTACACATAGAGTATTTCTAGTGTGAGGTGTAAAACTTCCAAAGCATTTCTACTTCAGTAACTTAGTGCATGCATGCAGAGCGACTTTGGATGCTTTAAATGTTTTAACAGTGCTAGACTTGTTAGTGTAACATCTTGTATTTTTGTTTAATAAAAGTTAGCATCATTATTCTTGTAAGGATTATTGTTGTCAAATTCAAAAATCATGGGGTGCTTATACTTATTGCTTTAATTTGTCCTTAGTTCTTTAATTAGAAAGTTGATAGTTCCATTAAATTTAAAACAATGCATAATAATAATAATATTAGTAATAATAATGACAATATTATTATAACAGAATATTAATAAAATTCATAACAATAAAAATAATAATAATAGTAATAATAATAACACTTTATAAGTTATTAAAAAAATATTTAAAACCTAAATTGAGTAAGTTAAGGGGTTGTTTTGTCACTTTATAAACTTTAAAAGAAAATTTTTACATAAAATAATAACAACTCTAATCTTAAGGGGCCGATGTGTAAGTATTAAAACTACAACCCAAACCCCCCTCGCGACTTTTTCGTCGTAGTGTTCGACCTCGAGTCATCTTCATTCAGGTAGTTAAACACATCTACATGATCGTTTTAACATGGGGAATAAAAGCCCCATGAATCTAATCGGTAATTGAATCGAATCGGGGTTCAATTGGATCCAAGAACAATCTAGGGTCTATTGGATTTGGGGGATTCTTGGATAAGTATGTTTTTAACAATTAAGGGCCGAGACCTAACACGGCCACGACCCTTGGTTCGCTGGTAACACGCATGTCTTCTAAACAGGAGGTCCCCGGTTCGAATCCGGGGAACCTCGCGTTTTGGTTTTAAGGCTTTTTAGCCTTTAAATTAAATCCAGTTTTTTTTTAAATTTATAAAAAAACAAATTTATGAACTTATTAATTTTTAGAGATACTATATTATTTTCTGCAAATTTATTTTTATAAAATATTTTAATATTTAAGACAAATAACATATTTAGTTGTTTTTTTCTTTTGTTTTCTTATAAAATAGACTTTAAATAATTGTTTAGCTCATTAAATAATAAATGTTCAATATTTACCTATATATATATTTTAAATGATGATTGTGTTAAAAAGAAAATTATTATAAAAATAATTTAAACTTATAAATTACAAAAGATTTCTCTTGCATTCCTTATACTAAAATACTTAAATAGTATGCTTTATTTTTCATGGAATTAAAAACATGGATAATTATTATATTTTATGTAGTTTAGTTATAAAACTCCCAAATACCATGTTGAAATGCTAATCCTTGTTAATTCGTTAAAATTATTAAATTTCTCTTAAATATAGTATATATATATATATAGGTACCTAGTGAAGAATTTCGTTGGAACGACAACCATTATTTCTTATTTATCAGCAATTATATAATTATTGAATATGTCAGTATTTCTATACCCCTTTTGCATATTTTTACACTTTGGGGTGAAACATGTTACCTTATAATCATTACACTTGTACAACATTTGATTCTTGTAAACACTTGGGCAATTCACTTATTTGTTGTGATTAGTTGAACTTTAGTAATTGCCATGTATTGACTATTATATGTGCAATCATTAACCTTTGCTAGCCTGGCGACGTCATAGATGTATGGGCCTGACAAGCCTGCTTGGTTAATCCAAGTACACTTAGCGAATTGTATAAACTTGTAAACGTGGAAACTTGTAAACTGTCAAGGTTTGATTGCGCATCTATCTTACATCCCTAGTTACTTTGCTTACTAACTTATAACATGAATTGCCATATATATATATATATATATTATATATATATATATTATATATATATATATTAAGTCAAATAACATTAGTTCCAATATCCAAATACAAAATACAACATCAAACCCAGTCACTTGAATATCTAAGTCCCATGGCACAAGCATGACCTTCATGCTTTGCCTTTTCAAGGAGCTTTGTGAGTGGATCCGCAACATTTTTATCAGTGTGGACTTTGCGAATACATATCTTTCCTTTTTCAACTTCATCCCTTATGTAGTTGAATCTCCGTTCAATGTGCCGAGTCTTTTGATGAGCACGAGGTTCCTTGATTTGAGCAATCGCACCCTCGTTGTCACAAAAGATCTCTAGGGGATCCTGAATGGAAGGGACTACCCCTAGATCGGCTATGAATTTCTTCAACCATGCAGCTTCCTGTGCTGCCATTGAAGCGGCGACGTATTCTGACTCTATAGTGGACAACGCTACGACTTCTTGCTTTGAGCTTTTCCAAGAAACAGCTCCCCCATTCAGAATAAAGATGTACCCCGATTGAGATTGTGAATCATCTCAATCGGTTTGGAAACTCGCATCCGTGTAACCTTTTACAACGAGTTCCTCTTCACCAGACCCGTAGATCAAGAACATGTCCTTAGTCCTCCTTAGGTACTTCAGAATGTTCTTGACAGCCATCTAATGACTATCACCAGGATTTTGCTGGTATCTACTTGTCATGCTTAAAGCGCATGACACGTCCAGTCTAGTGCATATCGTTGCATACATGATGGATCCTATAGCAGATGCATATGGGATCGTCTTCATTCTATTTTGCTCCTCCTTTGAGCTTGGACATTATAGAAATAATATCCCATAGAATCTCTAGGATCTCCAACAAACATACACTTGGTGGATCGGACATCTAATTTGTTTGGGGTGGGAGTCTTAACATAAACCTCACAACCCCAGACTCTTAAGTACGATAGGGATGGAACTCTTCCATGCCATATCTCAAAAGGTGTCTTTTTCACCTTTTTGGTTGGGGCCATATTCAGAATACGGGCTGCGGAAAGCAAAGCGAAACCCCAAAATGATAGAGGTAATGTGCTTCTAGCCATCATAGATCGAACCATATCCAATAAGGTTCGATTCCTCCTCTCAGACACACCATTATGTTGTGGTGTTCCAGGTGGAGTGAGTTGTGAGACAATCCCACAACTCCTAAGATGATCTTGAAAAACATCACTTAGGTATTCGCCACCTCTATCGGTGCGGAGAATTTTAATTGACCTGTTGAGTTGATTTTCTACTTCATTCTTGAAGATTTTGAACATTTCAAAAGCTTCATCTTTGTGCCTTAATAAGTACACATACCCATAGCGACTATAATCGTCGGTAAAGGTAATGAAGTATCTTTCACCATCCCTAGTCATTGGCTTAAAAGGACCACATACATCCGAATGTATGATACCTAATAAATCTTTTGCCCTTTCGTTAGTTCCACTAAAGGGTGCCTTAGTCATTTTACCTTGTAAACAAGATTCACATACATCAAATGAATCATATTCATTTGTTTTTAAAAGACCATTCTTTTGAAGTGTTTGTATACGTTCTTGTTTATATGACCAAGACGACAATGCCAAAGGTAGGTATCATTCAAATCTAATTTGAGTCTTTTGGTGGTTGCTTGGTACATGGAGCTATCATATCTTACGTTTTCATGAACCAATTCATAAATACCATTACAAGGTATAGCTTTAAAATAAAATACATGATTTAAAGAAACATGAATATCATTGTCAACAAACTTGAAATCATAATCATATTGTCTTAAACGGGAAACAGAAATTATGTTCCTAGTCAAACTAGGAGCATATAATACATTATATAAAATGACTTCCAAACCACTTGGAAGCTTCAAAATGTAGTCTCCTTGGGCTTCAATGTGAACCTTTGCACCATTGCCCATGAATAGACTTATTTCCCCTTTTGCATAATGCTCATTTCTTTTGAACCCCTGCAATAAATTGCAAATTTGACTTCCACATCCGGTATCTAATACCCATGTGTTAGAAGAAATAACATTTAGCTCAACATGTATCATGTAAATTATACCTGAGGTTTGCCCTGCATCCCTCTTTTCTCTCAACTCTTTGAGATAGACTGGACAATTTCTCATCCAATGCCCTATCTCACCACATTTGAAGCATGGGTCGTTTACAGCAACCTTTTGCTTCTTCTCCTTGGGCTTTGGAGGTTCCGCCCTAACAACCATCCTCCCCTTTCCTCCAACGTGCCTCTTTCCTTTTGCAACATTTGCCTTAGGAGGGGGTAGAGACCTCTTCCTTCTCCCACCTTCATTAATGGTGAGAACGGGTAAAACCCTTTTACCCATTCCCGCCTCAGCTGATTTGAGCATCGAATGAAGTTCATTTATGCTCTTGTCCCATCCGTTCATGTTGTAATTCATGACGAATGCCTCAAACCTTTTAGATAGGCCATTAAGGATCAAATCCGTGGCCAACTCCTTTGAGACAGGACAATTTAGCCTTTGAAGGCGGTCGACGTGGCTTTTCATCTTAAGAACATAAGATGAAACTGATTGGGATTCTTCCATCCGACATGCATGAAGCGCTCGAACCGTTTCGAAGCGCTCCACTCTAGCTTGTTGCTGGAACGTTTCCCGCAACTGAGTGATCATGTCATAGGCTCCATGGAGCTCATACTCCTTTTGGAGTTCGGGTGTCATACTTGCTAACATTAAGCAAGAGACTTGGACGGAGTCTTCCACATATTTAACCCAATCATTATAGGCCTCCACATCCTCCTCGTTAGGTTCATCGGGTGGGATCATCAAGAAGGTAGCCCGCTTTTCTTGCTTGAGAACAATTCTCAAGTTGCGGTACCAATCCATGAAGTTGTTAGGTGTTAGACGATCCCTTTGAAGGTCGCCCTAAGAGATTGGTTGTTTTGGTTTGGTACATCGTTATTAGCGTTGGTGTGGTCCCATCTACAAGATTTTACAAGTTCCATTTTAGTAACGTTTATAATTATATATTTCATTTATTATACCCTTTACGTCTCATAGACTATTAATAAAAAAAAAATTTAGAATCCAACGTTATATTTAAACATTGGTTAGGTGACCTTTATCCCATTATTAAATAAACAAGGTAGTCATAAATGACAATTGCAACCCATTGCAACTTCTAATGGTATGGGATCTTTTGAACATCTTATGTTTATAATGGCATGTTTACCCCATCAACAACCTTTTATAAAATACATTTAGGTGATCCATTCAATATATTTTATAAATCAAGTCGTCCTACTTACACACACGTGTGAGTTTACCACATAAGTGGTTAGTGACCTTTATCCCACAAAACATGGCATTATCACCTCAAGTTACAAGTTCCCTCAAAGTGGTTAGGTGACCTTTATCCCACGAAGAGTTTGCAAGTAACCTAAGTGTTGTGTAAAAGGATGGTGTATAACTTGTTTCTCAAAAGGGATTTATAATTTCACAATTCTTGTTTTAGAAAGACCATGTACTATATGATTGTATGCATTCAACCATATGGTATCCATTTGGTACTTTTAAATAAAACCCATTTTATTTTGCAAACCATTAACTCCTTTTATAGACCCATTCTATTTTGCTTAATGATTTGAGAACCAATTTCTTGTATAGCTTGTTCTAGTTGATGGTTTGTTAACGACATCCAAATATCCAAAACAAAACAACATCATAAGCATTCACCAAGCATAACCAAACAATTCATATATGCATAACAAAGCATACTAAATTGAGCACACTTGTTTAGCCAAAACAGTGTGTCAAAAGGTCTTGTCCTAGGGGTTAAGAACATGACACATGGTTGACAAAAGGAACTCCCACTTGAATCCACATCTTCAAGCATCCTCTTTGTCCATCTTTTTTTCAAGTCTTGATCTTGACAATCCTTACAAAATATGTATCCTATACATTACATTTCTAGTTAAAGATAAACCCTAATCTATTTATTACAAACCATATGAATGAATAGATTACAAAATAAGACTTGAAACAAAATAAATATTACATACCCAAATGAATATACATGACAACCAATCATTCAATCCAAATGGTCTAGGCTTTGTTATGCATAATCAACAAACACAACATCAAACCTACACAAGATGATCGATTTTGGCAGGCCCTTTTAGCCCTGTTTTGGCCAACATAAACCAAGAACAAATGGGTTAAGAACATATAAGAAACATCTAATAATCTAGAGTTTTAAAGATCCTTATATGCATAAAGAAGCATCTTTAAACACCAAGGGGTCAAAATCCAGCCCCTAACTCACGGATTTTTTGTGTCAAGCACCACAAAACCGTGACGAGGGAGAAATATATGTATGCATATGTATAAGTGGCTCTTGATGCCATTGAAGGGGTTTAACAAGTTTATCAAAGCTCATATAATCTTGTTTATATGAAAACGCAGCGGAATATATATATGTTTTAAAACATGTTAATAAGATGATTATTAACCTTTAATAAAGACCCCATGCCATGGATCATTATACAAGTGCATACAAGATAAACATAGAGATGATGAAACTACAACTTTTGTAGCTGCTGGATACGAGGTTAGAGAGGAAAAGAAGATGAAAACTTGGCTGAAACTTCAAAATCGAAGCCCTCAAGTGGTGATACCCCAAGCTTGTTCTAACACCTTTGATTGCTAGTAATCTTGACACCCAATTCTCAGCAACCAAACCCTTTTGAAAGCTGAAAATTCTGCTCAATTTTGCTTCCAAACTGTGAGAGAGAGAGAGAGATGGAGAAGCAAAATCCCTTTTTTGTGAGAGTGAATGGCAGATTTTTATTAGAGTGTGTTAGTGTCTTTGAGTCTTCAATTTACAAGACCAAAATTAGAACCCCAGGGCCCTTTGGGCGGCCAAAACAAAAGAAAAGGTCCCATCCCATTTAATTTTTAAACATAACTAACACACTTTAATCTTTAGTTTATAAAGTTGAAAACTAATTTTAAACTTTAATAAATTAAACACTCTTTTATTTGTTATCATTTAGTAGACTAAATAATGAAAACAAATAATATCTCATGAACAATTATCCACATAATAATGTTCATTTACAACAATATTTAGAAAATCCAATTTCTAAATGGGTGTCACTACTTTTTGTATGATCTTATCAACAATAAATTATCTTTCGGTGTTTGTTTGGCTTGTTATTGGTATGACCCGTCTTGGATCATCCCTAGCCACATCAATTTAATATGGATCTTGGGCAATCAAATCCTTCAGTTAAAATAAGTCTGGTTCAACAAGTCTATTTCTGAACCAAGAAATACCAAACAAATTAACCAATCACGTGTCTTCATGTCTAAGTCCAAATAAACAAGGGACAAGATGTTTAACAATGGCAAACAATTAATTTTTGTTAAACAAGGTAAAACATCTAACTAGAAGTGTCAAACCCAAACAGAATAAAGTCACCGTTTTTCACACACTTCTCCCCCACAGAAACAGTTATATCGTCAAGTTGAAAAGTCAGATGATCTACACTTTGGAAATATGGCACATAGTGTCTATTGTCCTTATTATCAGACCCAAAGAACAAAGATGGAACATAAATTTGACACTAAGACAGCCTCTTCCAAAAAAAAGAAGCACCATGACTCCACCAAAAACTTCAGGAACCTAAGATCAACCAATCACCAGTTTGGTTTATCATAACCAGCCCTACACAAAGCTTGTTGGACCAAAAGAACCAATGAGCCAAGATCAGAAAACTCTAAGTCCCACACGGTATCACAACAACTGCTGAAAGCCTCATCAGTAGTTTGACAAGTGCTGAAGACTTCAACAGCTGAAGATCAAGTGCTGAAGACCTTAACAGCTGAAGAACCAAAGTGCTGAAGTACAACCTGAAGAACACAAGTGCTGAAGCTGAAAGACCAAAGTACTGAAGTACAACAGCTGAAGAGTTCACAAGTGCTGAAGATCAACAACTGATGTACAAAGTCTGAAGACAAAGACTGAAGACATTGATGATATCTACTGAAGTCATCAGCTGATGAAACACCTGAAGGTCAAAGTCTGAAGATCAAGTACTGAAGCCTCAGTAGTTTGTCACAACTGCTGAAGAGTACTTCTTCAGTAGTTGTGATATCAGTATTTTATATTTTTATGTTTCAGTAGTTTTGTAAAACGACTGAAGAGTTTGTTCAGTCGTTGTAGTTTCAGTAGTTTTATATTTTGTACTTAACACGCTGATATGTTCTCAGTAGTTGTGAACATTTCAGTAGTTTGTTAAGAATTAGTTATTTTTGTATTGGATCTGCCAGTTGTCACTTTCCGTGATAACAGCAGTGACTGTTGCACTCTATATAAGGAGTGACAACCTATTGTAACAAGGGGGAATGAGTAATTGAATGGAATGAATGATTGATTTGATTAGAATATTCTACATCTATAAACATTCCTAGAAATCAGAAATACATATTCTCTCCCTATAACCGTATGCGATCTTAATGCTTACAGTATCGATTGCTTGCTACAATTTGTCTAATTCTTGTTTGTATTCCGCTGCTTTGTATTCTGATACATCAAACTTGTGATCACTGATCCTGTCAAATGGTATCAGAGCAGGTTATCATTGATCGATCTAATAATTGATCATTGAAACTGCTATTCAAGATCCAAGTTTGATTGAATTAGCTTTTTGTTTTGCAAGAAACGGTTATAGAGATTGAATTTTCTGTATTTCTGCTCATTCATCCTGAGATCTTTTTCTTGTTCTCATTGAGTTTGTTGTGGTTTGTCTAAAACTTTTTTAAACTTGAACTAAACTGTTTTGAACTGAAAATGACCACTCCCTCCAATGATCCTCACAATACTGGTTCCTCAACCAAGCCTCCTATGCTGGTTAGGAATGAGTATAACATATGGCAAAGACGTATGCTCCATCACCTGTCTGTTAACAGCGCAGGGTGTTGGACATCAGTGGTACATGGTCCACACAAGCCTATGGTGAATAACCCGGAAACCAATCAAATGGTTCCGAAGAGGAGGGAGCAATACTCAGATGAGGATAAGAAGTTGCTTGAGATTGATGCAAAAGCCCATGGAATTCTGGCCATGGCATTGCCCAATGAAATCTATTCTGGGCTAATGCATCATGAAACTGCCCATGACCTCTGGATTGCTTTGAAAGAACAATTTGGAGGAACAGATGAGGTCTTGGCAAATAATAGAGAAATTCTTGCCCAACAATATGAGACATTCTCTCATAGAAAGGGTGAGACACTGACTCAACAATATGAGCGGTTTTCTTGTTTGATCTCTGAACTAAAAATGGTCAAACTTGAATACACCAATATTCAGATGAATAACAGATTTCTCAGATCACTGCCTGAGAGATGGGACACATATACTATTGTCCTACGCTCCAGTGCAAGTTTGGACAAACTATCTCTCACCAACTCCATGGGAAATTGCTCACTTTTGAGAGAGAGATAGAACAGAAGAGAAAGCTGTCTTCATCTGGAAAGCTCACTGAAGACTTTATACAAGGCAACACTGCCTTGGTGGGTCATGAGTCAGAATATGCTTCATCTGAATGCCAGTATGATGAGCATATTAATTTCTCTTCAAGCACTTCTGATTCTGCATTTGTAAGTGTTGATGGTCATTTACTGGGTGTAATAATGACAATCTATGTTTCATTATGGATGATCTCAAGGGGATTGCTGATGATGACTTAGAAGAGATGGATATTTTGAGCCAAATGGCCTTGATAAATATCAGATCTCAGAAGTTCTACAAAAGAACTGGAAGAAAATTCCCAGGACTCTCTGGCAAAACCAAAGTTGGTTTTGACAAGAGCAAGTTGAGGTGTCACAAATGCCAACGGCTTGGACACTTTGCAAGAGAGTGTAGATCAACTGGATCTAACTCTACTGCACCCTTTGTGACTTTTCCTGGCAATAGTCAACAACACAGAGGGCAACATCCTGTCACATCTAGTCATCATCCTCAACAACAATCTCCGGCATATTTTGTTCCTCAGGGTCAAATGCCATATCAGTACCCTTGTTATTACATGCCACAGTCAAATCAAGTTCAAGTTCCTATGACACCACAACCTCATGCATTACCAGAACCTCAGCCTTCCCTATCTCATCAACAACCTTCATCTCAACAACACAGCTTCTTCACCCCAGGAGTTGTTGACTGAGCAGTTCAGTACCAGATGACTTGTCTGGTCATGATCAACTGTTCTCAGGTGCTGGTCAACATGGTGGTGACAGTCCCTTTGGGAATCTAGCTCTTATGGCTTTGGAGTCTGCTGATACTTCATCTTCCAATGCCTCTACACCTCAGGTATCACAGGTATCCTCTGAGGCAAAAGCCAAATTATGTCTGAACAATGCATAGCAGCATTTGCTTCCATTAGAGAAGCAAATGTAGCTTTAATTAATAAGAACATTGAGCTAGAACAAATAATTTCCAAAAACAAAGCTGAGTTTGAGTTTGTGCTCAAAGATAAAAATGATGAGGTTTATAAACTGAATTGCAAATAATTGATGATAAGGCTAGAGAAGATGTACTTCTAGAGAAGTACAAAGATCTCAAAGAAACCCTTGCAGTTACCCAGGTCGAGTGTGATAGATGGGTACAATCATGCAAAGGTTTTGAAATGCTTCTTAGTAAGCAATCTGCTTCAAATGTGAAGTTTGGAATTGGCTACAATCACACTGCTCCACCTACAGATTTTACCCAAGAGCAGAGGTAGAATCTGATGGTGAGAGTGATAACCAATCCATCAAATCATGTGATCTACCTTCTGATACAGCACAATCAGAAGTAGCAGTCAGCATCAAGTCCTCTTTGAACCTATCAGCTGATGTTGATGGTCCAAATGCTGACATTCACATGATCAATAAGTTGATCAACTCAGGAGTTAATCCTGAAGGTCCTGAAAGGACTGGAGAGCAGGATTTAACACCTGAAGTTCAAACTTCAACTGCTGTCAGTACTGAAGAGAAGAAAACTGGCAGTAGAAAAGTTTGAAGACTACTAAAGAGGTGTCAAGAAAGCAACCAATGCTTCCAAAGCATTGAAGAACAAGTCTTCTGTTGCTTCACCATCTTTAGTTGATGATCAACCTAAGATGAAGAAGAAACCATGTGAAGTATGTGGTTTGTTCAATCATCTTACAGATGATTGTTGGTACAAAAGAGGTTCCAAACTCAAACAAAAGAAGAAATTAATGAGAAAATGGTAAAAATGAAAACTGAGTTTGAGACCACATTTGTATCAGCAACATCAAATCCTGTAACCCTTAAGTCCTTAAGAAATCCAAAAAGGAAGGAGTTAAACAGGTGACAGCTGAGGGTGCTCAAAAGAAGGTGCAACATAGGACCTTATCTAACTCCACTAGCAATGTGTCTGATGAGCTGAAAGCTTTATCACAAAATCAGACACAGCTGGTGATGATGGTACAACATCTGTTGGGTAGAGTTAACCAACTAGATTCTCCTATGTTGAAACCACAGAAAAGGAGGTCAAGCCAAAGGACTCCTCTTCTACACCATCTTCTTCTTCTCAGGCTGTTGTTACAAATAAACATGTTAGTTTACCATCTATTGATGAGACCAGGCCCAAAACCAAAAGGTTTGGGTCTCTAAAACTAACTGATTGTTTATTATTGCAGGGTTCTTCAACATGCCAAAGTAAGCATGGTATGTAGACAGTGGGGATCTATGCACATGACTGGGAACATCTCTCTTCTTCATGACTACTCTCAAGGAAAGAAGGGATTTGTCTCTTTTGGCAATGATGCTAGGGGTTACATCATCGGTAAGGGCTTTGTCTCCAATGGAGAAATCAAATTTGATGATGTTAATCATGTGGAAAATCTCAAGTACAACCTCTTGAGTGTCAGTCAAATGTGTGATAAAGGCCATGTTGCCCTTTTCACAAGTCAAAACTGTAGGATTCTGTCATCCAAAGTTTTGCACTTGATTGACAAGGTGTTGGATGATCACACTCTCCTGAAAGCCAACAGGACAGGAGAGTGTATGCCTTAGATCTCTCTAAGAAGATAGATCTCAAAGGCAATCCTTGCCTATTTTCCAAAGCCTCTTTCAAGAATCTAAACTGTGGCACAGGAGGCTTGGTCATGTCAATCTCAAAAACATGAATCAGCTTAGCCACAATAGTTTAGTCAGAGGCTTACCAATAAAGGAGTTCCACTGTGATGAAACATGCACTGCTTGTTTAAAAGGAAAACAGCACAAGTCTCATTCCTCCCTATTGAAGTGTCCAAGTCCACTGCCTGCTTGCAATTACTGCATATGGATCTATTTGGTCCTGTGAGAGTAATGAGCATGGCAAAGAAGAAATACTGTCTGGTAATTGTGGATGATTACTCCAGATTTGTATGGACTTTCTTTCTACATTCAAAGGATGAGGCTGCTCAGAAGATTATCCACTTTGTGCTGTACATTGAGAAGCAGTATTCCCTTCCAGTCAAGTGTATTAGGAGTGATAATGGAACTGAGTTCAGAAATCATACACTTGATGACTTCTATCTTTCAAAGGGAATCAAAAGGCAGTTCAGCATTCCAAGGACTCCAGAACAAAATGGAGTAGTGGAGAGAAAGAACAGGACCCTCATTGAAGCTGCAAGGTCCATGCTGGCTGACTCAGGTTTGCCATTGACCTTTTGGGCCGAAGCTGTCAACACAGCTTGTTATGTGCAAAATAGAGTTTTAGTAAATCAGAGGTTGATGAAGACTCCATATGAAGTTCTCCATCATTTGGCTCCTCTGATTTCATTTTTCAAAGCATTTGGGTGTCCCTGTTTTATTCTCAACACAAAGGATCAACTCCACAAATTTGATCCTAAGGTGGATGCAGGATACTTTGTTGGTTATTCATCTACTTGCAAGGCATACAGAGTCTTCAACTGCAGAACAAGATGGTTGAAGAAACTCTACATGTTAAGTTTAATGAATCTCCAAAGGACAAGATTCCACAAAGTCCTGTGGAGTTATTTGATTTGGACATACTGCAATATGTTCCTTATCAAACTCCTGCTGTTGCTCCTGTCAACAGTTCACCACCTGGTGGTACTGCTGATGATGATGATGATTGCAGTACTCACCTCTTCAGGTTTAGTGATCAGCTGCCTGACTCAACTAGACCTGATGTTCCTGTAGCGCCAGTAGCACCATCCACAACAAATGCTGATGAGATTTCTTCGAATTCAACTTCCTTTGAATTACCATCCACTGATTGGTTTCAAGGAAATGATTCACCATCACCATCTGTTGCTGCTGAACCGGCTACAAACACTTGCACAGATCTCATTGTGTATCAAGATCTGAAGAATCACCCTATGTCTCAAATCATTGGTGATATCACTGCTGGAGTATCAACAAGAAGTCAATTGTCAAATTTCTGCTTCTATGCTCTCTTCATCAGTCAGCAAGAGCCAAAGAATTATCACATTGCTTTAAAGGACAATGGATGGGTTGATGCCATGCAGCTTGAGCTTCTTCAGTTCAAGAAACAGCAAGTGTGGGAACTGGTTCCTCTACCTCCAGGTAAGTGTGCAATAGGCACTAAATGGGTGTTTAGGAACAAAACTGATGAAAATGGGCTTATTGTTAAGAACAAGGCCAGACTGGTTGTTCAGGGGTTTGCACAAGAAGAAGGTATTGATTATGATGAAACCTTTGCCCCTGTAGCCAGACTGGAAGCAATTCGATTGTTTTTAGCTTATGCTGCTTATCAAAACCTTAAAGTCTTTCAAATGGATGTCAAAAGTGCATTTTTGTATGGAAAAGTTAAAGAAGAGGTTTATGTATGTCAACCTCCAGGCTTTGAGGACAATAAACATCCTAATTGGGTGTATAAGCTTGATAAAGCTCTTTATGGGTTAAAACAAGCTCCCAGAGCCTGGTATGAGACATTATCAAACTTTCTTCTGGAAAACAATTTCACTAGAGGCTCCATAGACAAGACTTTATTCATTAAGAAAGCTGGGCAGCATAATCTACTTGTTCAAATTTATGTAGATGATATCATTTTTGCATCCTCTGATCCAAAGTTGTGTGATGCCTTTACAAAGTTGATGCAACAGAAGTTTGAAATGAGTGCCATGGGAGAATTACAGTTCTTTCTGGGTTGCAAATCAAACAAAAGGCTGATGGAATTTTTATTCATCATCCAAATATACAAAAGATCTTTTGCAAAAGTTTGATTTACAAAACTGTACCCTGTTCTACTCCCATGAGCAGCACCACACAACTGGACTCAGATCAGAAAGGTAAAGTGGTTGATGAAACACTTTACAGATGTATGATTGGGTCCTTGATGTATTTAACAGCTTCTAGACCAGATATATGTTTGCTACATGTGTTTGTGCTAGATTTCAGGCTGCACCTAAAGAGTCTCATCTGATTGCAGTCAAGAGGATCTTTAGATATCTGCAAGGCACTCCATCTCTAGGTTTATGGTATTCTACCGACATTCTGGTAAATTAGTTGCTTTTTCTGACAGTGACTATGCAGGGTGTAAGTTGACCAGGAAATCAACTTCTGGTGGATGTCAATTCCTAGGCAACTGCTTGATTTCTTGGCAGAGCAAGAAACAGACCTCAGTTGCTACATCCACTGCTGAAGCAGAGTACATTGCTGCTGCAAGCTGTACATCTCAGGTACTCTGGCTTCAAAACCAACTTTTGGATTATGGCATTACAGAGACTAAGACTCCATTGTTAATGGATAGTGCTTCAGCTCTTTGCATTGTCAAAAATCCAGTCCAGCACTCTAGGACCAAACATATAGAGATCAGACATCATTTTATAAGGGATTGTTTTGAAAAAGGTCTGATTGATCCTAAGTTTGTGCCTAGTGCTGATGAGCTTGCAGACATTTTTACTAAGCCTTTGGATAGTTCAACTTTCCAAAACCTGGTGTTAAGGCTTGGTATGCTGCAGCTAGAATAAGTGACAACTACTGATGATCTCAGTAATTCATACTGATGATCATGAGTACCTATGTCACATATAAGTACTGATGAGCTCTTTTAACCTCAGTAGTTTTTATAACTACTGAAGGCTAAATGTCTCACAAGTACTGAAGTACTTCATCTGTTCTAAACTACTGATGTAGTTACAACTACTGATGCAGTCATAACTACTGCAATCAGTAAAAACAGATAAGTACTGATGTCCTATGAAACAACTGAAATCAGCCAAAAGACTGATGAATGTGTTGAGGACAGTTTGAAACAGCTGAAAAGCTAAGAATTGACGAAAACAGCTGAAGAGAACTTTCTCTTCAGTCGTTTGTACAACTGCTGTTTCATTTTAAACAACTGAAGCAAAACCACGTCTTCAGTAGTTTTATAACTACTGATGACTAATACCAAGTCTTCAGTTGTTTACAACAGCTGATGACAAAACCACTGTCTTCAGTAGTTTCATAACTACTGATGACAAACACCATGTCCTCAGTTGTTTCAATCATCTGAAGTCAAAACCACGGTCTTCAGTAGTTTTCTAAACTACTGATGCCTAACACCACGACTTCAGCTGTTTCAACGTCTGAAAGGATAATACCATGTCAACGGTCGTTTAAAACTACTGATGACTAACACCACATCCTTCAGTCGTTTCCTTACCCGTACCCTATAAATACCCCTAACCTTAGCTCTCATGCTTCATCTTCTTCAAACCTAACGTTCCTCTCCAAACTTCCTTCTTCTCCATGGCGTCTATGCAAATTAAACCGCGACACAACTGTGTTGCCTACCTCACAAAATCGCCGATCTGGACTAAGTTCGATACTGCTATCGATCTTATGGTTCAGTCCCAATACAACAAGGCATTCCTTCTGAACCCCGTCTTACATGCCGAATCCTTGAACCAATTTTGGATGAACGTTACTGTTACCACTGAGGAGAGCAACACACCATCCCTCCGGTCAGTCGTCAACAACAAAGAAGTAGTCATTACTCCTGCAACAATCCGTAAAATTCTTCAACTGAGTGATGCTACTTCTCCTGCTGGATATCCGAAGGGCACCATAGATCTATCATTTGCTCAGCATGGATATCAAGGTGATCTCAGTGCCACCACCATCATGAAGAAACACTTTAATGACGCTGAGCGCCTGATTTTTCACATGGTCAATGTATGTTTGGCCCCTAAGACGTCGTCTTGGGATCAAATGTCCACCAAATGGCAGCAGGTAATGTATTCTATCCTTGAGCAACAACCACTAAACTTTTCAGATTAATATTTTCAGAGCTCAAAGATATGGCTCAAAACTACTGCCACCGTTGGATACTCTATCCACGGTTCATAATGGCCATTATTATAGACCAGCTTAATGCTGAGGGACTTGTTGGCTTGGGAGTCCCTGCTACGGCTGTTCTGCCAAAGTATACTCCCGGCACAACTCTGACCGGACACTCAAACTGGCTGCCAAGCTGCGAAAACCCACGCAGCTGGAACCCACAGCCACCACCTCCAAATCCAAGTCCCCACCAAACCCACCAAAAAGAAACCCAAATGGCTACTCAGGGAATGAGTCCCCTGAGGATGCCCCTGCAACACAAACGCAGGATATATCCACTAGTCCAACCCCCTAGTGGATACAATGACTCCTCCAGCCACAGCCGCTCAGGCTTCCTCTCACAGGAGCCTGCAGCAACCCAAGGGCACCTACTTATCTGGGATCTTACTCACTTGAGGAGATTGCCATTGAAGAGCACCATCCACCCCAGGTGCACACTGCTTCTATCCCTTACCCCAAACAACCGCCCCTCACAGCCCAACTTTAATAGTTGCACAAGTGCTGACTCAATTGCACTCCTCACCCCCCCCCAGAAACCACTTACTACTGGGAATACCTCTACAATTGAGGGGGAGGAACACAGTGCACCTGAGAACCCACAGCACAGGGTTTCCCAATTCTATCTCCTGGTGTAGACAAGGAGCTTAGAATATCTAGTGAGGCTGCCACCTCCTCTGACTCAGCACATGACCAGAGTGAGGCTGGTAACATTGCTAAGACCTCCCTAGAGGCAACAGCTGATGATGGACATTGTCCTGAGGCTGGAAGTCCCCAGTACCAAGCACAAGGGGCACATGCACCAACTGGTCTACACCCAGTGCATGTAAATCCTCTCTCAGGAGGTCAGGTGATTCAGTATCCTGATGATGACCTGAGCTTCTTCTATGATGTAGTTGCTCCAAACACTTCTAAGGATGAGGTAGCAGACTCAAAGCTGCTGGCCAAGATGTCTCAGGATGCAAGTCCATCTGCCACCATCATACACCCACAGATGGCACCTTCCCTTGAAGGTTTCCCAAACACAGAGCCCCCCAAAATCAACCACCTGCCTCTGCTTCAGGCCCTACTTCTCAGGAACAGAACCCTCCTGAGCAAATAGGTGCTGTACTCCAAAATTCCCTCCTCTCATCACCCCATAATCACTGATATAGTGATCAAAGCCCTTGATGAGAGGCTTTCCCCAATTACAGCCCTTGGTTGATGCTGCTGTCCAAAAGACTCTTTCTGCGGTACAACCCCTTCCTCCAATGCAACCAAAAAGGGGGAGAGTACTGCAGTGAAAGAAAGAAGAGGAAAAGATCCGAGGAAAAGGAAGAGAAGCAAGTCCAAGGAGGAAAAGAAAAGCAACCTCTGCTCACTACAAGCGAAGAGAAGTGCTGATGATCACACTGCTGAAGACAAATCCTTGGAGGAGCTGTCAAAGAAGCTGACACCACACACAGCCGCTCCATGGATAAAATAATTGAACAACTCTTCAGGCAGGGTTTGACACAGCCACACTGGATAGTGAGATCAGAAGGTTAGAAGTACAAGAGATACAAACCCGATGGGCAGGGTATGATGCTCTTGAGAAAGAGAGGTTGGAAATAATGATCCGCTTTATTGCAAAATACTTGGGAAGATCATTAATGGAGATCCGCATGGACCAGGGACAGCATTCTGGCTATAGCCACCAGAATCTGTCTGTCTGAGCAATTCAACAAAGGATTATTGTGGAAGCCCTTGATGAGGCTGGGCTGGTAAAAGGTTAGAGATGGCTAAACTCACAAAGCGAAACTAACTACAAGGATGCTAGATCAACCTTCCCTTCCACCCACTCAAACAGATCCTATCCCTCAAATCTCCCAACCAACCTCTAAGCCAAATCCAAACATCCTCATTCTTCAAAACCAATTCCTTCACCAACCCAACCATCATCCAGTGATGTACCCGAAGGAGGAGAAGGGTGCTGAGGATGGAAGAAGAAGAGAAGAGAGATGAAGATGATAGTCTGCCACTCTCTGCTGTTCTGAAGCTACCAAACCCCGAAGTCAACCCATGATCACACCTGACTCTCAAGGGAAATGGTCAGAGTCAAGATAGAAGAAGAAGAACAGCAAAACAGCACGATGAGCACTGTTGAAGATGGTTGACAAGGAATTTCCTCAGTCATCATCTATTCAAGCCATGAAAGGGCATGCTCAAAGGCTGTACACTCTCAGGCACACCTTTCAGTATCAGAAGGAGAGAGTGAGAGTATGGCCAGACCCCAGGGTGAGTTCTAGAATCCATAAAAGAACTATCCCACACAGATACAACGGCCAGGTACAAAAACATAGAATCTACCATCATGTTGGCCGTTGTAGTCTCACCTTGGGAAATCATTGATGAATTCAAGAAAGCTCACCAAGCAAAGAAGACACCTCAAGCCTTACTAGAAAACAAGATGATTAAGAGGGGTTGTTATATAAAAGCTTGAAGACATCCAAAAGAATGAGCTCCAGTTACTCCTTGAAGGCAACCATCCTGATGAATTTGTATATAGGGAGGTAACTACGGTGGAGCTGAAAAATGGCAGGACCATGAAGTACTTATCAGAGTACTATGGTCCAGATTCTTCTTCGAAGGAGGAGCAGAAGAACTCTCTCAAGAGGAACAAGTTGTTCTCCTTGAGGCCTATGTTCGTGAGTCATACAGACTCATTATGGGGAAGTAAATCTCATGAATGGGATAACAACTCTGTGTCCAGTTCCCCAAAACAGAGTTCCCATTCATACTCTGCCAAACAAATATTTGAGATTTCTTCCCAGGCCGGAGCTTACATGGGTCATCTTCTCTACTGATCAAGAAGGAAAAAGACCAACATTTTGCCATCAATAAGTGGGAGTATAAATAAGTTAGAGGTTTTGGCTGCATTGGTTCAGGGGGAGTTTGTTGGACCAAAAGAACCAATGAGCCAAGATCAGAAAACCTCTAAGTCCCACACGGTATCACAACAACTGCTGAAAGCCTCATCAGTTTGACAAGTGCTGAAGACTTCAACAGCTGAAGATCAAGTGCTGAAGACCTTAACAGCTGAAGAACCAAAGTGCTGAAGTACAACAGCTGAAGAACACAAGTGCTGAAGCTGAAAGACCAAAGTACTGAAGTACAACAGCTGAAGAGTTCACAAGTGCTGAAGATCAACAACTGATGTACAAGTCTGAAGACAAGACTGAAGACATCAGCTGATGATATCTACTGAAGTCATCAGCTGATGAAACACCTGAAGGTCAAAGTCTGAAGATCAAGTACTGAAGCCTCAGTAGTTTGTCACAACTGCTGAAGAGTACTTCTTCAGTAGTTGTGATATCAGTAGTTTTATATTTTTATGTTTCAGTAGTTTTGTAAAACGATTGAAGAGTTTGTTCTTCAGTCGTTGTAGTTTCAGTAGTTTTATATTTTGTACTTAACGCGCTGATATGTTCTCAGTAGTTGTGAACATTTCAGTAGTTTGTTAAGAATTAGTTATTTTTGTATTGGATCTGCCAGTTGTCACTTTCCGTGATAACAGCAGTGACTGTTGCACTCTATATAAGAGTGACAACCTATTGTAACAAGGGGGAATGAGTAATGAATGGAATGAATGATTGATTTGATTAGAAATATTCTACATCTATAAACATTCCTAGAAATCAGAAATACATATTCTCTCCCTATAACCGTATGCGATCTTAATGCTTACAAGTATCGATTGCTTGCTACAATTTGTCTAATTCTTGTTTGTATTCCGCTGCTTTGTATTCTGATACATCAAACTTGTGATCACTGATCCTGTCAAGCTGGCTTATGGAAAAAACGTCTATGTCTGGTATGAGAACAAGAAGACAATGACCTTTCCCCACCCTCTAATGGGACAATGGTTGAATTTTTTGATGTGTTTTATGCCTCTGTACCCCAAGCTGGTTAGGGCTTGGGGCCCGTCACCTACTATGTTTTCAATTGAAGTGCAGGGTGTTAGCTATCTGCTAAAACAAACACTTGGATTGTAGATGTCGGAGCTCAAGGCACATGACTAGAAACCGGGCACTCCATCAACCTTCAAACAAATCAAGAGTCATTTTCTTTTGCTGGAACAAGGAGGGTACATCACAGCCAATTGGAAGTAGGGGAACCAGAAAGTGAGTTTGACAAGGTAAATTATGTTCAACAACTTTAGAATAATTGCTTTATGTTTTCCCAAATTTGTGACAAAGGATTTAAAGTATTTACAGAATAAGAAGTGCTATGTCCTGAAAAAAGACTATGTCCATTCCGGAGTCAGCCTCAAGATATAATGACCTTTAACGTCTTGGAATCTATCGAAGGCCTCCACAACGGACTCTCAAGTTTAGTGCTTCTTGTCAAACACTGAGAAGGATTCTATCTCCTGGCATAGGAGTGGGGCACATCAATCCACGGAAGAGGAACCACTTGATCCAGAATGATCTAGTTCGAGGAGTCAATGTCAAGAACTTCCAACTCCTGGATTTTTGTGTCGCCTGCAAGAAAGGCAAACAGATAAAGAAGTCTCATAAGGCAAGAAAGTTAATTCTACATAATTGCCTCTTGAGCTTCTTTACATGCATCTGTTTGGTCCAGTCAGTATAAGAAGCATCGCAGGCGACTTGTATTGCTATGTAGTTACAGATGACTACTCAAGATTCTCTTGGGTGATGTTTCTGAAATCAAAATCAGAAACATTTGAGTCATTCAAAGAATTGGTAACTACACTGGAGTCTCTTTACAAGATGAAGGTAAGACAAGTATGCTCAGCCAATGGAACCAAGTTCAAGAACCAATGGATGGAGGCTTTCTGCAAAGAAAATGGAATTGTGCCCATTTCACTTCTGCCTAACTCCTCAGATGAACGAAGTAGCTGAGAGAAAGAATCGTAGCTTAATAGAGACGGCATGCACAAGGCTAGCAGACTTGAAACTGCCTATCCAATTTTGGATGAGGAAGTTGCAATGCGTGTTACACGTTAAATCGAGTTCTGGAGGTAAAATGTCATGGTTAAGACGTGTTACGAGGTACTTAAACGACGTAAACCAAATTTGGGTACCTCGAACCATATGGAGCACCATTACGTTGCTGAAGAAAACTCAGGAAGGGAAGTTTAGCAAGAAGGCTGAAGAGGGCATATTTATAGGATACAACATACCGAATAAGAGAGTTATAACAACTCAACGGGTCAAGTAGAGGTGTGGTGTAACGTCGATGTTCCGAGATATACCACTCCTCTACTGGAAAAGGACCCGCATTCTTTTTCAACTATGATGCATTTCTTAAGTCCTTCAACATTCCTCTCTCCACTTCTGATGATGAGTAGCAGCCTAAATGATGTATGATGTCTTAAACACACCTTCACAGGACTCTACATCATCTGGCTCACAAGATGAATCACCTACCCACTCAGGGGGAGCACTCGAGTTAAGTGACTCTTCCTTTGACGATGAAGCCATGGAGAATGATCAGGACACTCAGGAGCAACAGGTTCCTACTACTACAAGTCCACAAGCATCTGATATTGATGCCTATGAGTCTTCGGAAACCTCACACTCCTACTGTCTCAGATACGAAACCAAACGTTCATAATCTTGATTCTGAGGTAGTTGTTCCCATCGCTCCTGGATCATGCTAAATGTCTATCATCCTCTGGACAATGTTATTGGGGATGTCAGATCAGGAATTCAGACAAGAAATCAGCTGTATTCAGCTGATTATCCCTCGGTAATGGAAAAAGGGTATCTTCACGATGGTGCATACCGCTGTTTTGTGTCTCAGTTCAAGCCAAAATACGTCAGTGAAGCCCTAAATGATGAGGCATGGGTGAGTGCCATGCAAGAAGAACTCTTTTAGTTCAAGAAGTTAAGTGTATGGACACTGGTAGATAGAATAAAGGTGCTAAGGTCATTGGCACCAAGTGGATCTTGAAATGTAAGAAAGATGACCAAGGTGTCATCATCAAGAACAAGGCTCGACTTGTAGTTTAAGGATTTCGACAAGTCGAGGGAATTGATTACAATGAAGTATTTGCACTTATGTCGAGAATGGAAGCCATCCATATCTTCCTAGCCTATGCCTCTTACATGCATATTAAAGTCTATCAATTGGATGTACAGAGTGCATTTCTTCATGGTGAAATCTGGGACATAGTGTATGTCAGTCAACCTGAAGGATTTGAGGATCCATATCATCAGGACAGAGTTTACAAACTGGATAAGGCTCTCTACGGGCTTCACCAAGCCCTAAGAGCATGGTATGAAAAACTCTCAACTCATCTGGTGAAACACGGATTTCACAGAGGTGTAATTGACTATACCTGTTCATCAAAGAAAAGGATGGTGATATGCTGCTTGTTCAGATTTACATTGATGACATAATCTTCGGTCCAAGAACGAAGACTTTGTAAAGAATTTAAAGTAGTAATAAGGCAGAATTTGAAACGAGTGCCATGGGAGAGATGAAGTTCTTTCTTGGGTTACAGGTGGATCAAACACCAAAGGGAATATTTCTACATCAGACCAAATATGTAGGGGATATTCTCAGTCGGTTTGACATGGAGAATGCTTCTGCAGCCGGGACTCCACTTGCTACAAAACCGTGATGTAGCACCCAACGAGAATGGTGATCTAGTTGATGCCACCATGTATCGAGGAATGATTGGATCCCTCATGTACCTCACTGCCTCAAGACCTGATATTATGTATGCAACATGTCTTTGTTCAAGATATCAGGCGAAACCAAAAGTTAATCTTTAGGGGTCAAAAGGATATTTCGTTATCTGAAGGATACACCCACACTTGAGTTGTGATATCCTCATGACAATGATTTGAGCTTACCGTGTACAGTGACTCGGATTATGGCGGATGCAAGATAAATTACAAATTCACCTCAGCAGGTTGTCAATTCTTTGGGAGAGATTAGTCACGTGGCAGTGTAAGAAGCAGACATCAGTTGCGTTGTCAACTTGTGAAGCTGAATATGTTGTTGTGCAAGCTGTTGTTCTCAAATCATCTGGATATAATAGCAGATGCAGGACTACGGTTTGAAATTTTCTAACACCCCTATATTTGTTGATAATTTTGCTGCAATAGCCGTTACTAAAAATCCTGCCCAACATCCTAAGACCAAACACATCGGCATTAAATATCACTTTATACGTGATTGTTTTGAAAAGAATCTAATTGATGTTGTTAAAATAAATACGGATTTTCAACGCGCTGACCTCTATACAAAAGCCTTGATAAATCATGTTTTATATATTGTTAGAGATCAACGGCGTTAAAAAAATGATGTAATTCCAGAAGATGAACAGGTCTAGTCTGATGTGTCAAGTCCATTTCTTTAGTTTTTTTATTTTCTTTTATTCTAGCTTTTTTATTTAATTTATTTATTGATTTCATTTCTTCGCCTATTAAAATCCTAAAAAGAATCATTTACGGTTTTAAAATTTTAGGGGAGAATAGGTTAAGTTAGTATTAAAAAAATGAGGGAGGAGGACTTGCAAGCTAAAGAAATGAGATCGTTCTGAGATATTGATTCAACGACTATGGAAAATGATATTACATAAGAACAAAGCATTTAGGACTTTAAAAGATTTAAATTGAATTAGATGCGAAATTCAAAGTATAGTCTTGAGAAGTCTAAGCAAAAATAAAAGGAAAAATGATAGTAAAACTAGCTATGCTAAGGTAACACGGAGAAAGTAGACCTAGTGGTTGCTAGACCATTAGATGATGTGTCGGTAGATTCAACACAATAGATAAGTAGACCTCGTTGGTGATCTCAAGATCAAACTAAGTTGTACAACAAGCTGTGGGTCATCATCTTATCCCTGGTTAACACAATCAACAGAGTTCCAATAGGGAGTGACGAGAAAAATAAACGCCACAAATGTGTGCGGATGACCAAAATATGAGCAAAGCACATGATGAAAAATGCAAAAAGCAATCAAACTGATAACCTATGTTGTTGGTGCGATCTGTGCAACAGAATAAATTGCTCAAACAAGAGATAGGTTATGCGCCTCTCTGTTGTGCGGTGGCACTGATCTTAGGATAAGCATAACCTATATATTCTAGAATTCATTGTTGTTTGCCGCCTCTCTGATGTGCGGTGGCACTGACCTGAGGCTTGGCTTCTTTTTGAAAGCTCTAAAAATAGTTTCTTCTTGTCAAAAATACCCGTAGACCGCTCAAAAATATCCTGAGGATTGTTGATTACCATATAAGCGTGGGATCCACAAATGCTTGTTGAAATAATTAAACCTTAAATCATCACCAATCTATGTCAAAAGTCTGTGTATGGATCTAAGTGGACAAGTATACTGACAATCATCGTGGCAGCAATTCTTGAAAGTCCAAATCAATGTGTGTGCCTTATAGTAATAGCATGATTTCCTTAATTTGATGATGACTCTTGACGAAAACAAGAATCTAGCATCAAATGATTTTGGTAAAACGTCCTGAATGAGTTGATTACCTGTATGATTTTATAATGAATCATTCCTCTTATGGTCAAAATAACTTGAAGCTGCCTGTTCAAGAAATAAATCTGTTACATTTCTATCTTAGGATTTCCACCTCATACAAAATCACAAAAACATCTTTAGTTTTGTCTTTTAATGTTAGCTCTTTTGTTTTATTTTAACATTTAGTCAATTTAGATTAATATGTCGTACTATGTCGTGGAATTCAATCTGGGATTAAATTACTTAAAAGGGTCACATTTGAGGTGACCAAACGTTTTTCAATGTTAAATGGGTCACGTCTGAGGTGACAAAATGTTTTTGCTTAAAAGGATCATGACTGAGGTTATCAAAAGCTTTCAAAGTTAAAATGATCATGTCTGAGATGATCGAATGCTCAAAATGGTTAATCAAGAGTTACATGGGGTTAAATGTCAAATGGTCATAAAGGCAAAACCATGAGTATGATCCATTCGCACGACTGGACCATGAGTATGGACCAGTCCTACGATTGGACCATACTTATGCACTAGACAACCGAATGGAGCATGAGTATGAACCATTCACATGAATGGCTTACAAGATTCAGCCAGTTGCCCGAATGGAGTTGTCCGAATGAGTCAGTCGCCCGACTGAAACCCAGTCGGCCGACTGAAGGTGATCGACTGAACCAATCGCCTGACTGAGTTCCAATCGCTCGAATGAAAAGAGCAAATGGATCCAGTCGCCCGATTGAAACCAGATTCAGTATAAATAGGGCCATAGTCGATCGCACATACTCATCACCCCTCAATCGCCCGAAAATCGCATATCGTGCCGTTACTCTGCCAAAATTTCTTCTGACCTTACTTGACTTCAAATTTCAAGATTCTAACGATTGCTCGTTATTATACAGATTGATGGCTAATCGATGGACCATCAACACCAAGCACAATATTTGTGCTCATCTGGATGCCACCACTCGGAACGCTGCCGAGTTTGTTAGCATCATAGCTTTCCTGAAGAAATCACGGGTACACCGAGCCATATCTACACCATGCTCTCCCTACAGGTCTATACAGTGGGCCTTCTGGGAGGGTACATTAGTTGATCGATCTCGTGAGCCCTACTGCATGAGGAGTACTATATTTGGGCAAGACATAGAGGTGACTGTTGTAGATATTCATCGAGTAGTACTGGATCTAGGTGATGATGTTGATCACCCAACCAGACTACACCCTCTGACTGTGAGGGGATGCTTCCTCAGGATGAAGTACTCTGGGGACATCAATGCAGGTGTGCTAAACAAAATCAACCTGTGTCCCCAGTTCAAGTACTTATCACACGTGATGCTGAAGTGCATAGCTTCGAGAAGGGTGGGTTCAATGACTTATCATACCAAATCCAGAATGCCTACGTGGCACTGGCGCTTAACCACTCCTTCAGCTTCTCAGCATGATCTTTGCATACTTGATAGAGAACTTGAGGCCAAAGGCAAGGAGGGCTTATGTATGTACCCAAGATTCTTACAGATGATTATCGATGAGAAGTTGTCTTCCTTGCCTAAGGAGAGCCATGATGCAGTATCACTTGAAGTGATGGATGACACTACTTTGGGCCGCATGAAGGTCTACAGGGGAAAGCAAGTCAAGCCCCCTGTGAGGAGACTGTCGGGCACCTGGCCCAGGAAAAGTACGTGGTGCCGGCAAGGCGTAAGTGGCGCCACGAGGAGAGTGATTCAGATGTTGAGCAGATTGCTCTTCCATCTAATGACTCTGATGATGATAACGGTGACGCTGGTGGAGATTCTGGCCCTGCTGCTTCTAGGGCCAGCACTACACATTCTACACCTCCACCACCCACTATGCAGATGCCACCACCGCTAGTTTCCATCAGGATTTCTGTTCTCTTGATGAGGAGGAAGAGAGTGATGAGGAGCCCTAAACAGGACAGTGGGCAGCAGGGTGGTTGCCACCGACCGAGGCATTCGGGAGGTTGGAGGATGCCCTAGTGAGTCTGGGGAGACTGCAGCCGACCCTAGTTACACACCAGGTTAGTCTAGCAGCATCCCAGGGGGAGCATCCACCTCAAGGGGCATGAGGAGAAAAAGGATGGCTCAGCCCCATAGGATGAAGAGGAAGAAAAGGAGGATGACCTTCATCACCACCACCACCACAGCGACCACCTCTACCACACCTCCCATCACCACTACTACTACTTCACCCACCACCACCACTACCTCAGCCACTCTACCACTTACTCACACTACATCCACCATCACTACAGCTTACCCATCACCATCCACATACATACCACCTCCCATATTCACCACTGCCACCACCACCACCACTAGCCACCAGGCAGGACCATCATATCACCCATCTTTCCCTTCAGGATCATCTCTACCTCCAAGTGGGGCAGAAGAACAGCTTTCAGCGCTATACGGTATGGTGCTGAAGCTGTTAGCCGCCAATGACGAGAAGATGCTCAGCTCCGATACTTAGTGGAGCTTACTGCTGCACAATCATAGCAGATCTCTCAGCAGGCACAGCAGATTGAGGAGCAGGCTTAGCAAATGGCTGCTCAGAGTCAAGAGATTTCTCAACTCAAGGAGAAAAATGTGTTATCTACTAAGAAGATCGACGAGTTGGAGGATGCTAAGAGGACCATCCTGCTCAAACTTAAGGGCACAAAGGATGAGCCTCTAAAGAACAGAGAGGGTGACGGTGATGTGGTGATGATAGTGATGATGATGATAGCGATGATGATGATGATGATGGTGATGATGATGATGGTGACAATGAAGGTGATGTGAGGATGGAGGAGACAATAAAGGAGGAGGAGATTTATCTGCTTCGAGTGCACAGGAAGCTAGTGAGAGGCGGACCAAAAAGATTCAAGATCCAGGTGCCTCGACATCAGCCCCGACAGCAGAGGAACACATGATCCAAGACAAAAGTAATGCATAGATGTTTGTGTAATTTAATCATGTGTAATTTGAATATTGTTTTAAACTTATGTGTATGAATGTTCATGTATATATTTAATTTTTACTGTCTTGATTATATACTGATGAATGATGTGTTAAATGTTTTAAATCAAGCAGATCCACATTATCAGTGAGATGACTACGATGTTGCTCCCCTTCAGCAGATCAAGTCTCAACTCATAATGATATTTGATCTGCAAGGGATTGTCAGGAGGTCAGTAAGGTATACTCCCGAAGAAGGAGAAATATTCACAACCTCACTAATGAGCAACTCGCAGAAATGTTCCGGTTAAACACAGATGAATTGGTTAAGGATGCCCCTACCGTCGATGTTGCTAGTGAAGACGAGCTCAATGATGTTGATGAAATAGAGATTGAAGACATCACAGCACAGCACTATCTTTCGAGAGGGAAATGTGGCTCCGGATTTTGGAGATACACTCGACAGTGGTATGCATGTTAAATTGGATACGATGGAGAGGGAGCCCAAGAAATCAGAAAGCCAAGCTCAAGCCACGGATGCCGATGTTGAAAACAAAAAGGCTGAATGGGCGGCTTGTTTTGCAGAGATCCGTGCCCAATGCACAGCGCCAAAGCCGAGTGCCTACGCCAAGCTCTACCAAGTCAAGAAGTATCTTAAGGTGTCTAGCAAGATAATCGCATGGGCTTACTTTGAGGATCTGCATGTATATGTAGTGAAACGGGTGAAGGGAATCGAGTACTTCAGATTTCCACATGATCTGAAGACTCTTCCTGGTTTTGAGCTCAACCAGTTGGCACGCTTGAACCTGCTATATGCTGACCCCAGGAAGATGTCAGACTAGATTAAAGTTGTGTTAAAGAGAGAATACCACACACGATGGGTTAATTTCAAGCCTCAACAACCTACAAGGTATATTCGAAGGTCAGAGGTGGACCCAAGGACTGGAAAACCCAAAGTGGTGTTGAAGTGGAGTCCTCCGCGTACCATGTCTAAGATCCTATTGAGGGAAATGCCACAGGACTTCACTCCCCACTTCAAGTGGTGGTACTATGACTGACGAACAGGAGAAGCGGTCATAGTATTACCAAAAGAGCGCCAAATGGAAACCATTTGGGTATTTGACCCAATGTGGCTAACCAACCTGTCAGCGAATGATGTTTATACTTTATACAGGTGGCCATTATTCTATGATCCGCAGGATATTATACAGGCCCTCCAATTTCAGAACGTAATAAGACCCTGCTTTGCATTTGAGATACATGCTGGAGTCACAGTCGACGAGAGCATAAGAATTTTGACGAGCTAATGAAGGATGCCAGACAATGATAGAAACTAGGTCCATGGGGGAGTTTGTTGATCCGTATGTACCTAGTTTATGATCTTGATGTAATATGTCTATCATGTCAATGTAAATGAAATATATGAGTTGAATGAAATGTATTATGTGGTTATTGATCTTAATGTTTAATGTTTCAGTGTATTTTTTAATGTTTATCATTTATTAACGCATATTGAACCAACTATATAGGTTTGTGGTTGTTTGAATAGATCATAGTCAAAGAATGATTGAGAAACATATTCAAACTTAGTCATATGAAGTTCTCATGCGAATGGCCCATGCTAATGGACAATACGCATGAACAACTTCATGCTAATGAACCAGTCGCACGACTGAACCAGGAGACTAGATCAATCGTAAAATTGTGACATGAGATTGACTCAGTCACACGACTGAACACTCAGTCGTCTGAATGGATCAACAACATGACTCGGTCGCATGACTGAACCATGCTAATGGTTCTGGTGCACGAATGAGTAACCCTAACATATAAATACCACTTATTTCATGGGAAAACGTAACACTTTGAAGAATTCGACTTCTACACGTACCCTAGCCGTCTAGAACGTCCAAGAAAGCCATTCCAAGTTCATAGATCGTTCTTGATCGATTCCTATTCGTTCTTAACGTTTAGTTTAATCTTATATCGATCAGGTTAACATTCTCACTAATTGGATTGCCAATCAAATAGGATTCCACACTATTTGATTCAGTATACACTTGAATCAGTTAGTACTCCATCCAGTACACGGTCCCTAACACAGATCGATGAGTCATTGCATTTTGTCGAGAAACCTATTGAAAATTATGGATCGCATTGTGAAGAAAACTAGAACCACAACTACTCCAATTGTTAAGGTCCATTGGGAAAACAAATGTGGAGCTAAGTTCACTTGGGAACGTGAGGAGCATATGAAAAAGATGTACCTGCATTTGTTCGTATAGTTTCATTCTTAATTTCGGGATGAAATTGTTTTAAGTTGAGGAGACTATAACATCTTGTATTTTTGTTTAATTAAAAGTTAGCATCGTTAATCTTGTAAGGATTAATGTTGTCAAATTTGAAACTCATTAGATGCTTATACTTATTGCTTTAATTTGCCCTTAATTCTTTAATTTGAAAGTTGATAGTTCCACTAAATTTAAAACAATGAATAATAATAATACTAATAATAATAATAATAAGGACAATATTATTATAACAACAATATTAATAAAATTCATAACAATAAAAATAATAATAATAGTAATAATAATAACACTTTATAAGTTATTAAAAATGTTAAAAACCTAAATTGAGTAAGTTAATGGGTTGTTTTGTCACTTTATAAACTTTTAAAGAAACTTTTTACATAAAATGATAACAACTCTAATCTTAAAGCGCTCAATATGTAAGTTTTAAAATTACAACGCGAAACCCCCGCCCACCCCGTTTTTCCGGCCATAGCTCCGGCCATCCTCCGGCGATCCCCAAAACCCACCGAAACTCTTCAATATCAACCCTGAATCATTCCAAATGTTCTCGTGAACTGATTCGAACTTAAACACAAACTTTAATGCCGTTTACAAGCCGGTTACAAACCTCAAACGATCAAATAACTAATGCCTTTAATTCCATAGCCGTTCAAATATTAAATCCCTAATAATAGACTAATTAAACTAACCTAAGCAATCATCTAACTACTTCTAATCGAACACTAGTTCCAATTTCTCCTGAAAACACAAAAACAAATCGATCCAAACAACTATTTCGTCATGACCTGCACCTCAATCGGAATCTATTTTTGAGCAAATTAAACTGAAATTGATAGAGGGCTTTGCATCAAGATCACTATCTGAAGCTTCACACGAGTTTAATTTGGTTTTCATAGTCGTTTCCCTATAACTTGAATCAAGTCTCAGTTGCAACTTGTTCTTCGTAGTGTTCGACCTCGAGTCATCTTCTTTCGGGTAATTAAACACATCTACATGATCTTTTTAACATAGAGAAGAAAAGCCCCATGAATCTAATCGGTAATTGAATCGAATCGGGGTTCAATTAGATCCAAGAACAATCTAGGGTTTATTGGATTTGGGGGATTCTTGGATAAGTATGTTTTTAACAATTAAGGGCCGAGACCTAACACGGCCACGACCCTTGGTTCACTGGTAACACGCATGTCTCCTAAACAAGAGGTCCCTGGTTGGAATCCGGGGAAACTCATGTTTTGGTTTTAAGGCTTTTTAGCCTTTAAACTAAATCTTGTTTTTTTTTTTAAATTTTATAAAAAAAAATAAATTTATGAACTTATTAATTTTTAGAGATACTATATTATTTTCTGCAAATTTATTTTATAAAATATTTTTATATTTTAGACAAATAACATATTTAGTCGTTTTTTCTTATAAAATAGACTTTAAATAATTGTTTAAATCATCAAATAGTTATTTGTTCAATATTTACCTATATTTTAAATAATGATTGTGTTAAAAAGAAAAATTATTATAAAAATTATTTTGAACTTATAAATTACAAAAGATTGCTGTTGCATTCTTTATACTAAAATGCTTAAATAGTATGATTTATTTTTCATGGAATTAAAAACATGGATAATTATTTCATTTTATGCAGTTTAGTTAATAAAACCCCCAAATAACAAATTGAAACGCTAGTCCTTGGTATTTCATTAAACTTATTAAAATTGCTCTAAATATTGTATATATATAGGTACCTAGTGAAGAATTCGTTGGAACGACGACCATTATTTCTTATTTATCAGCAATTATATAATTATTGAAGATGTGAGTATTTCTATACCCCTTTTGCATATTTTTACACTTTGAGGTGAAACATGTTACTTATAATCATTGCACTTGTAAAAAGTTTGATTTTTGTAAACACTTGGGCAATTCACTTATTTGTTGTGGTTAGTTGAACTTTAGCAATTACCATGTATTGACTATTATATATGCAATCATTAACTATTGCTAGCCTAGCAATGTCATAGATCTATGGGCCTGACAAGCCTGCTTGGTTAATCCAAGTACACTTAGCTAATCGTATAAACTTGTAAACGTGGAAACTTGTAAACTGTCAAGGTTTGATTGTGCATCTGTCTTACAACTCTAGTTACTTTGTTCACTAACTTATAACATGAATTGCCATATTTTATATATTTATGTATGAAAACTATGGAAATCTCACCAACATTATGTTGATCTTTTATTTTTAACATGTTTCAGGAAACGCGGAAGTTTGATTGCCATCTTTGAAGCTTATTCACATCTAGGAATGGACCTAGTTAAATAATGAATTGTCTTGAATTATTTCTTATTACGAATTATTAATTTCGTATTTGAGACTTATGTTTGTAGTGTTACTTTTGAAACTTATGATTATCGTATTTGGGTTTTAATAATAGCGTTATGTTATTGTGAACAATCTTAACCCTCACATCTCAATGTTTCCGCCGTCAAGGTTGGGGTGTGACAGTTAGAATCCTTATAACTTATCGAAGGATCATATTAATATCCACTGGTTTATAGTAGGCTCTTCTGAAGCCACTTATACTTTGAAAGAGTCTACTTCTTCCGAGACTTTTGCTAATCTTCAAGTCTTTATACTTCGGAAGTCTTTTTCCTTGAGGTCTTCCAAGTGTTTGTCTTTGGAAGGTGGCTTCACTTTGCCTTCGAAAGACAAAGTTCCTTCTTTGGAAGTTCTTCTACTTAATCTTATGAAGTACAACTTTGCCTTCAAAAGTCTTTATCAGATGTACCAAAAATATACCAAGTGTTGTTTTGATGGCACCAGAATGATATGTCCCAACAAATAAAAACAAAAATTAATATGGATATAGAGTGCTAAAGTTTGATTAGTAAGTAAACTTAGAGTTGCATCTGGTTTAGGTTAGAATTAATGAAGCACAAGATATGGATGGCAAAAAGGAGAGTTGGAGCTGAATTCAAAAAGAGAAGGTAATAAACTTACTAAATTAATATCCCTTATGTAAATAATTTTATGTTTAGGATTTAACAAAAGTTAGACATTTGGACTATAAATGAAACATAAATTAAAGATTATGGATCATATCTGCATGTTAAAGATTAGGGATTAAATTCAAAAAATTGATAAATTCATATGGACCAATCATGAACTTTAATCTTATAGAAAACATAATCAAAGTCTTCAAAAGAACTTATTAATTCTATTTATGATTCAACCCTTTCCACCCATATCTATATATTGCTCCTACGGGGAAATTTTCTGAATCCACTATTGATGAGGCACTACTTAACCCCTTTACTAGTAGAAGTATTGATTAATAGAAGTGTTTGGTTATGTTTGTTCTATACATATGGGTATATTGTTTTCATTTGCAAGTTGAAGGACATATTTATACAATAAGCAATCTAAAGCTCTATTTTTTCACAAATTAGGAATGCGAAGTGAGGAAGGATGTAGATACATGTGTACCTAGTTTATGTGCTTAAATGAAAAAGTCTTTCATGTCTTACATATGTGTAATTTGATGAAGTAATGAAATATGATATATGATTTGATGTTTATTTATCTTTAATTCATATGTATGACTTCTTATATAGGTTTGAGGTTGTTGTACATAATTCTAAGTCAATAATAATTGAGTAATGTGTTCAACATAGTCAGATGAGTATTCATGCTAATGGCCCATACTTATGGACCATACGCATGAATACATCATGCTTATAGACCAGTGGCACGACTGAACCAGGAGACTAGATCAGTTGTATGATTGAGACATAAGATTGACTCAGTCACACGACTAAACCTTCAGTCATGCGTATAGATCAATCGCATGATTCAGTTGCACGACTGAACCATTGTAATGGTTCAGTCGTACGAATGAAAACCACTAACCTATAAATACCACCTAATTCGTGGAAAAACAAAACACTTTAATAAATATTTTGCATACACATAAACCCTAGCCGTCCAGAGCGTCCCAAACAGCCTGTCTAAGTTCATAGTTCATTCCCGATTGATTCCTACTCGTTCTTAACGTTTAGTTCAATCTTATATTGATCGGGTTATCGTTCTCACTGATTGGATCGCCAATCAAATATGATTTCGTACTATTTGATCCTGTATAAATGTAGAATTAGTTAGTACTCCGTACGTACACGGTCCCAAACAAGTGGTATCAGAGCTTTGGTTCTCGATTTTACGTTTGATTCAATTAGGTTTGGTGTCAAAAAACAACGTTTTAATGAAAAGAGACCATGTTTTTTTCAACGGGTGTTTTCAATGTTTTCAGGCGTTAAAGTTTTGATTTTTCACTATACAGCAGATTAGGGTTTTTAGAAAAATCGTATTTTGTGTCAAAGTGTCAAAATCTTCGATTTTGCAAAAACAACAGCCTTTAGTCGCACGACTAGCTCATTCGTACGACTGAACTCATTATTCACTCCATTCGCACGACTAAACTTAGTCGCATAGCTCATTCGCATGACTGAAACTTCAGTCGTTTGACTCCATTCGGCTTGTTCATATGCACGACTGAATCGAATCGCACGATTGAATTCATTCGCACTCTTTATTCGCATGAGTGATCCATACTCATAGTCATTCGGTGAGTGATTCATACTCAAAGTCCATTGCTCGATTAAAACTGTCGTGTTTTCCAAGTACCAAGTTTATAAAAAATGGAAGATCAATTTGTTGTGTTACTTCCGGGAAGGACTCACGCATCTAGAACCTACTACTTCTAGAAAATAAGACTGGTAATCATAATAAACTGCCTAGCTGTTAACGTGAGATGAATATCCTCAGTGTAAACAACGGTTGAGATTTACTTAAATGGAGTTTATCCTAATCTTTGGACTTCCATAGAGACTGGTTACACAGTACAGTCAGTGCAAATGGAGTCAAGTTGACGTTGGGTGGAATGAGTGAAGCTCAAAAGATTCTCTTCAATGCTGAGAAGAAAGTATATGCCATGTTGACTTAGTCAATACAGAAAGACATCTTTCATCATTTTTCTAAGAACAAATATGCTAAAAAGTTATGGGAGGCATTGGAGAAGAGGTATGATGGAAATACAACGTTGAAGGCACTGAAGGCTAAGGCTCTCAAGAGGAGTTCGATAATTTTTCTTCGATAGGGAATGAGAGCTTAGATGATATTATTGACAGATTCTATCATCTAATGAGTGATCTGCACACTCATTGTGTAACCACATCAATGGAAGATAAAGTTTCAAGTTTTGCTGATGGGTTGCCTGAGAAATAGGATTCGTTTGTGTCTAATCTGAGATAGAATGGCATTCTTGCGACATTAGACATAAATGACTTCATCTTGAAGTTAAGAGAGGAAGAACGAGAAATGAAGTACATGTCCAAAAAAGGATCCTACGTTCATAGTCCTTCGCTCTACAACTCAGTTCCCACTCCAGCTGTGTCATGAGCACTATTACAAACAACATTTGTGTCTAGTTCATCTGATCCTTCCTAAACCACTGCTTCAGGACCAGAAACATCAGGGTCATCTGGAACCCAATACATAGTGCCTGAAGCAATACTACGAAGTTGAAGACGAGAATCTCGGTAATATCACAGTGAAAGGGGCTAATGAGCATATGGATCTTCTAGCAGCTGTTGTTCAATGCTATGATGGTTTAGTTGCCGGGAAGATTGGAAATTGTCATCTTGCAAATGAAGATTACGAGCAAGTTAACGAGAATGAGATAGAGAGAATGGACATCATGTGGGCTCTAGCAAGTGTAGTTAGAAGAGCTAAAAAGTTTGTCAAGAAGACGGGGCAGAATCTAGTAGCCACGAAAGATACAACTTTCGGTTTCGACAAAACCAAAGTCACCTACTTCAACTGTGGTGAAAAGGGGCATTTTAAACATGAATGTGTAAAACCCAAGAAAACTGGAAATGGTAACCCATTTCCTACTTTCAACTGTCAAGACAAAGAAATGATTAGAACTGCATCTTCAAGCAAAGAGACAAAGGCTCTGACTGCTCAAGGTGATAAAGGACAAGACTGGTCCTTTCGATTTGTTTCTCCTGGAGAATCATATATTGCCTTTGTCGAAGCATGGATGATGGGTCTGCTAGTGAAGGTGAGATTACAGCTAAACAAGCGATGTTAGATACTGAAGAATTGTGAACGTGGTAAATCACCTGGTTGAAGAAGACCTTCGAGCAACAACTTTAGAATCTCTAGTCACCGAAGGGTCTGACTCCGCTTTGATGGTTGATTCAACTGGCTCATCATAAGTAAGTTCTATAAACTGATTATTTGAAAAACATGCTTGTTCTGAATGTGAAAATTTTAGGGGAAGCATTGATCTGAAATTTTCTAGGCTATTAGAACAAAATGATTACTTAGTAAATGATTTGCAACTCTAGACTGAAGCTAATCGTATATTAAAACAAAATGAGTGTAGTTTCAAAGAAAAGATAGAACTTTTAGGGAAGCAACTAAGGGAAATGAGGTGTTGCTCTAAATCAATCAAATGATATAAAGTTTTATTTAAATTCTTTAGAAGAACCAAGAAGGAAAAAGAAGTTTTGGAAGTCGAGGTTAATCTTTAAAACAAAAACTACATAGTTAGGCTAGTTCTTCTCACATAGTTCAAAACTTAGTGAAAGAACGAAATAATGGGGAAGGTTTGGGTTACAAGGTGGTACCACCACCACATGAGATCTTTTGAATACAAAATATAGACCTATCAATAAAAACCCAATAAAGGATCACCTGGTGTCCACTCCTCTGGTTAGTGATCTTGATTCTACAAGTAAACCGGTGAACTCTATCACTAACAAAAGGAGTCTACTTTGAAATCAAAAGGAAAAATGCTAGTTGAGAATTTAGATGATAAAATTAAAAGGGTTAATGTAAGGTCGGGTTCATCAACGTCTATTTCAGAACCCAAAATGACTAATCCAGTTAACCAAAAACGTGTTAATCATCAAAGTCCAAATAAAAAGAAAGGTAAAGATATTCAAAACGTTAAAAAAATTAATTTTCTTAAAGTGGCTAAAACATCTAAAAGAGAAGTGACAAAACCCAACGAGACACACCTCATACTTTCACCAAACTCAACATCACATAAAGGTTTTCTTCAATCTGTAGAAGCGAATCTTGCTACAGGTGTGGAAAACTAGGACATATCTTTCCTAATTGTCCTTATTATCAGACGCCCAAAAAGAAAATTGAACTTTTTGATGCAAAACCAAGTCTTTAAAAATGAGTTCCCATACTCCACCTAAGAGTATTAGAGAACCTAAAGTTCAAACCATAAGTCAGTCATCTGTTTATCACAAACAGGCCCTACATAAAACTAGTTAATGAAAAGAAAAATCAAGTATATAGTCTGATAGTGAGGAAAAGAAGAAGAACGATACGCCCTCATCCTCTAAAGGACAGTGGGTTGAATTTATGATGTGTGATTCCTCTGGGTCACCCAAGCCAGTTAAGGCTTGGGTCCCAGATCTGAACTAATAAGTTTCTTTGAATGTGCAGGGTGTCCGCTACAACACTATCACTAATACCTGGATTATTGATAGTGGGGCATCCAGGCACATGACAGGGAATTCGTCTCTCCTTTTCAATGTCAAACAAATTAAAGGGGGACATATTTTATTTCCCAGATATAAGGGAGGTTACATCACCACTTAAGGTGTGAAAAAGAAATGTGATGCGATTCAAAAAGATGACAGTTCGTAGTCCAAAAATTACCTTCTTAGTTTATTATTTATTTTATTTTCCTGTCAATTAAAATCCAAAAACACAAAAAGATTTTTGATTTTAATATTTTAGGAGGAGAATAGTTTTAGGTTAGTATTTAATTCGTTGCAATATTTAAATCCTTTAAAAACGAGAGGGAGGGCAGTTTAGCTGAAAGAAGTGAAATCAAATCTGTGATTTTGATTCAAAGCTTATGGAAAATGATAGTACACAGGGAACAAATTGGTTGGGACTTCAAAACTAATTTGCTCAAAATGCAAAATTCAAAGTACAAGTCTGAGAAGTCTAAGCACAACTAAAGAAAAATGATAGTTAAACTAGTATGCTACTGAGGTAACAGAGAGAAAGTAGACCTAAAGGTTGCTAGTTCATTATATGATGTGTTGGTAGATTCAACATAATAGATAAGTAGACTTCATTGGTGAAATTAAAATTCAAACTAATTTGTTCAACTTGTTGTGGGTTCTCATCTTATCCCTGGTTAACACAATCAACGCATTTCCAATAAGGGGTGACGAGCAAAATAATCACCACAAATGTGTGCGGATGACCATACATATGAGCAAAGCACATGGAAAAACTGCTAAAAGCAATCAAGCTAATGACTAATGTTGTTGGTGCGTTGTGTGCAAAAGAAAAATAAATGCTCTAACAAGAAGATAGGTTGTGTGCCTCATCTGCTGTGTGGTGGCATTGACCTGAGGATAAGCACAACCTAAATATTCTGCATTCATTGTTGTTTGCGCCTCTCTGCTGTGTGATGGCACTGACCTGAGGCTTGGCATCTCTTTAAAAGCTCTTAGAATAGTTTCTTCTTGTCAAATACCCAAAGACCGCTCAAAAATCTCCTGAGGAATGTTGATTACCATATAAGTGTGAGATCCACAAATTCTTGTTGAAATAATTAAACCTAACTTATCACCAATGGGAGTCAAAAATCTGTGTATGGATTTAAGTGGATAAATATACTGACAATCATCGTGACTACAACTCTTGATAGTCGAAATCATTGTGTGCATCTTATTGCTCTAGTATGATTTCTTGAAAGTGTTATTGACTCTCCGACAAAACAAGAATCTAGCATCAAAGTGCATATTAAAAAGGGGTTTCCAAAGGATTCTGATATACCTATATGATTCCATAATGAATCGTTTCAGAAATGATCAAATTAACTTGAAGCTGTTCTGCTCAAACCCAAAACAACAAAAATATGTCTTGTTTTTCTTTTAAATTTCAAAGTTGTTTTCTATTTTCTAGTCTTTAGTAGTGTAGATGTCGGACTCTACAACTAGCTGAATTTTGTGAATCACTTACTAAAAGGGGTCACGTCTAAGGTGACCAATCAGTTTTAAACTAAAAGGACACGTCTGAGGTGATCAAATGGTGTTAAAAGGTCAGAATGTTATATCAAAAGTGAAAAATTTTATGTGTTTGAAAGTGTATGATGTCAAACTCATAAGTATGAGCCAATCGTACGATTGAATCATAAGGATGAGCTAATTGCATGATTGAACCATAAGTATGAGTCAGTCACATGATTGGACCATCAGTATGGGACAACCATGCGATTGGACTACAAGACTGAACCAATCGTACGAATGGATGAAGGAGTATGAGCCAGTCGCACGACTGAACCCCAATCACACGACTGAAGCATAAGTATAGGCTCAGTCGCACGACTGAAGCATGAGTATGGGTCCAGTTGCACGACTGAAATTTAAAGTAGTATAAATAAGGGGTTTAGTCAATTGTAACCCATACCACCCTTCAAAGCTCTTTAAAACCGCTCATACAACGACACTCTGCTCAAATTTTGTTTAACTGATTTTACTGCTTGATATGTGATACTAATATGTTTTCTACTCATCTACAAGTACTTTGCAACTGAAATTGGCCAAAATGAATGTCTTAATTGCACCTTTAAGGGCCGAAAATGCTAAAACCTAGAATCGAGACTATTCTTAAGAATAGACCACTTAAATGGACACACATGTTGATTTAAATGAAACTAAGTGCTATTTCGAGTCTCTACGGTCCAAATGAATCTAAACACGAAGTGTAATGTCATGTTTTGACAAAGATTCAAATCGGTGGTGTTCAACAGTGATATGTACGAATGGGCATGTTGTTGAACTTTAGTCGTCAAAACTATGCCAGACGCAAGACTCAATCGCACGAGTGAATTATGCGTGTGGGTTCAGTCGCATGACTAACTCAACCGCATGGCTCATTGTACGACTAAGCTCAGATGCAGGCTCAATCGTACGACTAAACTCAATCGTACGATTGAATTCAGTCGTATTGTTCAGTCGCATGATTGAATCAGTAGACCAAAATCATTCAATATTCACCTGTTAAGTCTAGCAACCAATCAAATGTATATATTTCTTGTGTTGCAGCAATATGGCTGAAAGATGGATGATGAGCACTAAGCACAACATATGTGCACACGTAGATGTTTTTCTGAGGATCAAGTACGCTGGAGACCTCAATCCCGACATACTGAACAAGAGCAACACGTGCCCCCAGTTCAAGTACTTGGCTCATGTTATCCTAAAGTGCATAGTCTCCAAGCGTGAAGGATTTGATGAGATGTCCGACCAAATCTAGAATGCATACGTTGCACTTTTGTTAAACCACCTATTTAAGTGCTCTCACATGATCTTCTCCTACTTGATGGAGAGGAAGAAGATGATATTTTGGATAGAGATGGGAATAATGCTATGTAAATGGGTCGTGGTATGGATGATGAAGATTCTCAAGAAGCTAACGAGGTTATGTCACTTAATGTACAAGACGTTGATGCTTATTGGCTCTAGTGAAAGATCTCTCAGGCTTATGAACAGCAGATTGATCCACAACAGAGCCAAAAGCTTGCTGAAGAAGTACTAAAGATCCTAGAAGAAGGTAATGACCATGAAATTGAAACTAAGCTCCTGGTGCATCTGCAGTGTGATAATTCAGCCTGATCAAGTATCTTTTAAGGAACTGATTAAAGATTGTGTGGTGTACACTGGCTCAAGCTAAAAAGACTACAAATCAAGACAAAAATGAAGCTCCACAGCAAGATGAATATGATGTCATACCCTTTCAAGAAGTTAAGACTCAACTTACCATGATTCTTGACTTGTAAGGGATCGTCAGAAGATCTGTGAGCTACACTCCACAGGAAGGAGAGTTTATACATGATCTAACAGATGAGCAGCTCGCTGAAATATCCAGACTGAATTCTGACGAGCTTGTCAAAGATGCTCCAGAAGTTGACGTTGTGAGTGATGATGAACTAAAAGACGTGGATGAAATCGAGATAGAGGATGTTACTGTAGAGCACTATCCACTATACACTGACTCGGAAGGAAATATTATCCCCAACTTGGGTGAAACATTTGGCAGTGATACTTTTGATAAGCTAGATGAAATGGAGAAATAAAAAGAGAAAGAAGAAAGCACAGCCCAAGCTTCGGATGCTAATATTGATATCAAGAAAGCTGAATGGGCAATTGTTTTGTAGAGATGAAAGCCCAATGCGTGCCCCCAAAGGAAAATGCCTACACCAAGCTTTATCGAGCCAAAACACATCAGAAAGTGTCAAGCAAGATTATAGCATGGGCATATTTTGAAGTTTGGATGTTTATGCTGTGAAAAGGGAAAGGGGATTGAGTACTTCAGATATCCTCATGATCTGAAGACTCTTCCTAGTTTTGAGCTTAACCGACTAGCATGCTTAGTCTGTTGTATGCTAATCCAAGAAAGATATCAGGTTGGTTTGAGGCTGCATTAAAGAAGGAATAGCACACCAGATGGGTAGACTTCAGACCTCAATAACCTATTAGGTTCATTCATAAGTCTGAAGTTGACGCTATATCTGGAAAGCCTAAAGTAGTGCTGAAGTGGAGTCCTCCACGCACAATGTCCAAGATTCCCTTACAGGAAATGCCTCAGGACTTCACTCCACACTTTAAATGGTGGTATTATGACCGGAAGACAGGGTAAGCGGTCATAGTTTTGAACAGAGATGGAAAATAGAGACAATCAGGGTATTTGACCAATCTGGCTCACTAGATTGTCGGCTGAAGATGTCTATACTTTATACAAGTGGTCACTATTATATGACACACAAGACATAGTACAAGCTCTTTAATTTCAACATGTTATACGGCTCTGTTTTGCTTTTGAGATACATGTAGGAGTCACAGGGGAAGAGAAGTACAAGAAGTTCCAAGAACATGTGAAGAATGTTAGACGATAGAGAAAACTAGGTCCAAGGGGAGTTTGTAGATACATGTGTACCTAGTTTATGTGCTTAAATGTAAAAGTCTTTCATGTCTTACATATGTGTAATTTGACGAAGTAATGAAATATGATATATGATTTAATGTTTATTTATCTTTAATTCATATGTATGACTTCTTATATAGGTTTGAGGTTGTTCTACACAATTCTAAGTCAATAATGATTGAGTAATGTGTTCAAAATAGTCGGATGAGTATTCATGCTAATGGCCCATACTTATGGACCGTACGCATGAATACATCATGCTTATGGACCAGTCGCACGACTGAACCAATAGACTGGATCAGTTGTATGATTGAGACATAAGATTGACTCAGTCGCATGACTAAACCTTCAGTCATGCGTATGGATCAATCGCATGATTCAGTTGCACGACTAAACCATGCTAATGGTTCAGTCGTACGAATGGAAACCACTAACCTATAAATACCACCTAATTCGTGAAAAATGGAACACTTTGAGAAATATTACGCATACACATAAACCCTAGCCATCCAGAGCGTCCCAAACAGCCTGTCCAAGTTCATAGTTCGTTCCTGATCGATTCCTACTCGTTCTTAACGTTTAGTTCAATCTTATATCAATCGGGTTATCGTTCTCACTGATTGGATCGCCAATCAAATATGATTCCGCACTATTTGATACGGTATAAACGCAGAATCAGTTAGTACTCCGTACGTACACGATCCTAACAAAGGAGTTTTTAGACTTTTTTTTTCGGCCTTCGATTCCCCTTACTCATAAAGGGTCTTACGGTCGGTACTAACTAAAGAAAAAGAGTCTTCTTTCTAAGAGTAGGCGTGGAGAGCTTTTGCGGGGAAACTTGCAAGTATAGTTTGGGGGGAGACGGGCGTCGACCCAACCTTATGAGTAAAGAAAAAAGTAAAGTTTTTAATTTTCCAATTCCATTTAATCTCGGAGCAAAATTCATGTGACTTTAATATTTATTCCTTTAGACCCTTTTAATGAAGGTAAGTTGCAGGTACTTTTCCAACTTTGACCACCATTATCTGCTCTTTTACATTTAATAGTAAAAATTTGCTAATTACTAGATCAAAATAAATCCTTGCATAACAAAGAATACACAACATTTCTTTCTTTTGTCTTCACCACTACGTTCCACCATTCAATAACTTCATCCCTCAATGAATTCGTAATAAATCATTTTCTCTAACCATCTAATTTTTTATACAGTACCATCTTTGCGTGAAAACTCAGGCGATTTACAAGCTAAATAATTCTTATAGCTGGAACCTTGCAGTGTTATCTTTCTTTTTTTTATATTTAGGGCTTTTGATTTCTGAATTTGATTGGTTAATGGAGATTTTTCGAACTTTATCATCTTCCACTTCTTCAAGAATATTGTTTTTTTTAGACGCTTATCTCTTTTTCAAAGCATCTAAAAGTTTTAGGATTGCTTATGAAATACGTTTAACAATCATTTTTCTGATATTCTTCTTTTATAAGATTAGTTCCTCAGGAATAATAGGTTCAGTTATTCGTTTTTTATTATTCTTTCCTCTACGTCCCCACGTGTTGGCTGAGGGTCCCACATTTCTTGTTTTGACATTCTACAATTTCAAAAAATTAAGAGAAGACTTGATTCTAAATTTATCTAAACATTTAATACAAAACAAATGATTTTATTATAAACTCTCATACAATGGTTACACCTATTACAACTATTCTTGAAGCTACCCTTATATTCCATGTGTCATTTACTACCATACATATCCAACTCTAATTACACACCTAACCAAGGAAACATCACTGAACCCATTACAACTTCACAACCAACACCATTATACATAACTATCATCAACTAACGCATCTAGCTTTCCATCATCACAAACAACTAGCCCAGGTAACCATTATATGTAAACATTACCAACAGCTATCATAAAACAAACACCACAAATCTCCACTGCAAACCACTTCAACCAACTAACTATTACAAAAATCTTAACTAGTAATCAACTAACATGAGTAGCACATAGGCTTATTCCTTTATTATATCCTATGCTAGTGTCCCTTCCTTGCTTCAAGCTCCTATTCTAGCAAATGTCAGCCTTACTCATTATTTGGAATTTATTTCCTGGTTTCTAATTCCTTTCCATGACCGTACGTAGCATACTTCATTTTGACATTGTCTATATTATGGAGCTTGGTCAAGGTATTCATACAGGCATACTAGGTGATCCCCAATGTATCTATGGTAGGGTAGAGGATCCCTTTTTTCTTATCATGATATTCTGATACAAGGTTATTCCTAGGTTAGGCTTTATTCCTTTATGTCATGTAGTTTCGTTCGTTAGTTTAAAATTGGTACATAAAGGTGAATCGTTTTGCTATTCTGTTTAGATATTCCACACATAGTTATCTAAATCGAGGTTCGCTCCGGTATGGGAATGGGGAACGGGTACACGATTCACTAGTGGAGATGAAATAGAGGGGTAGGTTTATTTCGGTACGAACCGGTACGTTGTATCGCCGGTTCGATGTACAACATTCAAAACAAATATTATAATATTTTATATTCTAAATTACCAAATTTCAAATTTAAATGCCACAATGTATAATTAAATTTGAAATTTGGAAAACTGGAAGTTGAAACACTACCTATAAATCGTTCAATTCCTGTTCATGGATTTAAATACTTAAAAATTGCTCATTAAGTGATTTAAAATGCTTCAATTTTGGAACATAGTCTTGGAACAACACCATTAAATCCTCGATTCGGGTGTTCCTGGCTTAACAATTCGTTAAAATTGTTCGATGTTGGAACACCATCATTTAATCCCTTGACAGAACTGATCGATTCGCTATTCCAAAATTGTTTAATTCGTGATTTCAAGTCGATCGATACTATCATAAAAAATTGATTGGTACTTTAAGAAACAATCAATCGGAGCGTTGTTCCTGGTAACAAATTCGCGATTTCATCTCCGTTCGGAATGACTTCGAATTGAGATTGGGTACAGAATGATCCATACACAATTCGTGGCTGTCTGAGCGATTTCGGTAACTATGATTCCACATCATCCTCTTCCGGATATTCCACATCCCCGTTTTCATTTTTGATTTCTTTATTAATCTTTCTCAATTGGCATTATAAATCATTGTTGAGTGGTAGCAACCCTAATTCTTAGTTTCCTTAGCTCGCTTGGGCCTTTGTTATATGGATTCGGTAAATAAGACTATTGTTATAATAAAGACTTCAAAACCAACAATCTTATGCCTTACTTTGAATCTCTTAATCTTCCTCAGTAGGGTTATATATGTTTCTATTATCACTTGAAATTACTATTAGGAATTTCAGGGATCCATATAGTGACGAAATATTGCAGGTAGCAAAGTAGGGATCACACTTACTATTATACATCCTGTAATATTTAATAAGGTCAAAAACCTTAAATCTAAAGACACTTTTCCTCAAAAGCCTTCTAACCTATACAAAATTAAAATTCAAATATTTGTTTAATTTACAAATACCTAACTCACTAAAATATATGGCTCTTCTACCAACATATGTCACACCCTAGATTTAGGTCACCCCATGCATATGTATCGGATCGATTGCTATCATATAATGGGTCCTATTTTTATCTATTTTCAATTTCATAAGAGTTTAAACGATTTAGCATAAGTCTTTTGAATTTTTATAAATAATCATCACAATGACTTGACTCCCATTTTACCTGTAAAAATGTTTTCTATCTCAAATTTGAGGTGATAAATTGTACTGATTGATCAAATAATCAATCATATCAAATGAGGTATTTCAATATTTGAGATCAAATTCAAATACTCATTTTTAAAATAAGGATTTATGAAAATTGTTAACTATTTACATTGTTTTCAATAAAACTTTTAGACTTTGAAATATGTTGCATAATGATTTTGAACCAAAAGGTTTGAACCAAAAGGTCTAATGATGAAGTCTTCATATCCTTCAATCCGCGTTACCATGATGACATGTTTACTTGTTGCATAACCTTGTTCAAAATATACCACATAATTATTACCAGATGATAATTTAAAACTGAAATGTTAGCATAAAGATGATGAATCATTTTATCATTTATGTTGTAATAGCATAACAAGACTGATATTCATAATCACTAAGACCAAATTGTCCCATTTGTTGACAAGAGCTATACCAGATATACACTAAACTCATCCGGTTCATATATGTTAAAATGATTTCAGCCCAATTATGTTATAACCCAAAGTTACTCATCAATACGTGTATCCTCGATTAATATACGTATATAGTGTTATGGTCGCTAAACTCTTGCTTACTAAAATTAATAGAATCACATTTCAACAATATGAATAGCTTAAAATATGTTTGAACGTTTGTGCACTACATAGCATGTAATGAAATTTATGAACATGTTCATCTTAATGATTGAGCTAGAACCACAACTTACAATCTCTAGAACCTTGATAGGAATTCCACAGATACACCTTAAGCTCGACGGATTACATTAGTTTAAATGGGTATAATACAGGTGTTTGCTTGACAATGGAAAAAACAAAGGTTACACATAAAAATTTCTCTGTTGAATGCAAGATTTTATATCCTGGTCGGGCCCAACATCATGGACCGTTACACAGGGTGGTCACGGTCCACACCATAACCTTAATGGTTGAGAATATTCTCAGCCAACCATAAACTAATATGTGTCAACATGTGTCGCTTTTAGAAGACTCATAATTTGACACTTGTCACTCTAGATGAGAAATGTTACCATCTTGGTCCTTGTTAGCATGCCACATGTCAATCCATAAGGTTTTGCTTGGTGAACACGTAGCAGTCTATTACTAGTTGGCATAATGGTCCGCTAAGCTAGCTGGACTCCTAAAACCCTATTTCAGTCCATGCCAGATCGTTAGGCTCCCTGGTCGCTGTCAAGGCCAAAACCTTAATTCCTCTAAGTTTTCATTTCCAACCATAATCATTCCAAAGTTATTATTTTATATACAAAATCTTTAAGGTGCTAAAACTACACTTGATGAAAATACGTGACAGATAATAGTTAGAACTAGCATAACCATCAATCGTGTATTATTACATTCGTATAACAACATCAGTATTAACAAAGTCATAATGCCATACAAGATTGTTACTAATGGTTGCTTGCTACTAAATATCTTTGGAAGCTCTTTTTTACTATTGGTCAAAAAATTTGCTATCCAAGCGAAGTTTTTGCTTCCTACCGTTTGTTACTATTGGAGAGCATTTTCTACGGATGGATGTTTCTTATAATGGTGATCTTCTTTGCTATTAATAACCAATTTGCTTATATACAATTCACTTTGGTTAGATCCTATCCAAAAGTAACACGTAAGAGAACATATACACATAAATAAATAGAACAAATATTTCTAACAGGGGTTATTTGTCTTTCTAGCATTCAGCACAAGAAAAGATGAATGAAAATAGTCTTTATCTATTATATAGTTTGTTACTCATAACTTGTATCAATTCATATTCTAGTTGCTCGTATAGTCATAAACAAGTCTTATTATAGTAGAATGCATTGATGCATTAAAAATATAAAAAGTAAATTATTTATTGTTTAGAACCTAAATAAAAGTCCTACGAAGTTTTTTTCTCTCTACACTAGTGTTTTTAAAGGTAGTTCGGAACGACCGGTCTAACTGTTGGACTAATGGCTATAGAACTAATGTGATTGTGTATTTGAAGTATTTTTAGTTGAACAGATCGGTTACTAATTAAATTAGTGAACCATTTGAACTGGACCAATGGTGGGACCAAATTTCAAAACCCTTTTTCTTAGTTGAACAGATCGGTTACTAATTAAATTAGTGAACCATTTGAACTGGACCAATGGTGGGACCAATTTCAAAACCCTTTTTCTTTATTTTTTTTCTTTATTTTTTTACGTTTAAAGTCTTATCTTTTTAACATTAATGATATTTAGTTTAGTTAAGTAAGTGATATTGTGTTTAGAGCATTCATAATAACTCTCCAATCCCATCCCATATAATTAATAAAAACTACCCTTAAAAATATTGTTTAGTTTCTAACCGTAGAGAAAATATGTCTCATATCAGCTTTTCAATATCTAATATTATCTCAATTAAGTAATACTTAATTAAATATTTCTTTATTTGTTTAAACTTACAACCTCTCGTAAATTGTGAAAAGCATGGTAACCCCCAAACATAAGAGATCATTATAGGGGATGGAGATGAGGATGTGAAAACTGATTTTGAAAGTAAAATTACATATATTTTTTACGTTTCTTATACAATTTATAGGTGGGGGCAAATTTGGGGATTCTAATGTGAATGATCTTTGCATCCACGTTTAATGATTTATTTTTATATTTTTTACTTTGCACTAGATAATATAAATAATATTGATTTTTTTATTATATGATGTCATCTGGGTCGACCGATGAGACTGGTCTGACCAATAAACCATTTAAACGATCGGTTGAACTAGATAAATATAACACATTTGTAAAAAAACAAAGAAACACAAGAACTTTAGATGCCATCTTGGGTAATTGATACAGATTTTACGTTCAATCCTTGAATAAGAATGTTTCCATGCATCAATAATAGATGTTTGCAACATTCAACAAAAGATAAAACGAACAGCCGTCCTCCGATATGGCATCATTAGAAAATTGTATTGTTAAATTCTCATTGGGCCTCGTAATAAACGAAATAATATTCTTAAATTAAACTCACTCGATTGTTCCTTTCGTCGTGTTCAAACCTTTCCACCAAATTGTTAATCTTCTCAGCAACACGACATTCATTATACAATCGTATTCTTGAAGCTGCATGATTAAAACTAATTAGTTAATTAGATCCATTACACCCGATTAGCATGAAACCAATTTCTAATTTATTGTAGCACCATTGAAACTCTTAAACTAGATCATTTTCCTTCATGCAAATCTTCATTTTTGCCCATGTAATCAAACGGGATATTGTGATTTTGGTGTTACTCTCAGTAAACAACTACGCCGCCACCGAAGAAGCAATGGTGTCGACGCCAATGGAGTCACCGCCTGAGAAGCCTGCTACCGTGGTGAACCCGATAATGGCGATTGTGCTAGTGTGTCTTTTAAGTGCATTCTTCATGCTTTGTCTCGTGTCCACTTACTTTCGCCACTATACCGAACGACAACTTAGGCTTGCTGCAAGTACCACTCATGGGAGTGAAACGGGGTCAATGAGATCGGTGGTTCATGGGCTCGACCCTGCGGTCATCGCGACATTCGCTAGCTTTTTGTACTCAAGCGTCAAGGGGATAAAAATAGGGCAAACTGCGCTAGAGTGCGCTGTGTGCTTAAATGAGTTCCAAGACCATGAAACCCTTCGTTTGCTACCAAAATGTAGCCACGTTTTTCATCGGGAATGTATCGACACTTGGCTGGTTTCTCACGTCACATGCCCGGTGTGCCGAGCAGATCTTGTAGTAAGACCCGACGAAGTCAGTCACATGACTGACCAGTCCTTGGATTACCCGGTTGACCTAGAGAGAGACTTTGGGTCAACTGAATTTCTTCTCCCAATAAAATCTAAACAAGTAATACCTTCTATTAGCCAAATGCACAGTTCAAGTTCAACGGGGCATTCAGTGCTAGCGAGGCCCATTGAAAATATTGAGAGGTACACACTTCGGTTACCAAATGATGCACATGGCCTATACACGAACCTCGTTCCCGCGAGTCTTCCCTCTAGCCCACATATGGCGTTTCCGATGGAGCGTAGCGAGAAGATGACCTTTCGAAGTGTTAGCGTTGGTTCAACTAGAAGACTTGATTATGATCGATATGACCGATCTAATCCAGAAAGACTAGGAGGTGACTCGTATAGTGCCGGGCCTAGCGTATCATACGCAGCCACTGGTGGAAATGACGCGAGTAGGAATTCAAATTCGCAAAGGTTTTTCAGATCCGTTAGATCACCGTTTCACCGGTTTTTACCAGCTTCAGATAGAAATATGGATTTCTAAGCACAATTAAAGGATAGACTGGCACCCGATGTTAAATTTGTAGATGTATAATTTCTTTGTTATTACTAGTTTTAATGTTAATGAAAAAGAAAGCAACAGATTTCATTGCCCTCTAAGGCTTATTTTCTGCATCTCTTATATTCAACGCTTCGTTACACCTATTTTACAGGATTTTGATAGCGGTACATATAGACTCTATATGACTCGTACAAGTTGATACGCTCTATATCACTTGTATAGGTTGATACGAGTGTATAGTAGTTGAACAAATAGACAAAAGTTGAACTAGAAAGAGCAGTCAAACTAATCCGTGCAAGACACGACTTGTTTCGCTGGACTGCAAAAATACATAAAGATAATTACATAGAAAACTAACAAAAGACCTATTACAAGAAAAAATAAGCATTTTAATCTAAGGTGAGTCCAACCTATACATGATCTTTAATACTCCCCCTAGGTTGGAACTCACCACCTTCACTCGTCTTGATGTATCTTGTCAACTCCAGTTTCCTCTGTTGCCTTTGATTTGTCTTCAACACCTCCTACAACAACTTCCTTTGGGGCTTCAGCAAATGATTCTCCATGGTCTCTTCCTGCTTCACGAGCCCCTTCGGTATGAGCACTAGCTGGCCCAAACTGCCTTGTCAGATCTTGTATATCCATGTTCAAATCATCTTGAGCCCTTACTCGCTCTGCAAGCCTTTTCACTTATGCTCTGATTTCTCTAATCTTATTTGCCACAGTCATAAACAAACTGGCTTCTTTCCTTGTCTCTTCTCCTGCCCTAGCCTTTATATGATTCTCACATAAAACCAACAAATCTTCATCACAAAAGCTGAAGAGCTCCATAGGATCAAATACCTTGAATTCTTTACCATTCTTAATTCTTATCACTACCTCCCCTGAGTTATTATCATAAAGCCACTTCTCAAAATTTTGTAACTGTTGGGGAAGGGATCTGCTAACTGACTCTATTCATAGTCTTTGGTGGTTTTATCCTTAGGACAATTCTTCCTTTTCGAGTTACCCAATCTTTGTCTTTCTTTGATCATTTCCTCTCTGCCTTCATGTATCCAAAAGACTCAAAGTTGTCATTTAATCCATTCTTAATCTCTTTCTCCAAAAGTGAGGCTTGTTCACTAAGATTGGCATTCAGAAATGGCAGAGCCGCCAACCTCCTCAGATCCCATTTAGGCAAGGTCTAGAATGCCTTCATCTTATGCATGTAACTAATTCCACCCCCTATCCTCTTGATCATGACCATCTTGAGGCCGGGGTTATAACACCAACTAATAATCCTCTTATCAGCCCCCTTTTTACTCAACCCTTCCAGGTGTTGGAAAAGGGAAGTTAATTCTTCAGGCTCATTCTCTATAACAAACCATTGATCTTTTTCCATCTTAAAGACATCTTCATCTAGCTCTCCCTTTTTGTCTACATATATCAATGGTCTCTCATCCACTTCCTAGAATTCTGGCTCAGAATCATAATCTACTAGTTGTTCATTGTCCTCCTCTTCATCAACTAGCCCTTTTCATGTCTCAGCATCTCTTTCAATCAACTTCTCTCTCACAACCTCTTCTCTAACAAGATCTTTTTCTACATCAAGTCCCATGTTCACAAACCCAACCTCCAGAATTTCCTCCTCATTCTCCCTACCTTCATCTTCATTCCTTATTTCAGAACCTTCCGCACCGCAGTTACTGCACCAGATGTGCCCTCTCCTGCCCTGGAGGAAGTACCCATGTTCAAGACTAGAAGTATCAGTTAAATTATCTAAGTCAAATTAAGTTAGTTGATTAGGCAGACCGGCAAAAGCTTTCAATTGAGCAACTTCCTCAAACAACTTCTTTAGTAGTAAGTTTTGATCTACCAGCATCTTCTTCATTACCTCTATCAACTCATCTTTTTGCCTTTCCCGCATCTCTTGATTAGTGAGTTTGGTCTTTATCATGCTCAATTCATTAGCGAGTGAGCTGTTAAGGTTACGAATCATATCCTCATCTAAGCTTCCTCTTTCTTCCCTCCTTGGTGTTTTAGTGAATGCTTGATATCTCTGTTTAGTTCTCCTTTCTGATTCTCTTATATTAGCTTTCTTCTTCGATCTTTTCTCCTTTTCAACCCTTATCTCTTAAGCCCTTTCATCCACTTCTTCTTCGAAATCATAATCCTTATCTTTTGCATATCTCTTTCTCTTCTTAGCACATCAGTATGTTGTGCTCTAGTTTCTTCAGCTTGTTTATTCTCTGACTCGTCCACCCTTCTAATATAGTTCCATATTTCAGGTGGGTACATGTTTTCCCACATATGGGTGATCTTCCCGCTAAAATCATGTCGGATGGCACAACAGTCTGCAAAAATACATGGGTTCATCTGCACCAACATTTTCACCTCCCTGTGTCCTGGCACATTCGGAATTAGATCATCAAAGATCTTCTAAAGAAATCTAGGATACAGAAGCCACTTATCCTTCTTCAAGGCCATCACATTCTCTGCCATACAAGAAAATATCAGTCTCGTAATGTTTGCCTTTTCCCCTCTACAGCATAACATCATATCTTTTGCCCAGTCTATGTTCAGCCCATCTAATCCATCTTTACGGTGATCTAAACACATAATAAAGACATGGGCAATGAATCTCCATTCCTTTGAGATAAAGGACTAATTGATATCTTTTCGAGAACCAAAAGCTGGCCCCTCATATCCCATACTCCTGAATGCTACGAACACCTCAGTCTCTGACATAGTAACCTCTTCTCCTGAATCTTCTTCTAGTCTTAGGATCCGTGAAACTGTCTCAACTATAATAGTCACCTCATTCTCCAAGACTTTAGTAGTGATCCTTTGGGTGTTCCTTCTCGTATCATGCTCAACGGATCTCCAAAAATCTTTGATGTGTAGATCATAGATGGTAGTAGAATGCGAGATAGCATAAGATATAGAGGATCTTTACAGTCACCAAATATAGACTGTTAGAATAAGCATGTAAATTAAAATTCCCACCATAGGGATACCAAAGATCTAAACGAGAGGAACCTTTAAGATAACGAAAAATTCTCTTGACAACCTTTTCATGAGACTCTTTTGGAGCCGACTGGTTATGAGCACAATATCCTACAGGAAAAGTAATGTCAGGACGACTTGCTGTAAGATACATAAGGGAACCGATCATAAATCTGTAAAGATGAGGATCAACAGGTTTCCCGTTCTTATCAGGAGTGAGGCACGTTTGAGCAGTAAAAGGAGTCATTTCAGGAGACGCGTCATCCATCCTGAATTTCTTCCAAATTTCTTTAACATACTTCTCCTGATGATGAGAATGCCTTCTGGCTTTTGTTCCACTTGTAATCCAAGAAAAAAACACATTTCTCCCATCATACTCCTTTCAAAGCGATTACATATCACCTCTTTGAACTCCCTACATACTTGTGAATTGGTGGAGCCAAAAATAATATCATCGACATAAACTTGGACAATCAACATTTCACCATTCACTTCTCTCTTGAATAGAGTCATATCGATGGTGCCACGAGAGAAACCATTGCTTAAGAGGTACTGTGTTAGGGTCTCATACCAGATCCTAGGTGCCTGATGAAGACCATAGAGAGACTTGTCAAGCTTAAAAACTTTATCGGGAAAATCAGGATCCTCAAAACCTGGTGGTTGACACACATATATCTCCACATCAATGTCTCCGTAAAGGAAAGCACACTTGACATCCATCTCATAGACCTTGAACTGTTTATGAGCAGCATGAGCGAAGAAAATCCTTATTGCTTCAAGATGAGTGACGGGAGCAAAAACTTTAGTATAATCAATCCCTTCTTCTTGAGCAAATCCTTGCACAACCAATCTTGATTTGTTACGCACCACCACACCATGATCATCGGGTTTGTTCTTAAAAGCCCATTTCATACCAATTGGGCATTTGTTGGAAGGCAGGTCAACCAAAGTCCAAACTTGAGCTTTCTAAATTGTTGAAGCTCCAATTGCATTGATTCCACCCAGCAAGGATCCTAGAGAGCGGCATGCATGTTTTTCGGGACAGTTTGAGAGATAAAGCAAGAGAAGAGACAAATATTAATCAAACCAGATTGACTCCACGTCCGTACTCTATCAGTGATAGATCCAATAATGTTATCATAAGGATGATCTTTCAAAGTTTTGAAATCTATGGATAAAGCCAAGATGTTTGGAGATGTTTCGCTGACAGATTGTGAATGAGTAGAAGAGGATGAGAGAGATGGAACAGGCTGTGGTGGGATAGATGTTGGTGATGAAGGAAGAGATGTAGAAACATGCGTCGGTGAACGATCAAATGATGGTGAAGATGATCCAACATCAACTGACGTGGAATTTGCAGGATCAGTTTGTGTCACTAAACACTTGGTTTTCTCTCAAACTCACTTAAACAACACTCTCGATGAAAGCAGAATCTTTAAGAGTTGATAACAATATAATAAGTAACAACAAAACACAAGAAGTAATTTTCAAGGTATTTGCATATATTGCTTCTTAACTCAAATATTACAAGACTCTTACAAGCATGTTCTTATGAGTTACAATAAGAGACTATATATAATACTACCTATAGCCAGATATACTTTGATACTAGTTGGTATCCTCTAACTAAAGCAAATACTACAAAGCTATAGTTTAAGGTATCTCAGATAAGACTTTATCTGAGATATGGTAGTCAAGACATGTCCCTGACTTATCTTTTGTCACCAACTAAATTTGGTAACTTGTACTAACATAAAAAGGTGAACAGTGGAATAAAGTATGGTCAACTACATGGCTCTTTGAGAAAACACCATGCAATATCAGAGGTCTGCACTGGAGTGTCAGAGACCATACTTATGTCCACTGGTTCATAGCAGTGTCTTCCGAAGGTTAAATGGCTTTGGAAGAACAAGTACTTCCGAAGCCACTTATACTTCGGAAGAGGGTGCTTCTTCCGAGGCTTGAGAACTTCTTCTTTCTTCATACTTCGGAAGTAGTCTTCTGATTTCTTCTTTTGAGACTTCATCTTCAGAAGTGAATACTTTATCTTCGGAAGTAGAGCTTTGCCTTCAGAAGTAGAACATTCACTTTGTCTTCGGAAGAACTCTACTTCCATCGGAAATTCCACACTTGGCTTCGAAAGCCTTTGTAAGCAGCACCAAAATTTGTCTAAGTGATTTGGTTTTTGTTGCACCAGCCTTCTTCTTGATCCAACAAACTCCCCCTAGGCTGATGCTACTAAAACCTCACTTGTTTCTGATCCTCAAAACTTTCAGCACTAGGGAGAGTAAATACTTATCAGTCTCTTTGTTCTTCCCTGATGTGGTGCTGAGAAGTTTGTACAAATCTTTGGTTGACAGGATCTCCAGTCTGTCTCCATGAATGATATGTACCCTTTGTTGTGACCCTCTGAAAAGAGTTAGTTGATGGGAGCTATAATCATATTCCCAGCAAACTATTGGTTCCAATTCAAGACCTTCCACCATCTGTAGAAAGGTCGTGCCCTTGGTGGAAGATCTATCCTTGTCTTCATGTCTTCTCAATCTTAACTCTTCCTCAATCTTGGCTTTTGCTATTAACTCACCCAGATGAAGACTGCTGAGATGATTCTTGATGTGAGCAGCGGTTTCAGAGTTGGAGGGGTTAGAGAATGGTTTCTCTGTTAACTCAGCAATATCAAACCTGCTGGAGTGTAGTAGAGAGGTGGCCTTTAGTCTATTAACTTCACCATTTTCTCTTTCCACAACAAAGTTGTGAGTAGCTTCATCGAACCTCCACCGGAGTATATTCTTTCTTGGCATAAGAGACTGACTAGGAATCTTGTCCTCTTTCTTTTTATCTAGTAGACTCACCAGCTTCCTTCTTAGTTTCTTCTCTTCATCATTTAATGATTCTGAGTTGATACCTAGAAGTACTGCAGCCTGGTCCAATGTTCCTCTGGATAGATCAAGAAATTGATCTCTTGTGAGGGAACGTGAAGATCCATCCACATAGGTTAACTTGATGGAGTCTTCCTCATAGGAGATATCGCTCAGGGTTGTGCAGTTGATGAGCCTATTCTTGATACTTTTAAACTCTTCCAGAGAGAGATGTTTAGAAGGCTGAGGGAATGGTTGAGAAGGTTGTGGGGTAGGATGTGGTGAGGTGGTTCGGGTTAGAGTTTTGGGTTGAAGGATAGGAAGTTTTGGTGGTTGAGGTGAGGAAGTAGATGAAGGTAAAGGTGTGGGTTCAGGGGTGTAAGGTTTAGTTTTGATGGTGAAGGGAGTGGGAATTGGTTCAAGTTGGGGTTGAGTGGTTGGTGTGAAGGTTATCCCCTGTACTCTTCTGTACATCTCTCTTTTTTTCCGAGTTGAATGAGCCGGTCAATGATCTCTTCTCTCTTTTTGTTGTTGACAACCTCCTGGTTGGCTACAGCTGCTTTTGTACTAGTAGCCAACAGCTTTCCAGTTAAAGGTGTCCCTTTTCTTTTCAGCTTCTCAATCTTCTCCAATTCTTGAAGCTCTTCCGCAGTCATCTTCCATTTTCCTTTGGTATATTTTGAGGAACTTGACTTTGGTGGTTCTTGGATAGTGGATACTGATTGTGCGAGAGGTAGAGATGGTGTTTGGACAGGAGGTTGATCCAGAAAGTCCTTATTGTTCACCTTAGATGCCATTTCAAGGATTGCATCTGTGATGATTAGTTCCTTGGACATTTTGAACAGTCCTTCTGCAGCTTCCATTTTAGCTTTGGAAGATTCAGCTTGTTCTTTCGAGGCTTTAACTTCAGCTTCGGAAGTAAGAGGGAATGCAGATTCTATCCCAACTGTTTCAGTTGCTAGGCCATCAGTCCCTATTTCCCCTTCGAATTGAATCTCAGGTTCCATATGGACCTTAGGTTGACCAACTTCTTCCATAGTAGTAGAAGGTGCAGTAAGCCTCTGAAGCTCTTCTGCTCCAAAGTAAATCATGGCAGCATCAAGACTTGGCTGATCACGAGTAGATCTTAACAAGAACAGAGAAAAGAAGCTGTAGAGATCTCTGAGCATCCTTGAATCAATTGTTAAAGTGACATGAGATGGTTCAGAAGAAGTTGTGATAGGAGTCGAGTATTTAGAAGTTGAAGATTGGCTCTGTGGGTCATCATATGTTTGTCTCTGAACACTCTCCCCCTTTTTGGTAGCATTATCTTGAGAGGTAGATGAGTTGGAGGAAGAGGTCAATGAGACCTGAACAGGTACATGCCTAACAGATCTCTCAATCTGTTTCTTAGCTAGTTGAGCCTTGAGATTGTCAATCTCAAGTTACTGAGTGGCAGACCTTTCTCTAAAGTCCTAATCTTGGATTCAAGGTTTGAGAATTTAGATAGTAGGTCTGTAATGAAGAGTTTCATGCTTCCCTCATCTTCTTTTGAAGAATCACGGGGAGATGAGGTAACATACCTAGTATGTTTAGCCTCACCACCAGATGTGGTTTCTTGGCACCTTGGTTTCCCTTTCTTAGCGATGTCTCTTGTAGAGTCATCAAATGGCATGGTTGCCGCAAATTCAGTCTCAGAGATGTTACCACTGTCCATAAGGTCCATTAAGGTACCTTCTGTAGTGGCAGCTGAATCTGCATGAGTCCCCTCCATATCAATGGGACTCACCTCAGTTATGGTTTTCTGATGGGGGCTAGAGATAAGAGGTCTCTCTAGGCTCTGCTGATCTTGGAGAGAGTGTTGTAGATCAACATCATTGCTATGAGATGATCCTTCCACCAAGAAATTGACATCCTCCTGATGTTGATTTCTTGTCAATGTTGCAGCCACCATAGTCACTGTCAAAGTATCCATAGAGATTAAAATCACTATTTCTTGGATACTAGAGACCTAATTTAGGTGCTCCTTTGAGGTATATGAGGATTCTCTGGGTAGCAACTAGGTGAGACACCTTTGGAGCAGCCTGATATCTTACATAGATCAAGGTAACAAACATGATATCAGGTCTACTAGCTGTAAGATACATAAGAGAACCAATAATCGCCCTATACTGATGTTGATCAGTATCATCCCCCTCAAGGTCAGGACAAAGATTATGGTTTCTAGGTATGGGTGTCTTGGCTGGCTTGCAATCTTCTCAAATCTTTCTAAGATATCATTGACATACTTGGATTGATTGATGAAGAAGCCTTCCTTCAATTGCTTCACCTGAATTCCAAGGAAAAAGTCCATTTTTCCCATGGAACTCATCTCAAACTTCTTCTTCATAATGCTTTCAAAGTCCTTACACATTTGGTCATTAGAAGAACCAAATATGATGTCATCAACATAGACTTGAACAAGCAAAATGTCCTTACCAGACTTCCTTTTGAATAAAGTCTTGTCAATGGTTCCTCTGGTGTAGCCATTCTTCAGGAGAAACTGAGACAAAGTCTAATACCACAACCTTGGTGCTTGGTGCAACCCATATAGCTTTATCCAATTTGCACACATAGTGAGGATGCTATGGGTCTTCAAATCCTGGAGGTTGGCACACGTACACTTCCCTATCTATATCCCCATATAGAAAGGCACACTTGACATCAAGCTGCTAGACAGTAAAGTTCTTGGAAGTAGCATAAGCAAGGAAGATCCTAACTGCCTCAAGTCTTACAACAGGTGCAAAGACATTAGCATAATCAATTCCTTCCTCTTGAGTGTATCCTTGAAGTACTAGTCTTGCCTTATTCTTGATGATCAAGCCTCTGTCGTCTCTTTTGTGCCTGAAAACCCATTTAGTGCCTATTGGTACTTGACTAGATGGTAGCGGACATAGGTTCCAAACCTTCTGTCTTTTGAATTGAAGCAGCTCCTCTTGCATCGATTCAACCCAGCTACTATCCTTCAAGGCATCTTCCACCTTCTTGGTTCCATCTAGGATAAGAAGCATGAGTACAAGCAGACATTCCCTTGATGAGTCTGCCCTCTTGTTCTCACACCTTCAGAGACATCCCCAATGATGTCCTCTGCTGGATGAGTATTGTGAATCCATAAATGAGGAATCACTTCCAGTTGCAAAGATAAGTCCAGATTAGACATATTTTGCTTAGGAACTGGAACACTTTGTCCAACTGTTGTTTCAAGTTCATTCAATGAGGACTGATTGAATGAAAAAGAAACATCATCAATTATTGGCTATGAAGTAGCATTAACAGTCACCTTTTCCTTCAAAATACTACCTCCCTTAGCTTGGTGTTGTGTTGGATCACCTGATGAGTTTTGAGGATCAACAGGTGATTCACTGGTTGAAGCTTTACTATTCCTAGATATGGTTATACTTTTTGATCTGTGAATAGTGGGAGCTTGATTTGTTGCATGTCTTGGAGAACTTGGAAGAGGTCTGGGTAGCTCAAACAGTTGATCAGCATCAATAGCAACATCATACTGAGCACCTATTCCAACTGAAACATTCTCACAAGAAGGTGTAGAATAGTTTCGAAACAATTCTAAATAAAAGATATGATCAGGGCCATTCCCCCTAACACAAGGAGTGTGCTCATTAACAACTATATTGGATGAGTCCTCAAATTGTTGATTCTTAATGTTGTATACTCTGTAAGCTTTGGAGCTAGAAGAGTATCCAACAAAGATAGCATCATCTGACTTTTTAGCAAATTTTGCTAAATTGTCCTTTGTGTTAAGTATGGTACACCTGTTGCCAAAGGACCTCAGAAAGCCAATGAACGGTGGCCTCTTGTTCCATAGCTCATAAGAGGTTTTTCCACATGGCTTCACTACAAGAACTCTATTCTGCCCATAGCATGCAGTGCTGACTGCCTCTACCTAGAATGTTAGAGGTAGTTTGGAATTAGCTAACATAGTTCGAGTAGCCTCAATAAGTGTCCTGTTCCTCCACTTAGCAACACCATTTTGTTGACGAGTTCTTGGAGCACTATATTGTTTAGCAGTCCCTTTTGAGTTACAGAATGAGTTAAGAACGAAGTTCTTAAACTCAGTCCCTTGATCACTTCTTATAATCTTAACCTTGTAATCAATTTGATTTTCTATTTTAATAATAAAAGATTTTAATGTTTCAGCAGTTTCATCTTTAGTTCTTAAAAAAATACCCAGGTAAATCTTATAAAATTATCAACTATCACAAGCCAGTATGATTTCCTTCCAATGCTCATTATACTTGTGGGACCAAAGAGATCCATGTGCAATAAGTGTAATGGAGTAGTGATGGAGTTAACACATTTGGATTTATGAGAGGTCCTGTGTTGCTTCCCTTTCAGGCATGCAACACAGTTGTCTTTGCAGAAAAATTCCTTTTTAGGCAAACCATGTACGAAGTTGTTTTTAGCCAATTTATTCATTGTCATAAAATTTACATGACACATACGTTTATGCCAAAGTGTTGACTCATCACTATCAGCTTTGGAAAGAAAGCATGATACTTCACCCATTGGGGAAGCATTGTTCATATCCAGCTTGTACATATCCCCTTTCCTGGGAGATCTAAGAAGCACTAATTCTGGAGGAATTGTCATCCCTGGTTTGAGGATAATGCACTCATGCTTTGTGAAAAGCATCTGGTGCTTTTGATCACAGAACTGATAAACACTTAACAGATTGGGTTCAAGTTGTTTGAAAAAGTTAACTTTGTAAACTTTAACTTACCATTGGATATACTCCCTCTGCCAGAAATATATCCTTTGGCCTCACCTCCAAATTAGACAGGACCTCCATCATAGTGTTGAAACTATTGAAGGAGAGACCTGTTCCCTGTCATGTGCTTGGAGCATCCACTGTCTACAATCCAGACATTGTTGTACTTGTCATATGGATGTCTCTACACATAAGATGAGATTGTTAGTTTTGATTGGAAACCCAAGCCTTGTTGGTCTTAGGTTCTTCCAATGATAGTCACATAATTGAACCGAAATTTAAGCATGGGGGTTCAATGGATGTCTTTGAAGAAGAGGTTTGGGCTGTAACATCTTCCTTGATATTCCAATCCATCCTTTGGTTGATCATAGAGGATGAGTGGTTGAAGCTTTTGCAGCTTGGCATTCTTCTGAAACTTCTTTCTTTTCGAAAGAAACCTTCACCACCTTTTCTTTTGAGGCAGTCTTCTTCTGGGATGATTTCAAGGGAGCTTTCTTGTTCTTCCGAACTTTAATAGCTCTTGTTTTTGAAGCCATTTTCCCTTCGGAAGAAGGAGTTTCTTACGAAGACAACTTGGCTTCAGAAACTAGCTTTCCCTTTTTCATCACTTGGACCATCTGAGAAGTTCCAAACGAGAAACCTTCCCTGACTCCTTCTTTTCTAACATTATTTGCATAATGTGTGCTAGCAAGATTATAGTAACAATCTTTAGCCATGTGGTTTTGTAGACCACACATGATGCATGTAACGTTAGTCTTTTAGGAGCTTGTAGGTTGCTGTTTCTTAGTCTCTCTCTCTTGGACAACAACCTTTCCTTTAACTTCTGATCCTTTGGTAGGAAAAGAGTGCTGGTATTACAATCCTTCCATGAATCAGAAGTACCTATCACCTGGAATCCAGCTGAGATAAAGACACCTTTCTGTTCTGGGTCAATCTTCAACGTAGACTCAGCCACTTTCTTGGTAGTTCTTCTAGCAGCTTTAGCTCTGCTTCTTCTGGCTTTGGTGGTTAGTGTTTGATCTTTACTGGAGAGGTGGGTACATTTACCTGTTCCTTCCCTGTGGTAGCCACTATTGTTGCTTCATCCTTAAACTCTAGTGAATAAGGGTCAGCAGTTGGAACCTCTTGCTCTTCAGTACCACATCTAGGTTGTCTTATTGACTCATAAAAATGTGGTGGAGCAATTTCATTAGTTCCTAACCCTCCTTTGTTTTGATAATCGAGTTTGGATTGGGAGGATGATGCAAGAATAACTTGAATGTTCTGCTCAGAAATAGCATGCTTCCTGGCTTGAGCCTCAGCAGTGACAAGCTGGGCTTGAGCCTTAGACAATTTGGATATCAGATCCTTTATTTGAGTCATGTAGTTGGTATGTTCATGTTTTAATAAGGACAAAATTTTCTCTAACTCCTCAATTTTCTTTGATAGTCAGATTCAGCCCTTTAAAAATCAGATTTTAAGATATTTAAAGACTCAATATCAGATCTAATTTCCATATTGTAATCCTGATATAATTTAAGCTTAGCTATACATGCAGGAGTATAGAGATGTTCATATACCTGGTTATCATCTGTTCCGGCCATGAGAGCTTGAGAAGGAGTCACATCCTGTACCATGAAGCTCTAGTCAAATTCTTAAGCCATTGCAGCTATTTCAGTTGACTTTCCAGTGGGCTTTGAGGTTAAGGGATGTGTGAAGGCCTGTGGGGTTCGCAGATTGGTCTTGGGAGCCTTGCATTCCCTTGCAAAGTGACCAAGTTGGTTACAGTTGTAACATTTGGCCTTGGTCTTGTCAAACCCAAACTTGCTGGCAGTTGGGTTTTTAGGGAATTGCCTTCCAGTTCTCTTAAAGAACTTCTTCGCTCTATAGGTTAAAAGAGCCATCTGTTGGACCATGTCCACATACTCTACATCGTCTGGACTAAAACACTTTAGATCATCAAAACAATATTGAAAATCACCAGAGTGCCCACTTCCTGAGACAAAGGCACAACTATCCTAAAAGGAGTTGTGCTGAGCCTGTTGAGACCTTGGAGTCTCAGAAAAAATGATGTAAGGTCCAGAAGAGCAGGATGGCTGTTGGTTGTATGTCAAGTATTGCTGAGGTTATGTGGGTACTGAGCCTTGAGCAACCATTAAAGCGTTGCTAGCAAGAAGATTCAGAGGTCTGCTTGTTTGGTGGCCCTTCTTACTCTCCATCTCCAACCGTATCCATCAAGGATATTGTAGAGTTTAGTCATGGTAAGAGTGTTCAAGTTCTCTGTCCTCTTGATAGAGACACAGTAGAATGTCCACTCATTTAGAACAACACTCATGATCTTTCTTGTGAGATCTCTGAGTTTAGGAGTGATCTTCACAGACTGAAGTGAAGAAATAAGATCCATGTACCTGAAATACTGCTAGCTGAGGGTCTCTCCAGCAATATAAGTGAAGTTCTCAAACTACTGCTTCAATGAGTCCTTCTTTGAGTCGTTGGAGCTTGAATACATCTGAGCAAGTGCATCAAACAATTCTTTAGTAGACTTACAATGCTCAAACCCCACCATGATGGAGTTGGGTATTGCAGTCATCAGTATAGTCATAGCATTGCTGTCGATATCCATCTTCTTTTGGTCCTCGTCAGAATAATCTTCAACGGATTTTTCTATCATGGCACCGTTTCCACCAGATGACGCCACCTTTGGTTTATACGGGCCATTGACAATGGAGTTCCATATTTTACTATCTGGGTATTTGATGAAGCCTTCTATTCTTTTACTCCAAGACCTGAAGTTTTCAGGAGTAATGATGTGAGCTTTGGTCATTGTTCCCATCTCTACTTCGGATTTGTTAAGAGCCATTTTTGTGAGAGTTGTAAGGAGTAGTGAAAAACAGGTTGATTTGGATGGTTAGATCACACAATCAAGAGCCTAAAAAGCTCTGATACCAATTGCAAGATCACTTTGTGTCACTAAACACTTGGTTTTCTCTCAAACTCACTTAAACAACACTCTCTATGAAAGCAGAATCTTTAAGAGTTGATAACAATATAATAAGTAACAACAGAACATAAGAAGTAATTTTCAAGGTACTTGCATATATTGCTTCTCAACTCAAATATTACAAGACTTTTACAAGCATGTTTTATGAGTTACAATGAGAGACTATATATAATACTACGTATAGCTGGATATACTTTGATACCGGCTGGAATCCTCTAACTAAAGCAGATACTACAAAACTATAGTTTATGGTATCTCAAATAAGACTTTATTGAGATATGGTGGTCAGGACATGTCCTTGACTTACCTTTTGTCACCAACTAAAGTTGGTAACTTGTACTAACATAAAAAGGTGAACAGGGGAATAAGTATAGTTAACTACATGGCTCTTTGAGAAAACACCATGTAGTATCAGAGGTCTGCAGTAGAGTGTCAGAGATCATACTTATATCCACTAGTTCATAGCAGTGTCTTCCGAAGGTTAAATGGCTTCAGAGGAACAAGTACTTCCGAAGCCACTTATACTCTGGAAGTGGCTGCTTCTTTCGAGGCTTGAGAACTTCTTCTTTTTTCATACTTTGGAAGTAGTCTTCTGATTTCTTCCTTTGAGACTTCATCTTCGGAAATGAATACTTTATCTTCGGAAGTAGAGCTTTGCCTTCAGAAGTAGAACTTTCACTCTGTCTTCAGAAGAACTCTACTTCCTTCGGAAGTTCCACACATGGCTTCGGAAGCCTTTGTAAGCAGCACCAAAAATTGTTTAAGTGATTTGCTTTTGGTTGCTCCAGCCTTCTTCTTGATCCAACATAATCATTTACTGAAGAGGTGGAATGGACATGAGATGGGGTTGAGGAAATGATATTTGTTTGAACATTTGAGATGGACGCATCATCGTCGAAAACTGGAAGATTAAAAGAATTAAATACAGTATCGGAGTCAAAGAACCATGCTGGTTCAGATCGAACATCAGAAGAGTTAGACTCCTGCCAATCAGCATAGAGCGACTCTTGAACGATACATGTTCTCTTGTTGTATACCCGATAAGCCTTTTGAGAAGAAGAATAACCAACAAAGTAACACTCATTAGACATGGCACCGAACTTTGTCTTTTGGGGCTGAGTATTCAAGAGAGTGCATGAACAACCAAATGGTCGAAAGAAGTCAATTAAAGGTTTCCATTTATGAAAAAAGTCATAAGGAGTCTTCATTTTGTCCTTGACTATCAACACCCGGTTTAGAATGTATGAATCACAGTTTACCGCTTCATCCCAAAAGATAATGAGTAACGATGATTCTATCAACATTGTACGGGCAACTTCAATAAGAGTGCGATTCTTTCGTTCAGCTACACCATTTTGTTAAGGCGTCCTTGCAGCACTAAATTTTCCCACAATTCCCTTTTGAGCATAGAACGAATCAAGAACCTAATTTTTGATTTTAGTATCGTTGTCACTTCTCATGGCCAGAACCTTTCTCTTGCTTATTTTTTCGATTGAAAGTATTAACTTCTGCAATCCCTCAGCAACCTCTCCCTTATGAGCAAGAAATCTCACCCATGAATATCTTGAGAAATCAGCTGTAACAACAAGACAAAAGGATTTTTTAGCAATTGATTTAATGTTGATTGGGCCAAACAAATCACTATGTAACAACTCGAGAGGAGTTATGCTATTTTCAAGTTTGGGCTTATGTGGTTTCTATGTTGTTTGCCCTTGGGACAAGCCATACATTTTTCTTTCACAGAGAAATCTTTTAAAGGAAGTCCTCTAACAAGATTGTTTTTGACAGCTTTGTTTATTATTTTAAAATTAACGTGGCCCAATCTGCGATGCCATAATAGAGACTCAAAGGTTGAAGCTTTTGAAGAAGACATGTGGCAATGGACTTTGACTCCCTTGAGTTCATATCAAGAAGATATGCATCATGCTTTCTCAGAGCACGCATAAGAACCAAATCTTCTGGAATATCAATCACGGATTTTAAAAATAGACTTCATCGGATTTATATAGACTGGAATGTCTTATCGCAGATTTGAGGGACACTCAAGAGATTAAACACAAGCTCAGGGACATAGTTGACTTTCTCCAAAGTTAAAGAACCATTGGATACTTCTCCTTGACCAATCATCTTTCCACCCTTTTTGTCACCAACAAAAGCAACATATCCTCCATTTATAATCCGATAATTGGTCAGTAGATCTTTCAACCCCGTCATATGTCTGGAGCACCCGCAATCTACATGCCATACGCTATTTACAATCTTAGTGGATGACTCCTGCAATCAAATAAAGAATTGATTAACCAGGTGAAATAGGAACCCAAGTTTGAACATTTTTAGCTTTAGAAGAAGCAAATTTCTTACAAAAGAAATTATTTACTAATCTTGTTAATTTATTTCCCAAACAGTTCCTATTTACTGACCATGATGTAGTGTAGGGCAATCCTTGACAAGATGATCCTCTTGGCCACACCTGAAACATTATGGTTTGTGTCTAGGTCTGTGATGTAATGAGATAGGAATATGATCAATGTGATTTTCCTCATCACATCCAGACACATTAGAATCAATGTCACTATATGTCTCATACATGCCACGAGAATGATCATGTGAAGTACAAGTAGTACTAGTATCACTTGTGCTATCTTCTAATGAAGTTACTGTTCTTTCATTTGATAAAGAAATATTCATTGGAGTAAAAGATGGAATTGGATGAGAAAAAATTTATCAAAAAAATAGTTTTAAGTCTCTCGTTAGTCTTTTTTGTGAGATCAGTTGCACCATTATCATAATCAGAACAAAAAGCATCACCATAGTGTACATAATTTAAAGATGAAATAGAAACATCATGAGAACATGATGCGACAGTGTCAGTTACAGATGTACTAGAAACAAAAACCAAATTTAAACTAGACTTATGATCTAAAATAGAATGCTGAAAATCAGGTGTACTAATACTAGTGTATCCAAGCCCACTAGTTGGTCCATAGTCGTAGTCCTCACGAACATGCTTAGGATTAACACCCTCTAAACCTGCAGACATACTGTTAGTATCTGTTTTGATCAAATGATTAGAAGGATGAGGAACAGGCATAGGAGAATACAGTATGTACTAGGTGGAGGATAAACTTAACATTTTCATATCCTAATCCCGTTTTAATCCTAGCTCCCCATTGAGATTTACATAAATCATCATGTTTCATTCTTGATATGGTCCATTTGTCTAATGTTTATTGAAGTTTGCTTGTTTCAAATTCACAAGAGCAACTCTTTCATCAAAGTATTAATCTCAACATTTCTTTCCAAAACAATTCATTTTAAGTGATCATTTTCTTTCAAGGCCTCATTTAATTTAACAAAATATTTTGATTCATTGATTTTAAGTTCCTCATTAATTCTTTTTAAATCTTTTTCATTATCAATTAATAACCGGTTATCTTTATAAATCCCAAATAATCTTATTTTGCAAGCAGATGAACACATATCCTGATTACCTCATATGGAAGTCCCATCACCACCTTTGCTGCTGCTAAGGCCTTTTCACATTGGCACACCGGAGTACTTGACTTGCTTTCCTCAATAGTGATAGTAGCATCATCATATTCCTTTCCTTGCTTAGTGGATAAACTTCCTTCCTGCTTCAGTCCTTTAGATTTACCTTCTCTCATTCTCTCATCCTTCTTTTCTTTCTCTTTCACAGACAACTCAGCCTCCTCTTTGAATTCATTGAAAGGATCAAATTCATCTTTACTATCTGCCTTCCCCTTCCCTTTAACAAACTCAGCCACCAATGCATGATTAATCTCATCCTTGTCTCTTCAACCTCTACACTCCATCAAAGTTAGAAATCAAGGCAGTCTCCTTTTTGTGATTCATATTTTCCTTTTCCCTCTCAATGGTTAATCATGGAACTCTTGAATTACTGGAATCGGTAACAATTGGTGATGGACATTCACATTTAAAATGTCCAATCTTTTATAGTTGAAGCATCTCAGTTTGGACTTATCAAATCCCAGTTTTGAGTTAGAAGTTTGGCCTCCAAAGTTCTTTCTTCTAGTGCGCTCCATAAATCTCCGAGCTCTAAGAGTCAACATTGCCATTTGCCACTGAATGTCAGTTTCTTCTAGATCATCAGGATCCCCTTGATACATATCCTCTATTGTCATTCCTTTCCCTTTCAACTCTCCAGCTACAAGTGCTTCATAGGTTTGAACAAACATTTCAAAAAGAGCCATTGTTTCTGATGGGAACTAAAGGTTCAACATTTGCCTTAGAATTAGCCTGATCTCTTCTAACACTAACTTTTCCTCCTGAAATATTACTTGTATTAACTCCTCCTTGAGTTGAAGTCTGTATTTGAGAGTTTGTAGCAGATGATAGTAAAGCAGCATTTTGAGTAAAACTAGATGTAGTCATCATGGTCTAGTTAAATTCCCGTCTCTTCATGTCCAACTCAAAAGATTTAAGCTTATTGATAATATCCATCAACTTGTAATCTGTGAACCCTTTTTCTTGCTTCAACATTCTCACCTGAAGGCTCCACTGAGGTGGGAGAGAATCTAGTAGCCTGTTAACTTGTTCACTGTTAGAAAGTTTTTCATCGTATTTCTTTAAGGTGCTTAAAACTATCAAGAAGCGATTTGTGAGATCTGTTAGACTCTCGTTCTTGTATCCAACAAAGGAGTTGATTCCTTCTCTGCTTGAATGCTCTTATCCTTTACCAGTTCATCGTTACCATCAGAGAACTCACATAGGACATCGTAAAGGGACTTAGCATTTTTATGCTCCGTAAATCGATTGTAGATGTCTGGTACCAGGCATAGAGTTAATGCACCAAAAGCTTTCTGGTCATGATCAATCAGCTTCAGATCCTTTTCGGTGAAAGTAGACGGGTCCTTATTTTGAGAGACAACATTACCAACAGTGATAGTTGGTATGTGAGGACTAGAAATATTAATTCCCATTGGTTGTGGTCAGTGTAGAAGAAGAAACCTTTGAGACATCTCTTCCAATCTTCGAAATTATCCCCGTTAATGAGTCTCGGTGACCTATTGGGAGCAACACTTTCAAGATCGGCAAGAGTGAGTGAGGTTAACTTTGACATGGTAGTTTCGCTGGGATTGATGTAATTTCAGCAAGAGAAGAAGCAATTTCATTGAAAATGCAGTAGTTTCGCTAAAGAAACGTAAATTCTCAGACAATTTCGCTGAGAAAGCTAATTTCACTGAGTTGTTGTAATTTCACTGATAATTTCGGCAGCAGTTTCGCTAGCCGAATGTCACAATAGCTTAGTTTTGCCGATAAGTTCGCATGAAACAAGCTTGAACTTTCCTTCAAAATTACTTTTTGCAGCAATTTCGCTTGTTAAACCCTCACAAGCACTTTTGAACTTTCGTTCAAAGAGACTAGTTTCGCAAAACTACAAGAAACAATTTCAATAGTGATAACACCAGTAGTTCTGCAGAAAGAACTTAGCAGTTTCGCTGAAAGAACAACTATTTCCCTGGACGAACCTTGAACACTTTTTCAACACGAAATCAATCTGAAATCATCAAAACTCAATGAATTTGAGATCTGATGATTAACAGAGCTTCCCCAACCAATAACCGCAAAACTCAATCAATTTCCATGTCAAATACACACTATTTTGAACTAAAAATTGATGGAAAGTTGATATTGAACTAAAACAACCCAAAACTCAACAAATCATGAGCACTAAGGCTCTGATACCATATTGTTGGTCCATTTGATCGTATTACAGTGCAAATGAAATGATGAATGGTTCAATATCAAAGACACATACTAAACAAGATGAACAATGAAGATTGAAAACAATAACAACTCATTCAGTATAAGACAATGAAGGTCAATACATTCAATAACATTAAAGCACAATGATATTTCTGTGAATTTACTGCTTTGAAAAGGTAACTTGCAACAAGGATCAACAATTAGGGTTTTGCAAGCTCACCCACAATGATAATGATCAAAAACAATATATAGCAGTCTTAGTTTCGCAGACAGTTTTGCTATCAGTGAAACTGTGCTACCGAAACTGTAGTTTCGCCCAATAGAAATAGTAGTTTCGCCGAGCGAACTAATCAGCTGACTGTGAGCAATTTCGCTGGACTGCAAAAATACATAAAGCTAATTACATACAAGAGTAAACTAACAAAGACCTGTTACAAGCAAAAATAAACATTCTAATCTAAGGTGAGTCCAATCTATATAAGATCTTCACACGATCCTCAGCTTTTACATTTCTATTCTTTCAAATTCTGTAAATTTACTCAAACAAAAGGAGATGACTGTGGATGAACTTATTGTTTGTCTTCGAATTGAAGAAGACAAAAAATGGCTCAAGAAGGCACCCGTGTGGAACCAATGGGAAAGGCAAATGCGGTTGAACATTGGCAATCGTAAAGGGGTTATAATGGTAAAGGGAAAAAATCAATTGGGAAACCAAAGGTGAACCTTGGACCAAAGAAAAGAGTTGTGAAAAAGAAACCTCCACCTCCTCCTTTCCAAGGTATTTGCTACAATTATAATTAGACGGGGCACCGTGCTAATCAATGCAAGCAACAAAAGCGTGAGCATGCACATATGGTGGATGAAGACGGCGAACCGTTAGTGGCAATAATCACCGAGCTATCGGCAATGGTGGAAGAAGCCAACCTCGTGGGAGACAATCCACATGGATGGTTCATTGATACGGGAGCTACCCGTCATATGTGTGGTGACAAGACCCTCTTTAGCATTTTTCAAGAGGTTAAGGGTGACGAAAATCTTTATATGGGTAATAAAGTTACGACCGACATCAGAGGTGAAGAAATATGATCTTGAAGATGACTTTCGGGAAGGAACTCACCTTGAGCAACACCTTGTATGTCCCGAAGATTCGTAAGAATCTTGTTTCGGGATGGTTGCTTAATAAGTTTGGTTTTCGTTTAGTGTTTGAGTCGGATAAGTTTGTCCTTATTAAACGTGGAATGTATGTAGAAAAGGGTTATGCCCTCAATGGTTTGTTTAAGATGAATGTAAATGTTGTCAAAAGTGAAATAAATAAGGCTACTACTTCTATTTATATGCTTGAGTCTTCAAATGTTTGGCATGGTAGACTAGGACATGTAAATTATAATTATATTCATCGTTTAATAAATTTAAAATGAATACCTACATTTCATATTGACACAAACTCTAAATGTGAACATGCATTGGCAACACTTACAAGATCATCATTTAAACCGGTTGAAAGAATAACCGAAACCCTTGGTTTAATTCACACCGACATATGTGATTTAAAAGCACAACCAAGAAGAGGTGGCAACAAATATTTCATCACTTTTATTGACGATTGCACTAGATATCTCTATGTATACTTACTTAAAAGTAAGGATGAGGCAATCAACAAATTTATCTTGTATAAAAATGAAGTTGAGAATCAACTAAAGAAGAAGATTAAAGTTGTGCGAAATGATAAAGGTGGTGAATATGTTGCACTGTTGCCAATTTATGTGCAAAAAATGGTATAATACATGAATGTACGGCACCTTACTCACCACATCAAATGGCATTACGGAACGAAAAAACCGTACTTTAAAAGAGATGATAAATGGCATGGTGATAAGATCTGTGATGAGCCATGACATGTCGGGGAGCTATCCTCCCGCCAATTATCTTTTAAATAAAATACCACCAAAGAAAAGGGATGTAACCCCTTATGAATTATGGATGGGTAGAAAACAATCATATAATTATTTCAAAGTGTGGAGGTGCCTAGCTAAGATGATTGTACCACCACCTAAAGCTCAAAAACTAGGACCCAAAACTATTGATTACATATTCATTGGATATGCTCAAAACAGTAATGCACATCGATTTCTTGTACATGAGTCCAAGAATCCTAATGTACAAAACAACTATCATGGAGATAAGGCCAAGGAATGCTTCATATTTTGAAAATATGTTCCAGTGCAAGGACAAACACATGCATCTTCATCATTGTGGTTGATGATGGAGGTGCAAGTTCATATTTACTTGTGTTTTTAGTATCATTACAAAAGGTTAACCAGTTCCACTGTTTGATCAGTTAAGTGTTCTTAGCAACTCTCCTCATTGTGTTGTTGTGTTGTAAGTGCATACCCTTTAATGATCTTGCAATTGGTATCAGAGCATTCTAGGCTCTTGATATAAGATCTCACCATCTTAAGATCCCTAACACACATAAAATACTCAAATTATCAAATGACAACCATTTTCAAATCTAATATGGAAACTAGAACCATAACAAAGTCCCAACTGATCACTCTTGGTGACTTGACACTTGGTGCCAAAGAATGGAAAGCTTTATCAAGTCTCTAGACTTAAGAATGTGAGAGTCTGTTGAAAATGGAACTTACATATCAAGCACCTCTTCTGCAACTAGAGGTGACATGATCCCTAAGGCTGTGGCTGACTACTCGGATAAAGATAGAAAGAGAATAGAGATTGACTAGAAGGCCATGACAGCCCTTCAAACTGCTCTTCCAAACTCAGAGGTTTCATGAAATGCAAAACAGCTAAGTAGCTGTGGGATGCATTGAAACTGATGTATGAGGGTTCCTCTGAACCCAAGGAGAACAGAAGGATCTCCTAAAGCAGCTTTTGAAAATTTCACCTTTAAAGCAGGCGAGACAATGACTCAACAAAATTTCAGGTATGTTGAGATTGTGACACCCTAGTGGATGGTGGAGTTGCTCTTGAAAACAGAGATATTGTAAGGAAGTTCATGTCCTCTCTTCCTAGGAAATGGACACACTACTGTGTGGTTATCAAGAGAACAAAGAACCTAAAGACTCTCACCTTGATAGAGTTGTATGGGATTCTCGGTGGCTACTAGATGGAGATGAACATGTAAGGTTCATCTGGCAACTCCAGAAATCAAATGGGTTGAACCTTTCATGTGGTTGAAAGGGATAGCATGGATCCCCAACATCATCTCATATGCTACCCTGACAACTCACAAAAGGGTTCTTTCATCACTTTCCCTGAGACACCAAGGGAGAACTACACTCAAGGAAGCCCATTCCAAGAGACAAGTTCTTCTCAAGCCATTATTCTTCTGATGAAAGTTGTGGAAGCTTTCTCTTCACCCTTGAAGACCTGAACTGTATCCATCCAGATGATCTGGAGTACATGAAGATAGTCCAGTAGATGGCTCTTCTCACTCACAAAGCCAAGAAGTTCTATAAGCGAACTCGAAGGAAGTTCTCTGTAAAGACCTTGAAGAAAGAGAATTTCTTATCTTAGTGGAAATACCTACTTCATGTGGTTATCCATAGCTTGTTCAACAAGCATGGAGGATGGACCATAGTCCTAAGGATCTCTCCTTCATAGTGCATGGAATAGGTCAGGGGTCACGTTCAGGTACTCTCAATTTGTTTATACCAATTTACTTGCAAACTTGGACTCCATAGAATACTACATGTCATAGATATGTTCAATACATTCTAACTGTGAACTAGCCTCACAGTTAAGGGGAACAGGTACTATTCTTAAACTGGGACAGATGAAGCACGACATCTTTTAAATTTTGAGGAAGCCAACTCTTGGCTACTCTGGGGTAGAAACAACCCTTGTCCCAAAATTGTTAGAGCTCATTGCTCAAGGTGACAACCTAGCAGCACTAGCTAGTCTTTAACCCACACCTTCTACATCTCAACCACCTACACAGCCACAATCATCCTCACCTACCAAGAGAATCCAAACGAACCCCTGCTCAAACAATTCAGTCTGTGCGGGACCCTATATACTCACCCATACATAAGGAAGTAGATACTAGAGCTCTCACTTCTCCTGAGGAGCAAACCATTCCCATTACTTCAAAGATCAGTGTTGAGGTTCCTCATACTCAGCTTGATGAGCTTACCAGTCCAACTGCCTTAAGTTTTCACTCTGAATCTCAATACTCAAGTGAGCAACCTTCAGAGGACAACTACCATCCCCATCCTTTAGATTTAATCCAACCCATTCCTAACTGTTAGGACCATTTTCGTACGGAGTACTAATCGATTTTGCATGAGACTAGATCAAATAGTGTGGAATCCTATTTGATTGGCGATCTAATCAGTGAGAACGACAACCTGATCGATCTAACAATGAAACAAACGTTAAGAGTTGATTAGAAATCGATCAGGAACAAACTATGAAGTTGGTCCATAAGCATGGTCCATTAGCAAGAATAATCAGCCGACTAGGTTGAACACATTTCTCAATCATTATTGACTAAGAACTATGAATAACAACCTTAAACCCATATATGACGTTCATACATACGAATTATACCAAATACAATAATAATATGAAATATTCAAACATAAATAAACATCAAAAGCATATAATATATCATTAAGTCATTACATTACACATGTGTAGAAATGAAAGACTTTACATTAAGAACATACTCTAGGAACATAATGTATCAACAAACTCCCCCTTGGACCTAGTTTATCCTATTTTCTAACATGCTTTCTCTAAGTTCTTCTATCTTTCTTTTGATGTTGCTCTCATGGCATGCAATTGCTCTAATATTGAAACCAAATCAGATTGAATTTATCAAACTCTAGATGCACCAGGAGCTTAGCTTCAACTTCACGGTCATCACCTTCTTCTAGGATCTTTAGTACTTCCTCAGCAAGCTTTTGGCTCTATTGTGGATCAATCTATTGTTCATAATCTTCGATATCTTCCTCTAAAGCCAATAAGTTTAGCCTATTTTCGAACATTCTTCACATGCTCTTGAAATTTCTCACACTTCTCTTCTCTGGTGACTCCTGCGTGTATCTTGAATGCAAAGCAAAGTCGTATAACATGTTGGAACTGTAGAGCTTGTACAATATCTTGCGTGTCATAGAACAGTGGCCACTTGTATAAAGTGTAGACATCTTCAACAGACAAGTTAGTAAGCCACATTGGGTCAAATACCCTGATAGTCTCAATCTTTCTTTCTCTGTTCAAAAGTATGCCTGCTTCCCCCATCCTCCAATCATAATACCACCATTTGAAGTGTGGAGTTAAGTCCTAAGGCATCTCCCATAAGGGAATCTCAGACATTATGCATAGGGGAATCCATTTCAACACTACTTTAGGTCTTCCAGATATAGGGTCAACTTTAGACTTATGAATGAACCTTTTAGGTTGTTGAGGTCTGAAGTTTACCCATCTAGTGTGGTATTCTTTCTTTAGCGCTATCTCAAACCATCCCGACATCTTCCTCGGGTTGGCATACAAAAGGTCTAAACATGCCAATCTGTTTAGCTCAAAACCCGGAAGAGTCTTCAGATCATGTGGATATCTAAAGTACTCAATCCCCTTTTCTCTCTTCACAGCATAGACATCCAATTATTCAAAATAGGCCCACACGATGATCTTTCCTGACACTTTCTGATGTCTCTTGACTCGGTAAAGTCTGGTGTAGGCATTCAGCTTTTGAGGTGCGTGTTGGGCTTTCATTTATACAAAACAAGCTGCCCATTTAGCTTTCTTAATATCAACATTTGCATCTGAAGCTTGGGCTTTACTTTCATCCTTTTCTTTTTCTTTCTCCATCTCCTCCACTTCTCAAAAGTATCACTGCCAAAAGTTTCATCCAAGTTGGGGATAACATTCCCTCACGGTCAGTGTACTGTGGATAGTAATCAGCTGTGACATCCTCTATCTCTTTCTCATCGACATCTTTTAGTTCCTCATCAATCAAAACATCAACTTCTGGAGCATCTTTAATAAGCTCATCAGGATTTAGTCTAAACATCTTTGCTAGCTGTTTGTCAGTCAGGTCATGAATAATTTCTCCTTCTTTGGGAGTGTAGCTCACTGACCTTCTAACAATCCCTTGCAAGTCAAGAATCATAGTTAGTTGAGTCTTGACTTGCTAAGGGGAAGAACATCATAATCACCAGCTTGTGGAGCATCACTTTTGCCCTGATCATGTGTTTTTTCAGCTAGAGTTGTAAAGGACGAGGCTCTTTTGGACCGCCTCTCTTGAGCTCCTTGAGTTGAGGCTGATGCAGATGCATCACCTTCTTGATCATCATCAGCATCCCTATTATATCCCTTTTCCTTTCCATTTGGTTCCGCTTCCTCATCATCATCATCTTCTTCTGATTTATCCTCAGTAAGCTCATCATCATCATCACCACCATCATCTCTATCATCTTTAATCTTTAAGGGCTCACTCTTAGTTCCCTTCAATCTCAGCAACAGCTTCTTGTTCTTTTTCTCCAACCCCTCTATACTCTTGACAAATGTCATCACCAGCTCATTTTGGGCCTTCAGTGCATGGTGAACTCGACCTAACGCTCTCTCGTGGGTAGCATTCTTCTCTGTCAGCTGAGCAATTTGCTTTCCTTGGGCGGTATTGATCGCCATTAGCTGGTTCATCTAGTTGGCTCTAAGATCATCTGTAGCTAGTAACTTTAGCACCAATCTTTTGAGGCTCGCTACCTGTTCCTCTAGCCCCATAGTGGGTAGAGTAGAGCCAGGTGTAGGTGGGAATTGGGTGGATGTACTGGCTTGGTGAGTAGTGGGTGTAGTGGTGGATGTGGTGAAGATGTGAGTAGGAATGGAAGTGGGTTGTGGTGGAGCTGTGTTGGGTATTGTGTGTAAGGTGGTTGCGCATGTATGAGTGGTGGTGGGAGTATCAGTGGCTGTAGAGGTGGTAATGGGGGGAACAATGGCGGTGGAAGTGGTAGTTGCTGTGGTGGTGGAAGAACTGATCAAGGTGATCCTCTGTCTCTTACCCTTTTTGCCATAGGATGGGCCATCCTCTTCTTCCTAGAGCCCTTGGCTGTAGAGGCTCCCCCTAAGTTGATAGGCTTGTCGAGTGTGTATGTTGGATCTATGACTTCTGTATCACCACCCTCAGACCCAGCTTGGCATCCACCAACCGCCTCTTTCCCCTCATGGTAGCCACAACCTGGCTACCAACTTGCCTGACGAGAGGCTTATCATCCAAACCTTCTTCTTCATCTAACAAGAAGTCTTGGTGGAAAGCAGCCTACTTAGATCCACCAGGTGCATTAGAAGTACCGTTTGGAGATGGTGGAGATATAGTAGACGTGTCGGTGGCTCTTGATTGACTGTGACCAGCATCTCCATCACCTTGACCGTCATCATGGTCATCATCATCGTCGTCTTCTTCATTAGCAGGAACCACTACGAGCTCAACATCAGAATCACTGTCATCGTCACACCACTTCTTACGAGAGGGCGCAACATAATCCTCATAGGCCAGATGGCAAAATAGTCTCATGACCGGGGGCTTCACCTGCTTCCCCCGGTACACCATCATCCTCCCCAGTGTGTTCTTATCCATCACCTCTAATACAATATCATTATCCTTCTCCTTAGGCAGCGAAGGAAGCTTCTCATCTATAATCATTTGCAAGAAACATGGATACATGCATAAGCCTTTCCTGCCTTTGGACTCAATGTTCTCTATCAAGTTGGAAAACAACATGCGGGAGAAACTAAACAGGTGGTTTAGTACCATTGCAACGTATGCATTTTGGATTTGGTTAGACATCTCATCAAATCCTCCACGCTTGGACGCTATGCACTTGAGGATCATAGGTACCAATTAAACCGGGGGCACATGTTGCTCTTGTTTAGCACACCGGCATTGATGTCCCCAGCGTACTTGATCCTCAGAAAACATCCCCGAACAATTAGGAAATGCAGCTTGGTTGGGTAGGCACCGTCTTCACCCAGATCCAAGACCCTCCTCAGGTCATCTTCAGGTCGTCTTTAGTGACCTCAATCTCCTATAGCTTGATCTAATAGTCTCACTTCATAACTACTAAATAGTCTGATTTTTCTTCTTTCCCACTCCACCTCCTCTCAATAACCAACTCATAAGTCTTCTCATCATAGTACACGTTGGAGATTTGTATTGAGGAATGAGTACCAGCCACCATTTTTCTTTTTAATTCCTCTGTAGGGTTCACTTTCAATTTTGGAAACACTACCTCTTCTGTTGGTTTGTTTTTCTCTTCTCTAAAGGGTTTTTGAATGATCTATCTTTCCTCATGCATATGGCTTTCAAAGACTTGAGGTTGTTAGTTCTCTTGAACATTCTAAGAATTTCTTCAAACTCATAGCCTCTGAACATAGCTGAGTGATTGATTAGTTCTAATTGAGCTAGTTCTTTTAGGTCATGGATCTCTAGGGCATTTACTAGAGTGGAGAACTCTGTAAAGAATTATTCTAGCCCAAAGATCCTCTTCACCATGAACATGTTCCAATTACTATCATACTTCTAGGCAATTATTTTCTGATCTGTTTTGCCCTTTGGAGTAGACACACCCTTTATCATCTCTGTAGTGGTGAGGCCTTCTTGAAGCTTTAGTTGTGAAGGCTTAGCAAACCACTCAGGATATTTATGAAGAACTGGTGCCAGAGAGTCTTGATCTCTAAGAGTGAGTGGCATGTCTTGAGCAGACATTCTTGATCTTGGCTTCTTGCCAATGATCTCTTCTTCCAAAGCTTTAAGCCTCTATTTCTTTTCAGTAATTAGTCTTGAAATTGCAACCCTCATTGAAGTAGTCTTCATGTTACCTAGTTTCCTCTTTAAATCCTTGGCCTAATAAATAATCCTTTAGTTCCTTATCAATCATGGAATAGGGATCATAATATAATGGTTGAGTAGTTGAAGTTTGCTTCTTCATTGCAGAGAGTTTTGGTTTTTGAGCTTTAGGTGAGATTGTCTTTTCATAGTCAGTTTCAATGGTAGGGTCTAGCAGTTTGTTTAATCTTTCCCTTTCTTCCTTAATCCCCTCATAAGTCATGCCAAAGACTTCATCAGGATCATATCCATGATTAATCAGATACATAGCTTCAACCATTAAATTATCATTTTGAGCCTTTTTCACCATTTCTTCTACTGAGCTTTCTTCTTTCATAGGACTGTCAACTGCTATTGGTTCGTCAACCACATAGCCTCTTATTTTTCCTTCTTCCAGATAAACAAATATAGCCTGCTTTTTTTATAATCTTCTGCTTGCTCATGTTCTTCTAAGAATTCAGCTATTGCTGCCAAGCTTCTTGGATCATCTTGTTTATTTTTCTTTACAGTCTCTTCTTCCACTATGGGTCTTTTGCCCTTTGCCTTCTCAGATAAGTACTTTCTCTTTCTGGTATAGATTTGAAGTGGAGGACCAAAAGAGGTTTCAGGCATTTCAGATCTTTGAGGTACTTTTTCAACTTCTGACTATACTTGTTTATGGGCATCAACAGCCTTTTCTTCCTTTTCGTTTTGTTCTTCACATAGTTTTATGATCATTTCTTTTTGCTCATCTGAGAGATACACAGCTAGGATTATTTGCAGGCTCCACTCCTTTTCCAGAGGGATAGGGCATTGAGGGATAATCACAATGGGTTTAGTGTAAGTTCTTTGATCAGCTACAAAATCCCAGAACTCATCATCAATAGTGAAACTTCTGATATGAAGTTGTCTAGTGCATTGATCTGTTCTTCAAATTCATCCTTTTCAGTGTGTGTAGCATCTGATTTTCCAGAATAGACCACCATCTTTAGGCTTGATTCTTCATTCTTTGATTTACTTGTATCTTCTTCTTTTTCATCCTTTTCAGAAGAAGATTGTATCTCATCAGATATAACTCTTTCCTCATCTCTTTCACTTTCTTCAGCCTTAGCTCTTTTTTGAATTTCAATCAGCATCTCAAGCTCAGAGATTCTTTTGTTTTGACTTTCAATTAGATTTTGTAGATTAGAGATAATCTCTGCTTGTTCTTTAATTATATACTCTTGTTCTTCCATAGCAATGGTTTGAATAGCAAGAGTGTCAACATGCCTAATGATTTCTTCTCTAGAATGATGAAGAGTAGCTGTTAAGTAGTTAATCTCCTTATTTTTCTCTTTCTTTTCAGCTTTATAATTTTCTTTTAACTCTTTCAACTCATTCTCCTTTTCATCAAGTTCAATAATTCTATCTTCAATGATTCTTGCTCTCCTATTAAGTACTCTTTCCATCCTATCAATCTTTTGCACGGGCTCTGAAATCAACTCATCCTTTTCATCTGGTCTGTTCACATTTGATTCAGCAAAGCTCTCTGAAGGAGCAATCTCAGAAGTGACTTTCTTCACAGGCATTTGGACAGGTTGATCCTCCTCATCCAAAGATGATTTGGATTCTTTAGATGAGCCGGTGGAATCTCCAAACTCAGTTGGATTATCACTAGTAAGGAATGGTTGAGGTGGTGATTTTGGTGAGTGGTGAGGTGGTGATTTTGGAGAGTGATGAGGTGGAGATGTAATTGGTTGAGCTATTGGTGATGGGATAGGTATTTATGAATTGAAGTGGTTAGTGATTTAATGGGAGATGGTAATGGTGATGGTTGTGGGTTCTTTGTGGAGATGGGATTGGTAGAGGTACTAATGGAGATGCAAAATAATGAATTTCAGGTTCAGTGTGAGAATCACCCCCTGCACCATCCTGGGGTGACACTAACCTTTGCCTATCAATGCCTTCAACTTGCTCATCAGCAGCTTGTTCTTCAACATGCTCATTAGTAGGAGCATGTTGTTCTTCACCTTGTTCATCAGGATTAATTATTGAAGCATCCAAGGTAGAAGAGGAGAGTGAGCTCCACTATAAAAATTTCTAGGATCCCTCTTCCTAATGTACTTATATGACTTAGCATCATAGTGTGGAATATCTAGAACTAGTCCATCAGCAGCTAGATTGGGAAATGCTTCATTTATGAGACATTGGATGAATCTTGGGTACATCAAGAATTTGTATCTCCTTCCTTCTTGTATGTCGGATACTAGGACATAAAGACATAAGCTGACATATTGAATGGCCTATTTGTGCATAAAGCACAAATTGGGATATCATTCCATCCTATTTTCCTTTTGGACAAACAATGCTGATAGATATGGATTAGAAACCTCCAAGGCAAGTATACTAAACCCTTCACAATCTGTTTTGCTTCAAAACCCCTTCATATCTAATTTCGGCAAAGAAAGTAGTGATATCATCATCTTCTAGCTCAATTGGTGCATTTGCATCATCACCAAACTGTAGACACCTTCTCACAGTTTCTTTAGTAATGATCAGTGTATGCTCATCAACAATCCTTCCAGATAAAGACCTAACACCATCACCCTCTATCACTTTAGCAGAGTACCAGAATGACCTTATGAGTCTCTCATATATGATAGGTTTGACAATGATAGCATGAGCCACTCTAGTTATGGAGATGATTTGATCATGTCTCTGAGCCCCTCTGCCTCAGGTACATCAATGTCTAGAAAACCACTGACATTGTGGAGCTTGCTCGAAGAGAGATCAGCCATGTACCCTGCATTAAAGGCATATGAGTTAGATTAATGATATATATGTACTACTTTAAGTAGCATTCATCATTTTGACTTTTGAGGGTCAAATATGAACATTTGAGGGTACTATTCCATACGAATTATTTTAGATTGAGATATTGTCATGAATACTCATTGTCATTTGATTTATCATGTTTGAAGATCAAGTTTTTGATGTTTTTGACTATTAAATGGATATTATTTCAAGTTTTGATTTCAACATTTTTGGTTTCATGATGATTTGTTCATGCGATGAACATAACTTTATGATTTTCAGATTGAATCGTATTCTACAGAGTTGCATGTTCATTGAAGTCGAGAATGTTCATATTTTCTTGTAATACATCTAATTTTGGGTGTTCATTATTAACCTTGGGTTCTAAGTTTATTATCAGTTCAAACGTCCGACATATTTGGTCAACACAATGTAAAATTTTCAACTTTTGTTTGATAATGCAGTTGTGTAGTATCTAATATGAGAACAGATTGGGTGAAATGAACTTGAATCTTTGATCATTAAAGAACAAGATGATTGATGAAGAAGAATAGTGTTTTCGCTCGTTGCAGTATAGAGTCTCTCAAATTTGAAAAGTATTAAATGACCTTTTGAACTTGCTTTAGATAGTCAAAAATTGGCTTTTACAAAATTTTACAAGTCTCAAAACAAATGCGGTTGGAGTTTTAATTCACACTGTAGCAAATGCGGATGGATTTTATACATCCGTATTTGTTTACTATTGTAAATGCGGAGGAGAAAATTCAAAGAACTTTGCTATCCATATTTGTTTACTGTTGTAGATGCGGAAGAGTTTTAAATTGTGATTTTAGGCATCTGCATTTACACACTGTAGCAAATGCGGAAGTTTTGTTACTTCAGTTTTCTTCTATCCGCATTTGTGCACTGTGGCAAATGCGGAAGAACGAAGTTCATCAACATTTGTTCATTGTAACAAATGCGGTTGAAAAAACTTGTTTAGCATTGCTCACTGTAGCAAATACGGCTGACCAAAATTTGTCAGCATTGCTCAGTGTAGCAAATGCGGCTGACCAGACTTTGTCAGCATTTGCTCACTATATCAAATGCGATAGAATAAAATCCACATGTACTTGATTATCATTCATTGTAATAGAAGAGATTAAGCACTTATTATTTCTGTTTGAAAATACATGAAAATTGAAGACACACATCCACAAATGTGGATGAGTAAAACAAATGCAGAAGTGTAAATTTCATCGGCATTGACAAATGCAGCTAGACACTTAAAATGTTTTTATCTACATTGACAAATGTTGTTGAACACTTGAAAAACATTTTATCCGCATTGAAAAATGCGGTAGAACATTTTTGTTCCGCATAGGTTTTAACACTTCAAATTTTCATGTATACTTGTAACACACTAATGCGGTAGAGTACAATCTTTGTCCGCCTTAGTTTTACTTGGAAATAAAAAACTACCCGCATTGGTTATAAGCATGGGTTACCTTCACCCGCATTAACCAATGCACTTACCTGCATCAACTTTTGAACTTAATCATAAGTTAATGTGTCTGTTTTGGTTTTTTCATGTTATGAAGAGATGTCATTGATTGATTTTTCTTATGAAGTTGTTGACTGTTGAGGTTGTCAATTCTTGCTTGGGTTGACTTGTATGTCAGAAGTGATACAAGTTTCCTATTATTTGACTAATCTTGGACTTTTCATGCTTCCAAGAATCTGCATAAGCTATGCATTTTCTTTTTGTTTTGTTTTTAATTTTCAAGAATGTAATTTAAGATAGTAAATATATATATAGATTTAGTTAAAAATTTTAAATTACTCCCCCTAAAGTTTATATCCACATCTGGATAGAAACATTAAAGATTTAAAAACTTTTTGACTATTATGTACGTTGATTATTAATAATGAAGAGAAGTAAATCTTTTCTTGGATAATATCAATCTTACATTACACATGTGCGTCCTTTATGACAAAATGGACATGTTTATGAACTTGATGATTGAAGGTATGTTTGACCTCTTAAACTCATACCAGGTTGATATTTTAATGCAAATGATATTTATTATGTTTTTGGTTGATTTATTATTTAATATGTACCTCACACACACAAGCATGGAATGATCAACCATCCTTATACAATGCATGGTAGAACTTTCTCACAACTCTCCTTACCAGGTTACTTAAGTTTGAGAACTCATTTTCAGTAATCCTCATTAGGATTCTTTTACTGATCCTTTTCATGATGATCCACATTGGGATTCTTTTCACATCACTTTGGAAGGTGATCCATGATAGGATTCTTTTGTTCATTCACTTGGATGTATTGCTTTTGTAGATTCATCCAATTTCGATGTGTTCCTCAATTGGAATCTATTTGATAATTATGTCTACACTATGTGCTTGTTTCATCAGGTCTTTGCTCAACAAAACAAAGATGAAACTTGATGTAGGTGAAAGAGATTCATAAAGCATCATTACCTGGTGTGTTTTAGGTTACTACACACATATGCATTCAGATAAGCCAATATACTTGTACTTTGTGATGAGTGTTTCATTATTGAATAAGATTTTAATTCATCAATGCATATATCTTCTCTTCCAAGTTAAGCCTACCAACCTATCTGGTAAGTCATGACAGTCTTGCAATTTTTGAAATTAAGCACAGTGAATGATATAACGACTGTAATTATAATATTTCCCAATGATATTCTATTCTTCATAAAATTGACTTCTTTTTGTGTTTTCTAGTATTTTTGACTTGTTTTTGATGTTTTGATTGATTTTACTCAAGGTTAATCATGCGAATAGATTGAACCAGGAATTCAAACCTACTAGGTTCAAATGCCTTAGTAAACAAATCAGCCAATTGATTTTCAGTGGGTACTTGAATCATTTGATTAACCCCTTTTTAGCACAGTCTCTCAAAAAGTAATATCTAATTTCAATGTGTTTTGTTTTTGAGTGGTAAACTGGATTATTTGTTATGAAAACAGCAACTGTGTTGTCAATGTGAATTGGTGTGTGCAAGAAGTTAAAACCATAATCAAGCATCTGGTTTTGAATCTAGAATACATAAGAGCAATAGGCTGATGCTGCAATATACTCAGCTTCTGCTATTGATGCAGATACGTTTGTCTACTTCTTGCATTGCCAAGAGACCAGTTTGGGACCAAGAAATTGACAACTGCCAGAGGTGGATTTCCTATTGAAGTTGCATCCTTCATAATCACTGTCTATAAAGGCATAGAGATTGAAGTCTCTTTCCTTTGGATACCATAATCCAAGAGCTGGTTTGCCCTTAACATATCTAAATATCCTCTTCACAACATTCACATGAGATTCCTTAGGATCAACTTGATATCTGGCACACACACAAACACTAAACATAATGTCAGGCCTACTGGCTGTTAGATACATAAGTGACCCGATCATAGATCGATAGTGAGTTTGGTCCACTGATTTGCCTTCTGGATCAGGTCCAATCTTCACTTTAGTATCCATAGGAGTTCTGATAGACTGACAATCAACAAAGTGGAATTTCTTCAACATAGTTTCCACGTATTTTGATTGATTGATAAAGATTCCATCAGCTGTATGATTTACTTGCACCCCTAGAAAGAAAGTGAGTTCCCCCATTGCACTCATTTGGAATTTTGAATGCATAAGGTCTTCAAACTCTTTATGAGTTGCTTGTTTGTTGAGCCAAAAATGATATCATCCACATAAATCTGGACTAACAGCATGTCTTTTCCTCCTCCTCTTCTTCTGAAGAGAGTTTGATCAATCTTTCCTCTTTCATATCCACGTTCAAGAAGAAAGGATGATAGAGTCTCATACCACTTTGTTGGAGCTTGGTGAAGACCATACAGAGCTTTGTCAAGATTGTAAACTCTTTGAGGGAAATCTGGATCTTCAAAGGTAGGTGGTTGACTCACATAGACCTCCTCAGCAATCTTTCCGTACAAGAAGGCACACTTCACATCCATTTGATAAACAATAAATTTCATGGATGCTGAATCTGCTAGAAAGATTTTGATTGCTTCTAATCTGGCAACAGGTGCAAACACTTTGTCATAATTGATTCCTTTTTCTTGAGTGTATCAGTGTGCCACTAATCTTGCTTTGTTTCTGATGACGATCCCTCTATCATCAGTCTTGTTCCTGTACAACCATCTGGTACCGATAGGGTATTGTCCTTCGGGAAGATCTACCAATTGCCATACTTCTTGCTTCTTGAATTGGAGCAATTCTTCCTGCATTGCTTCAATCCAACTATTGTCTTGAAGATCCTCTTTGATGTTCTTGGGCACTATTTAACATAGAAAGTATGAGAACAAATAGATGTTTGCAATACTGGAGTTGCTTCTTGTCACCCTCTCATTAAGCTCACCAATAATGGTTTCAACCGGATGATTCCTGTGTATTCTGGTGGTTGGAATGGAGTCACCAGCAATGGTTACATCAAGATTGGAGACATTCAGTTCATTATGGTCACAGGCACCTTCATCTTGTACTGTTAGTGAGTTATGAAGATAGTCAGACTCCGTTTCAGTTCCTGCTTCAACTTCAGCAGCACTGTGATTGCTTCCATCATTTGATGTTCTTTGTGTTTCAGCTGGAGGAGTAGCTTGTTTTTGATTTCTGATCATAGTTGACAGATCATCTGAGTGTGATGGTAACAGGCTTGGACCTCTTTCAGTTGAAACACTCTGGTTTTATGATGGTTGTCTGATGGGATCAGCTTGGAGAGGAACATCTTCATTCATGTATTTAGCAGAAGTAGGAGGAATCAATGGAAAGTCATCTCTTTTTTCTACAGCTGAAGAAGTGTCACCTGAGTGGACATTTCCAACATCAGAGAAGTAAAATTGATCAAATGATTTTGTAAATAAGTAAATATCAAACAACCAGTCGGGACCATTTGTAGATTTGGGAAACAAATGTTCCTTGAATTGAACATTTGTTGATTCATCAATAATGTTTAATCTAGGATTAAACACTCTGTAAACCTTTGAAACATAAGAATAACCTACAAAGAATCCTTCAACAGACTTAGATGAAAACTTTCCCAGATAGTCTCGGGTGTTTAATATTGAGACAGGACTACCAAATGATTTAAGAAATCCAATGAATGGTTTTATATGAAAGACCAATTCATATGGACTCATTTTGCTTTTATTTACAATTAGAGTTTGATTTTGTACAAAGCACGATGTATTAACTGCCTCTGCCCAGAAGGTGATTTGTACAAAGCATTGGCTAGCATTGTTCTTGCTGCTTCAATCAGTGTTGTATTTCTCCTTTCAGCTATCCCATTTTGTTGAGGAGTTCTAGCTGCACTGAATTGATGTGCAATGCCTTTGGTTGCACAAAAAGAACTCATGTCTTCATTTTTAAATTTAGTTCCATTATCACTTCTGATTGTTTTGACCTTATGATCAAGGTGATTTTCTATTTTAGTGACAAAGTCTTGAATTATTTGCGATGCCTCATTTTTATAAAGTAAGAAGAAAACCCATGTAAATCGTGAAAAGTCATCAATGATCACCAAAAAATACTGTTTCTTTCCAATACTCATGACATGAGTTGGTCCAAATAGATCCATATGAAGTAGCTTCAATGTAGTATTATTTGAGTTCACCAGCTAGGATTTAAGGGAAGATTTGTGTTGTTTTCCTTTGAGGCACGCTGAACAGTGATCAAAAAAATGAAATTCCTTTTGAGTATGACCAATGATATGGTTTCCTTTGACCAATCTGTTCATGTTTTAAAATTTTATGTGCCCCAAACGTTTGTGCCAAAGCTGTGGCTAATCAAATGATGCTTTTGACGAAAGATATATTTCTTCTTTAGGTGATGCAGAACACAAGTTTAAAACATAAGTATTATTCTTCCTCAGGGTCTTTAGGACAACTCATTCTTTAGAGATCTAAAATCCAGGTCTCAAAATGTAGTAATGAGTGTCTGTAAAGTGAGTTGAATATTTTTTGCCACAGATCTGAGACACGCTTAGCAGATTGAAGTTCAGTTGTTCCCAGTAGTTCACTCTGTCAAAGCTCAGCATCCCATTTGTCACAGATCCTTCACCTGTAATTCTACCACCTTGTGAATCTCCACCAAATGCCACCACAGTTCCTTGTATATGCTTGAATTCATGAAGGAAGGAACAATCTCCAGTCATGTGTCGGGAGCATCCACTGTCCACGTACCATAAGCTATTGGACCTATGTGGATGAACCTGCAAGCAGAAAAGAACTAATTAGAATATGGAACCCAAGCCATGATGGTCTTGGGTTTCCCATTCCTATCTATTATGGTAACTTCTTGATACCTTCCTCTAAGTTGTGATCTATTTAGAGGTGACCTAGGAGATTGCTTATGATATCTTGCTGGAGTCTTTTCATCAACATCAATAGAAGAGTCAAATGAGTAGTGAAATCTTTGATCTCTATTTTTTTGAAGAAATTTAAACCGTTTTTGATTTTCAAAACTCCTTTTAGGTTTTGAAAAGTCAGACTTTTGATTGATGAAATGGTTGCTTCGACTTTTCCATATTTCTTTTGTTTTACTCCTGTCATTAAGTGATCTAGATGTTCTAGATTGATTGTTGTGCAAATGACTCCTGACTTGTGTTTTGCCTGATGATGTTGTTGAGATGGGTTTGTTTTGGGGAATTCTCAATCCCTTCTAATTGAAGTAACAATCAGATGTATTGTGATTGTTCATAATACAGACTGAACAATATTTGTTAAAATAATAGTTTTTGGTTGAGTGGTTGTTCATGTCATAGATAGAGCAATATTGATTGTAAAAGCACTCTTCTATTTTGTGATTGAACATATTACAAATGTCACAATACATTTGTTTATTGCTTGAATCATGTTTTGATTTGTGGGACTCAGTTGATTTTCTCATTTGCTTCTAAGCCACTTTCTTTTGCTTAAGGGAGGAATCAAGAACAACCTTGTTTGTAGTTTGCTTCACAAACCTACTGTTGTTAACTGTTTTAGGTTGTTTTTGTTTCCTCAACCCTTTCTTTATCTCCTCCTTAAACTGATCAACATGTTCTTTGTTGCATACATCAAAACCTACTCCTTGTTTAGATTTTAATGATTGAGGATCAGACTGAATTTTATCTTCTGAAATAGGTGACCACTTATGTTTCTTTTGTAATGAAACCTTTTCTGATTTGCTTGAATTATTTGGAGATTTGCTCTCATTATCAGAACTGCTTTCAGCAGATGGTTTCACTAACTTCACAAACTTTTTCTTTCCTTTTGAAATGGCTGGTATGACTTTCACAAAAGGAACAATAGCCTTGATTGGGCTGTTAGGTTTAATGACACTCACTGTCTTGTCTGAACATTCTTTAATCTTGATTGGATGACCTAATTTGATTTTCTCCTCATTTGTTTCAATATAAACATCAGGTTTGTTTTGAGGATTGGTTACTTGTTTTACTATAGATTTTGGTTCCATAGTTTTAGTTTCAATTTCCTCATTGAGTGTGACTGATTCAGGCATGACAGTGTAGTTGTCATTCTATGGTGGAGGACATGAATTATACCCAATCCCAGACATGTCCTTTGGATCCTTTTGAGAATCAAGCATCTCTTGCAGCTTGACTGAAGACAGTTGAAACTTTTCAAGTTTCACTTCAATAAGTGTATCTTTAGCCTTAGATTGAGCTAAGTTTTCAGTCAATAGCTTCTTCTTAGCTGCTAGAGTATACTTTTCACCATGCAGTTTTTCAATGTCAGAGATGAGAGATTTTATTTTAATTTCAAATCCTTTTATCTCTCTTTTTATCATCTCTGACTTCACCTTTTCTTCTTTTATTTTATCTGCAAGTTTATGGTTATGCTCTCTATAACCTTGCAATTCAGTAATATAATTTTCAGTAGAAAGGTTAGATTTTACCTCAGTAGGCATTGGAGATGGACCATCATTGATGTGAGCCATAAATGCAATATTTTGAAATTGAGGCTTTACTTCCTCAGCATACAGGCCCCAATCACATACTCCATCTTGTTTGATCACAAGAGCATTTCCAGATGACTGACTGCTTCTATGAACTTGATTAGTTAGTTGAGGTTGAGTCTGGTATGACTGTTGTTGTTGATGATGATACTGGTGTTGATGGTTGTTGGAATGAAAGCTTGAATTTGGATGTGAAGATGTCTGGCTTTGCAAATTCCCTTCGAAATTGTTGGTTCTTTTGGGAGCATTGCATTCCCTAGAGAAGTGGCCAGTCATGCCACAATTAAATCACTTCACCTTAGATTTGTCATATCCAAGCTTTGTGTTTTCATTAAGGCTTAGCTTTCTGCCTTTCCTGAAAAATTTCTTTGCTCTCATAGCAATCATAGCCATTTGCCATTATAAATCCATTTCTTCCACATCATCTGGATCCATTTCCTCCAGGTCTTCCTGGATTAGATGTGCAGATATGAGTCTTCCTCCCAAATAAGATTCAAAACTCGCAACAAAGGCATTATAAGTAGCCTTTTGTTCTTCTGATCTTGTATCATCATGGGTGTTTGGTAGAGTTGCTGAGAATCCTACTAATTGGAATGATGTTGATGGCTTTTTGAGAGATGGAGTTGCAATGAATCCAGTGGTTTTGGCTTGATCCCTTGAGGACAGAAAATCATCTTCTTCAGTAATAAAGGCATTTTCCACAGTATGACAATTAGATGGAAATTTGTATGCTTCAATCACTCTTGGTCATCCTAGATTTCTACTTATTTCATCAAGCTCTAATGCTTCTATTTTGGCTATCATGATATCCAAAGTAGTACTCCCAAGATGAAGAGTATTTTTCAGCATTGTAACATTCTGTTTCCAGCTTTTAGGAAGGCTGTGCAGCATTTTCTTGTTCAACTCCTTGACCTTGTAGGTGACTCCCATTATCTCTAAGTCATTCACTAGCTGCACAAATATATGGAGCTGTTTAGATATGGACTCCCCTTTGGAGTGATGAAAAGTTTCATATTGATTAACAAGTTTATCCTTGTTAATTTCAGCAACTTCACTGCTTCCTTCACACATGATCAGCAGTGCATCCCATACTTCTTTGGCAGTTCCATATTTTTCTAATCTTTTCAGCACATCCATCTTGAGTGCTTGAATTAGGATAGAGTAAGTGTTCAGATCAATCTTGATTTTCTTGTAATCTTCATTATCAAGAGTTAGATCTTCAATGGGTATCCTTGCTGTCTTGTAGATAGCAGCTTGATCTGCAGACAGAGTGACCGGAATGTGTGGTCCCTTGCAGATTGAAATCCAATAATCTGGATCTACACCTGTAATATAGTTCATGAATCTGATTTTCCACTGTCTAAATTCAGATTTATGTTAAGCATTGCTGGTTTTGGAGTATGACCAAGTTCTGAAAAACTATGTGAATCCATTTTAACAAGGTGTTTTAGCTTGTATAAATATAGATTAGGTAAGTTTTAAGATTAATTAGTCCGAATAGTCCAAATCATTCAACAACTGCTCAGTAAATCAGATCTGTTAATTTTTCTTGGTTTTCGTCGCAACTTCTGTTCTTTGTATGAATCTGTAGGTTTTGTGTATAGTTCTTGAAGGTGAGAACGTGTTGACAGAGGTCCTTTTAAGAGTATTTTCTTCTATTTACTAAATATAGATGATGGTTTAGCAACTCAATCACTAGTTCAATCAAGTTCTATTCAGGTCTTGGGTAGATCTGAAAAAGAATCAAGAGCCAAAGCTCTGATACTAATTGACTAGGTGGTGAGATTAAGATTCTCACTTAGGATCGAATATAATGATTGAGTTAATGATTAATTGTTGGAATCATACAATCAAGAAATATTCAATGCAGAAGAAATACTCCTATACGAGGTTTTCTATTCTATTTATAGGCAGACAAGATGCCTTTTCACAAAATGACTAAACTACCCCTGACACATACATCAGAACTAGTTTAAGTCTTGATCTGCATTTCTGTTGGTTCATCCACATTGGTAAATGCAGATGAGATGGACTTTATCAGCATTTCTTCACTTGATCATCCACATTAGTATGTTGGTCATCCGCATTGGGTAATGCGGATGAACAAATACTTTTGTGCATTCTTGTCCGGTCATCCGCATTGGCAAATGCCGATGAATAGAATCTTGTACGCATTACTTTTGGTCTTCCGCATTTGTTAATGCGGAAGAACAAATACTTGTCAGCATTTGTTCTTTGCCTTCCGCATTGACAAATGCGGAAATGTGGGGATTTGACAAGTTAATCAAAGCTCATATAACATTGTATATATGAAAACGCAGCGGAATATAGGTTTTAAAACATGTTAATAAGATGATTATTAAACCCATTTAATAAAGAACCCCAAACCATGGATCATTATACGAATATCATACAAAGAAAAGAACATAAGAAGGTAAAAATAACCTTTAGGGCTGCTGAAAACGAGATAAAAGAGGAGATGGGATAAGTTCTTGTGGCTGAAACTTCAGTGTAGAAGCCCTCAAGATGACATACCCCAAGCCGCAACAAACACCCTCTTGCTAGGCTTTGAACACCAACATGTAGTACTCTCCTTCTTGTGGAACTTTTTAGCCAAGAACCCTTCTTGTGAGCTGAAAATTCTTCTCCTTTGCTTCAAAATCCGAAAATGAAGATAGAGAGAGAGGAGGGAACTTGCTTGTGTGTGTAGGTGGAGTGTCTCTTGATTACTTGATGCATGTACCTTTTTTTTAATAATCAAAAGAAGTTCCCAATACCATTCAAAAGGGGGCGGCCGAATGGGCTCCCCTTTTGTTCCCTCTCAATTTTAAAATTATTATTTTTCATAAAATACACTCTAGCATTCCACCTTTTATAAAATTAAACCATTTTAATTTTATAGCACATACACATTGTCATTTGTCATTGTTTAACTAATTTAAACAATGAATAAGTAATCCTCATGAACAAATCAATATATAATGATGTTCATCTACAAAAGCAATAATTTAGAAAATCCAATTTTCTAAATTGGTGTCATTACTTATTTGTATGATCTTATCAACAAATAAATTATCTTTCGGTGTTTGTTTGGCTTGTTATTGGGTATGACCCGACTTGGATCATATCACACTAGCCACATCAATTTAATATGAATCTTGGGCAGATCAATGCCTTCAATCTCCCACTTGCACAAGATTTATAGAAGATTGATGCAAGCAACAAATAACGCCTAGCAACGGTTTGCTGCCCCTAATATATATGACTAAGTGCCATTCAATAACATCATCCTTTACAAGTACCTTACTTGAATATGATTTAGGTGAATTAATCATCTATCCTTTTGTTACAGATGTCATTTAAATCCAAGAGACACAGAATTGTCACTCTCTGATTATTTAACTTTAACAGGCCTTAGACATCTAACTCTCAACGAATAAGAGGAACAAATTCCATCTTGATTACATACGTCTCTCACAATCACCTCATATCATACCTGAACTCAGCCTTATGTACTGTCATTTTTCAGAACAGCAAACAACTAAGTCAAAGTACAATACTTGGTGAATATCAAGGCCTAATATGTATCTCAGGTCTGAGGATAAAATGATATTCGCCTTTACTCAATATCTCTTATGACTAATCACAAAGATTCTATGCAGAAATAATTGAGAGCGGGTCGGTCCAATACCTATATCGCATAGATATCAATGAACCTTGGCAGCAACCTCTTGCTTTATATTTATACCTCATGAATATCAACCAATCCAAGTTCATTACAGTCTTACATTCATAGTTGTTCCCACATGTATGATCGACTGCGGACGTTTTGAATAACTTATTTATTCATGGATTTAAACATGCTAAAATAGTAGAACAAATGAAATTATAACCATATAATTAAAACAAATAACATAAGTTCCAACATACAAATAAAATACAAAGTCAAACCCAGTCACTAGAATATCGAAGTCCCATGGCACAAATATGACCTTCATGCTTTGCCTTTTCAAGGAGCTTTGTGAGTGGATCCACAATGTTTTTATCAGTGTGGACTTTGCGAATACATATCTTTCCTTTTTCAACTTCATCCCTTATGTAGTTGAATCTCCGTTCAATGTGCCGAGTCTTTTGATGAGCACGAGGTTCCTTGATTTGAGAAATCGCACCCTCGTTGTCACAAAAGATCTCTAGGGGATCCTGAATGGAAGGGACTACCCCTAGATCGGATATGAATTTCTTCAGCCATGCAGCTTCCTGTGCTGCCATTGAAGCGGCGATGTATTCTGACTCTGTAGTGGACAACGCTACGACTTCTTGCTTTGAGCTTTTCCAAGAAACTGCTCCCCCATTAAGAATAAAAATGTACCCCGATTGAGATCGTGAATCATCTCGATCGGTTTGGAAACTCGCATCCGTGTAACCTTTTACAACGAGTTCCTCTTCACCAGATCCGTAGATCAAAAACATGTCCTTAGTCCTCCTTAGGTACTTCAGAATGTTCTTGGCAGCCATCCAATGACCATCACCAGGATTTTGTGGGTATCTACTTGTCATGCTTAAAGCGCATGACACGTCCGGTCTAGTGCATATCATTGCATAGATGATGGATCCTATAGCAGATGCATATGGGATCGTCTTCATTCTAGTTTGCTCCTCCTTTGAGCTTGGACATTGAGTCGTACTCAATATTGTCCCTCTTTGAATAGGTACAGTACCTTTCTTAGAGTTTTCCATCTTGAACCTTTTCAAGATTTTGTCAATGTATGCACTTTGATTCAAACCAATTAGCCGCCTTGAACTATCCCTATAGATCTTTATTCCCAGAATATAAGCGGCTTCACCAAGATCCTTGATGGAAAAACAACTTCCAAGCCAGGTTTTTACACCTTCCATGGTTGGAATGTCATTTCCAAATAGTAGTATGTCATCAACATACAATACTAGGAAGGTTATTGTGCTCCCACTAGCCTTCTTATACACGCAAGCCTCATCAGCGTTTTTGATGAAGCCAAATTTCTTTACCTCCTCATTAAAACGGTGATTCCAGCTTCTCGATGCTTGTTTCAATCCATAGATTGATTTCTTTAACTTGCATACTTTGTTAGGATGTTTTGGATCGACAAAACCTTCAGGCTGAACCATATAGACATCTTCCTCAAGATATCCATTTAGGAAAGCGGTTTTGACATCCATTTGCCAAATCTCATAATCATAATGAGCAGCTATGGCAAACAATATCCTTATAGACTTAAGCATTGCAACAGGTGAGAATGTTTCATCATAATCAACCCTTGAGTTTGAGTGAAACCCTTTGCTACAAGTCTAGCTTTGTAAGTATCCAAGTTTCCATGCATATCAGTTTTCTTCTTGAAAACCCACTTACTTCCAACTACTTTGGAATTAAGAGGTGGCACAACAAGTTCCCAAACTTGATTGTCATACATGGATTGCATCTCAACGTTCATGGCCTCAAGCCATTTGTCACAATCCAAATTGGACACTGCATCATGATATGTGGTTGGTTCATCTGAATCCACCACATAGCATCCATCCATGAAAAATCCGTATCTTTCAGGTGGATTACTAGTTCTACCACTTCTGCGAACGTTTTGTGTGTATTGATCAACGCTTGATCATCCTCAACATCCTCACGTTGAGTGCTAGTTTCAACCAAACGTGCACGGGCTGTGTTTCTTGATCCTCCTCAAGATCCACTGTTCTACTGCTAGTTCCTTCCATAAGGAACTTTGTTTCTAAGAACTCACCCTTTCTGGCAACAAACACCTTTTGTTCCAGTGGATCATAGAAATAATATCCCATAGAATCTCTAGGATATCCAACAAAGATACACTTGGTGGATCGGACATCTAATTTGTTTGGGGTGGGAGTCTTAACATAAGCCTCACAACCCCAGACCCTTAAGTACGATAGGAATGGAACTCTTCCATGCCATATCTCAAAAGGTGTCTTTTCCACCTTTTTGGTTGGGGCCATATTCAGAATACGGGCCGCGGAGAGCAAAGCGAAACCCCAAAATGATAGAGGTAATGTGCTTCTAGCCATCATAGATCGAACCATATCCAATAAGGTTCGATTCCTCCTCTCAGACACACCATTATGTTGTGGTGTTCCAGGTGGAGTGAGTTGTGAGACAATCCCACAACTCCTAAGATGATCTTGAAAAACAACACTTAGGTATTCACCACCTCTATCGGTGTGGAGAATTTTAATTACTTGTTGAGTTGATTTTCCACTTCATTCTTGAAGATTTTGAACATTTCAAAAGCTTCATCTTTGTGCCTTAATAAGTACACGTACCCATAGCGACTATAATCGTCGGTAAAGGTAATGAAGTATCTTTCACCATTCCTAGTCATTGGCTTAAAAGGACCACATACATCCGAATGTATGATACCTAATAAATCTTTTGCCCTTTCGTTAGTTCCACTAAAGGGTGCCTTAGTCATTTTCCTTGTAAACAAGATTCACATACATCAAATGAATCACATTCATTTGTTTTTAAGAGACCATTCTTTTGAAGTGTTTGTATACGTTTCTTGTTTATATGACCAAGACGGCAATGCCAAAGGTAGGTATCACTCAAATCTAATTTGAGTCTTTTGGTGGTTGCTTGGTATATTGAGCTATCATATGTTACGTTTTCATGAACCAATTCATAAATACCATTACAAGGTATAGCCTTAAAATAAAATACATGATTTAAAGAAACATGAATATCATTGTCAACAAACTTGAAATCATAATCATATTGTCTTAAACGGGAAACAGAAATTATGTTCCTAGTCAAACTAGGAGCATATAATACATTGTTTAAAATAACTTCCAAACCACTTGGAAGCTTCAAAATGTAGTCTCCTTGGGCTTCAACGTGAACCTTTGCACCATTGCCCATGAAGAGACTTATTTCCCCTTTTGCATAATGCTCATTTCTTTTGAACCCCTGCAATAAATTGCAAATGTGAGTTCCACATCCGGTATCTAATACCCATGTGTTAGAAGAAATAACATTTAGCTCAACATGTATCATGTAAATTATACCTGAGGTTTGCCCCGCATCCCTCTTTTCTCTCAACTCTTTGAGATAGACTGGACAATTTCTCATCCAATGCCCTATCTCACCACACTTGAAGCATGGGTCATTTACAGCAACCTTCTGCTTCTTCTCCTTGGGCCTCGGAGGTTCCGCCCTAACAAATCTTCCCCTTTCCTTTAACGTGTCCCTTTCCTTTGGCAACAGTTGCCTTAGGAGGGGGTAGAGACCTTCTCCTTCTTCCACCTTCATTAATGGTGAGAACGGGTAAAACTCTTTTACCCATTCCCGCCTCGGCTGATTTGAGCATTGAATGAAGTTCATTTATGCTCTTGTCCCATCCGTTCATGTTATAATTCATGACGAACGCCTCAAACCTTTTAGTAGGCCATTAAGGATCAAATCCGTGGCCAACTCCTTTGAGACAGGACAATTTAGCCTTGAAGGCGGTCGATATGGCTTTTCATCTTAAGAACATAAGATGAAACCGATTGGGATTCCTCCATCCGACATGCATGAAGCGCTCGAACTGTTTCGAAGCGCTCCACCCTGGCTTGTTGCTGGAACGTTTCCCGCAACTGAGTGATCATGTCATAAGCTCCATGGAGCTCATACTCCTTTTGGAGGTCAGGTGTCATACTTGCTAACATTACGCAAGAGACTTGGACGAAGTCTTCCACATATTTAACCCAATCATTATAGGCCTCCACATCCTCCTCGTTAGGTTCATCGGGGATGGGATCATCAAGAATGTAGGCCCGCTTTTCTTGCTTGAGAACGATTCTCAAATTGCGGTACCAATCCATGAAGTTGTTAGGTGTTAGACGATCCCTTTGAAGGATCGCCCTAAGAGATTGGTTGTTTTGGTTTGGTACATCGTTATTAGCGTTGATATTGTCGGCCATCTACAAGATTTTACAAAGTCCATTTTAGTAATTGTTGATATAATTGTATATTTCATTTATTAATACCCTTTATGTCTCATAGACTATTAATAAATAAAATTTTAGAATCCAACGTTATATTTAAATATTGGTTAGGTGACCTTTATCCCATTATTTAAATAAACAAGGTAGTCATAAATGACAATTGCAACCCATTGCAACTTCTAGTGGTATGGGATCGTTTGAACATCTTATGTTTATAACGGCATGTTTATCCCATCAACACCTTTTATAAAACACATTTTAGGTGATCCATTCAATATATTTTATAAATCAAGTCGTCCTACTTACACACACGTATGAGTTTACTACATAAGTGGTTAGGTGACCTTTATGCCACAAACATGGTATTCTCACCTCAAGTTACAAGTTCCCTCAAAGTGGTTAGGTGACCTTTATCCCACTAAGAGTTTGCAAGTAACCTAAGTGTTGTGTAAAAGGATGGTGTTTAACTTGTTTTCAAAAGGATTTATAATTTCACAATTCTTGTTTTAGAAAAGACCATGTACTATATGATTGTATGCATTCAACCATATGGTACCCATTTGGTTCTTTTAAATAAAACCCATTTTATTTTGCAAACCATTAACTCCTTTTATAGAACATTCTATTTTGCTTAATGATTTGTGAACCAATTTCTTGTTATAGCTTGTTCTAGTTGATGGTTTGTTAATCACATCCAAATATTCAAAACAAAACAACATCATAAGCATTCAACCAAGCATAACCAAAACAATGCATATATGCATAACAAAGCATACTAAGTTGAGCACACTTGTTTAGCCAAAACAAGTGTGTCAAAAGGTCTTGTCCTAAGGGTTAAGAACATGACACATGGTTGACAAAAGGACTCCCACTTGAGTCCACATCTTCAAGCATCCTCTTTGTCCATCTTTTCTTTAAGTCTTGATCTTGAGCATCCTTACAAATATGTATCCTAATACATTTTCCTAGTAAAGGAAAAAAACTTCTAATCTATTTATTACATACCATATGAATAAATAAATAACAAAAACAAGACTTGAAACATAAAATTAAACTTTTACATAACCAAATGAATATAACATGACAATAAATCAAACAATCCACAAGGTCAAGGCTTTGTTATGCATAATCACAAACAACATATCCAAAATATACAAGAGATACGTTTTTGGCAGCCCCTAATAGCCCATGTTCTTGGCCAACATAAACCAAGAACAAATGGGTTTAGTCCATACAAACAAACATCTTATAATCAAGAGTTTTAAAGATCCTTATATGCATAAAGAAGCATCTTTAAAACATCAAAAGGGGTGACCAAAACAGCCCTCTAACTCACGGGTATGTGGTGTCAAACACCACAAAACCGTGAACTAGCAAGAATATACATGTATGCATTCGTATAAGTGGCTCTTGATGCCATTGTGGGGATTTGACAAGTTAATCAAAGCTCATATAACATTGTATATATGAAAACGCAGCGGAATATAGGTTTTAAAACATGTTAATAAGATGATTATTAAACCCATTTAATAAAGAACCCCAAACCATGGATCATTATACGAATATCATACAAAGAAAAGAACATAAGAAGGTAAAAATAACCTTTAGGGCTGCTGAAAACGAGATAAAAGAGGAGATGGGATGAGTTCTTGTGGCTGAAACTTCAATGTAGAAGCCCTCAAGATGACATACCCCAAGCCCCAACTTCATGTACTCTCCTTCTTGTGGAACTTTTCAGCCAAGAACCCTTCTTGTGAGCTGAAAATTTCTTCTCCTTTGCTTCAAAATCCGAAAATGAAGATAGAGAGAGAGGAGGGAACTTGCTTGTGTGTGTAGATGGAGTGTCTCTTGATTACTTGATGCATGTACCTTTTTTTTAATAATCAAAAGAAGTTCCCAATACCATTCAAAAGGGGGCGGCCGAATGGGCTCCCCTTTTGTTCCCTCTCAATTTTGAAATTATTATTTTTCATAAAATACACTCTAGCATTCCACCTTTTATAAAATTAAACCATTTTAATTTTATAGCACATACACATTGTCATTTGTCATGTTTAACTAATTTAAACAATGAATAAGTAATCCCTCATGAACAAATCAGTATATAATGATGTTCATCTACAAAAGCAATAATTTAGAAAATCCAATTTTCTAAATTGGTGTCATTACTTATTTGTATGATCTTATCAACAAATAAATTCTCTTTCGGTGTTTGTTTGGCTTGTTATTGGGTATGACCCGACTTGGATCATATCACACTAGCCACATCAATTTAATATGAATCTTGGGCAGATCAATGCCTTCAATCTCCCACTTGCACAAGATTTATAGAGATTGATGCAAGCAGCAAATAACGCCTAGCAACGGTTTGCTGCCCCTAATGTATATGACTAAGTGCCATTCAATAACATCATCCTTTACAAGTACCTTACTTGAATATGATTTAGGTGAATTAATCATCTATCCTTTTGTTACAGATGTCATGTTAAATCCAAGAGACACAATATTGTCACTCTCTGATTATTTAACTTTGACAGGATCAGTGATCACAAGTTTGATGTATTAGGATTTAAAGCAGCGGAATACAAACAGGAATTAGACAGATTGTAGCAAGCAATTGATACTTGTATGCATTAAGAGCGCATACGGTTTAGGGAGAGAATATATATTCTGATTTCAAGGAATGTTTATAGATGTAGAATATTCCAATCAAATCATTCATTCATTCCATTCATTCATCCGTCACATATTACAATAGGTTGTCACTCCTTATATAGAGTGCAACAATCACTGCTGTTATCACGGAAAGTGACAACTGGCAGATCAAATACAAAAATAACTAACTCTTAACAAACTACTGAAATGTTCACAACTACTGAGAACATATCAGAGTGTTAAGTACAAAATATAAAACTACTGAAACTACAACGACTGAAGAACAAGCTCTTCAGTCGTTTTACAAAACTACTGAAACATAAAAATATAAAACTACTGATATCACAACTACTGAAGAAGTACTTTTCAGCAGTTGTGACAAACTACTGAGGCTTCAGTACTTGATCTTCAGACTTTGACCTTCAGGTGTTTCATCAGCTGATGACTTCAGTAGATATCATCAGCTGATGTCTTCAGTCTTTGTCTTCAAACTTTGTACATCAGTTGATCTTCAGTACTTGTAAACTCTTCAGTTGTTGTACTTTAGTACTTTGGTCTTTTAGCTTCAGCACTTGTGTTCTTCAGCTGTTGTACTTCAGTACTTTAGTTCTTCAGCTATTGAGGTCTTCAGCACTTGATCTCCAGCTGTTGAAGTCTTCAGCACTTTGTCAAACTACTGATGAGGCTTTCAGCAGTTGTTGTGATACCATGTGGGACTTAGAGGTTTTCTGATCTTGGCTCATTGGTTCTTTTGGTCCAACAAACTTTAACAGGCCTTAGACATCTAACTCTCAACGAATAAGAGGAACAAATTCCATCTTGATTACATACGTCTCACAATCACCTCATATCATACCTGAACTCAGCCTTATGTACAGCCATTTTTCAGAACAGCAAAGAACTAAGTCAAAGTACAATACTTGGTGAATATCAAGGCCTAATATGTATCTCAGGTCTGAGGATAAAATGATATTCGCCTTTACTCAATATCTCTTATGACTAATCACAAAGATTCTATGCAGAAATAATTGAGAGCGGGTCGGTCCAATACCTATATCCCATAGATATCAATGAACCTTGGCAGCAACCTCTTGCTTTATATTCATACCTCATGAATATCAACCAATCCAAGTTCATTACAGTCTTACATTCATAGTTGTTCCCACAAGTATGATCGACTGCGGACGTTTTGAATAACTTATTTATTCATGGATTTAAACATGCTAAAATAGTAGAACAAATGAAATTATAACCATATAATTAAAACAAATAACATAAGTCCCAACATACAAATATAAAATACAAAGTCAAACCCAGTCACTAGAATATCGAAGTCCCATGGCGCAAATATGACCTTCATTCTTTGCCTTTTCAAGGAGCTTTGTGAGTGGATCCGCAATGTTTTTATCAGTGTGGACTTTGCGAATACATATCTTTCCTTTTTCAACTTCATCCCTTATGTAGTTGAATCTCCGTTCAATGTGCCGAGTCTTTTGATAAGCACGAGGTTCCTTGATTTGAGAAATCGCACCCTCGTTGTCACAAAAGATCTCTAAGGGATCCTGAATGGAAGGGACTACCCCTAGATCGGATATGAATTTCTTCATCCATGCAGCTTCCTGTGCTGCCATTGAAGCGGCGATGTATTCTGACTTTGTAGTGGACAACGCTACGACTTCTTGCTTTGAGCTTTTCCAAGAAACTGCTTCCCTATTAAGAATAAAAATGTACCCCGATTGAGATCGTGAATCATCTCGATCGGTTTGGAAACTCGCATCCGTGTAACCTTTTACAACGAGTTCCTCTTCACCAGACCCGTAGATCAAAAACATATCCTTAGTCCTCCTTAGGTACTTCAGAATGTTCTTGGCAGCCATCCAATGACCATCACCAGGATTTTGTGGTATCTACTTGTCATGCTTAAAGCGCATGACACGTCCAGTCTAGTGCATATCGTTGCATACATGATGGATCCTATAGCAGATGCATATGGGATCGTCTTCATTCTATTTTGCTCCTCCTTTGAGCTTGGACATTGAGTCGTACTTAATATTGTCCCTCTTTGAATAGGTACAGTACCTTTCTTAGAGTTTTCCATCTTGAACCTTTTCAAGATTTTGTCAATGTATGCACTTTGATTCAAACCAATTAGCCGCCTTGATCTATCCCTATAGATCTTTATTCCCAGAATATAAGCGGCTTCACCAAGATCCTTGATGGAAAAACAACTTCCAAGCCAGGTTTTTACACCTTCCATGGTTGGAATGTCATTTCCAAATAGTAGTATGTCATCAACATACAATACTAGGAAGGTATTGTGCTCCCACTAGCCTTCTTATACACGCAAGCCTCATCAGTGTTTTTGATGAAGCCAAATTTCTTTACCTCCTCATTAAAACGGTGATTCCAGCTTCTCGATGCTTGTTTCAATCCATGGATTGATTTCTTTAACTTGCATACTTTGTTAGGATGTTTTGGATCGATAAAACCTTCAGGCTGAACCATATAGACATCTTCCTCAAGATATCCATTTAGGAAAGCTTCCTGTGCTGCCATTGAAGCGGCGATGTATTCTGACTTTGTAGTGGACAACGCTACGACTTCTTGCTTTGAGCTTTTCCAAGAAACTGCTTCCCTATTAAGAATAAAAATGTACCCCGATTGAGATCGTGAATCATCTCGATCGGTTTGGAAACTCGCATCCGTGTAACCTTTTACAACGAGTTCCTCTTCACCAGACCCGTAGATCAAAAACATATCCTTAGTCCTCCTTAGGTACTTCAGAATGTTCTTGGCAGCCATCCAATGACCATCACCAGGATTTTGTTGGTATCTACTTGTCATGCTTAAAGCGCATGACACGTCCGGTCTAGTGCATATCGTTGCATACATGATGGATCCTATAGCAGATGCATATGGGATCGTCTTCATTCTATTTTGCTCCTCCTTTGAGCTTGGACATTGAGTCGTACTTAATATTGTCCCTCTTTGAATAGGTACAGTACCTTTCTTAGAGTTTTCCATCTTGAACCTTTTCAAGATTTTGTCAATGTATGCACTTTGATTCAAACCAATTAGCCGCCTTGATCTATCCCTATAGATCTTTATTCCCAGAATATAAGCGGCTTCACCAAGATCCTTGATGGAAAAACAACTTCCAAGCCAGGTTTTTACACCTTCCATGGTTGGAATGTCATTTCCAAATAGTAGTATGTCATCAACATACAATACTAGGAAGGTTATTGTGCTCCCACTAGCCTTCTTATACACGCAAGCCTCATCAGTGTTTTTGATGAAGCCAAATTTCTTTACCTCCTCATTAAAACGGTGATTCCAGCTTCTCGATGCTTGTTTCAATCCATGGATTGATTTCTTTAACTTGCATACTTTGTTAGGATGTTTTGGATCGATAAAACCTTCAGGCTGAACCATATAGACATCTTCCTCAAGATATCCATTTAGGAAAGCGGTTTTGACATCCATTTGCCAAATCTCATAATCATAATGAGCTGCTATGGCAAACAATATCCTTATAGACTTAAGCATTGCAACAGGTGAGAATGTTTCATCATAATCAACCCCTTGAGTTTGAGTGAAACCCTTTGCTACAAGTCTAGCTTTGTAAGTATCCAAGTTTCCATGCATATCGTTTTCTTCTTGAAAACCCACTTACTTCCAACTACTTTGGAATTAAGAGGTGGCACAACAAGTTCCCAAACTTGATTGTCATACATGGATTGCATCTCAACGTTCATGGCCTCAAGGCATTGTCACAATCCAAATTGGACACTGCATCATGATATGTGGTTGGTTCATCTGAATCCACCACATAGCATCCATCCATGAAAAATCCGTATCTTTCAGGTGGATTACTAGTTCTACCACTTCTGCGAACGTTTTGTGTGTATTGATCAACCGCTTGATCATCCTCAACATCCTCACGTTGAGTGCTAGTTTCAACCAAACGTGCACCGGGCTGTGTTTCTTGATCCTCCTCAAGATCCACTGTTCTACTGCCAGTTCCTTCCATAAGGAACTTTGTTTCTAAGAACTCACCCTTTCTGGAAACAAACACCTTTTGTTCCGGTGGATCATAGAAATAATATCCCATAGATCTCTAGGATATCCAACAAAGATACACTTGGTGGATCGGACATCTAATTTTTTTGGGGTGGGAGTCTTAACATAAGCCTCACAACCCCAGACCCTTAAGTACGATAGGAATGGAACTCTTCCATGTCATATCTCAAAAGGTGTCTTTTCCACCTTTTTGGTTGGGGCCATATTTAGAATACGGGCCGCGGAGAGCAAAGCGAAACCCCAGAATGGTAGAGGGAATGTGCTTCTAGCCATCATAGATCGAACCATATCCAATAAGGTTCGATTCCTCCTCTCAGACACACCATTATGTTGTGGTGTTCCAGGTGGAGTGAGTTGTGAGACAATCCCACAACTCTTAAGATGATCTTGAAAAACAACACTTAGGTATTCACCACCTCTATCGGTGTGGAGAATTTTAATTTACTTGTTGAGTTGATTTTCCACTTCATTCTTGAAGATTTTGAACATTTCAAAAGCTTCATCTTTGTGCCTTAATAAGTACACGTACCCATAGCGACTATAATCGTCGGTAAAGGTAATGAAGTATCTTTCACCATTCCTAGTCATTGGCTTAAAAGGACCACATACATCCGAATGTATGATACCTAATAAATCTTTTGCCCTTTCGTTAGTTCCACTAAAGGGTGCCTTAGTCATTTTTCCTTGTAAACAAGATTCACATACATCAAATGAATCACATTCATTTGTTTTTAACAGACCATTCTTTTGAAGTGTTTGTATACGTTTCTTGTTTATATGACCAAGACGGCAATGCCAAAGGTAGGTATCACTCAAATCTAATTTGAGTCTTTTGGTGGTTGCTTGGTATATTGAGCTATCATATGTTACGTTTTCATGAACCAATTCATAAATACCATTACAAGGTATAGCCTTAAAATAAAATACATGATTTAAAGAAACATGAATATCATTGTCAACAAACTTGAAATCATAATCATATTGTCTTAAACGGGAAACAGAAATTATGTTCCTAGTCAAACTAGGAGCATATAATACATTGTTTAAAATAACTTCCAAACCACTTGGAAGCTTCAAAATGTAGTCTCCTTGGGCTTCAACGTGAACCTTTGCACCATTGCCCATGTAGAGACTTATTTCCCCTTTTGCATAATGCTCATTTCTTTTGAACCCTTGCAATAAATTGCAAATGTGAGTTCCACATCCGGTATCTAATACCCATGTGTTAGAAGAAATAACATTTAGCTCAACATGTATCATGTAAATTATACCTGAGGTTTGCCCCGCATCCCTCTTTTCTCAGCCATATTGCTACAACAAAAGAAACATATACATTGGATTCGTGCATAAGGGATAAAAGTTGAATTTAGTTGATTTTGATCAATGTAGTTCAAAGGTGCGATTGAACCATACGACTGAGTTCAGTCGTACGATTAAGCCTGTGACTGAGTTTAGTCGTAAAATTGAGCCTACAACTAAACTTAGTTGTAAACTATGCCATGCGGTTGACTCAGTCGTGTGACTGAGTCACCGACCGATTCACTCGTGCGATTGAATCATGCGCCTGGTTCAATCGTGCAACTGTGGTTCATAGGTAGTGTCTATTCGCATCTTGCTCTGTTCGACACTCTAACTCAGAATCTGTCAAAATGTTATATTACACTTCATGTTTAGACTCATTAGATTTGCAAGGAATCGCAATAGCACTTAGTGTCTTTTAAATCAACTTTTATGTCCATTTAAGTGATTTATTTTTAGAGTATAGTCCCGGTTATTGATCTTAACACTTTTGGTCATTTAGGGTTCGATTAATCCATTCATTTGAATCAATTTTAGTTGCAAAGTACCTGTAGATGAATGGGAAATCAATCAGTATAACAATCGGAGACCAATGACAATAATAAAAAAGTAGGTAGAGTGTCTGGGTATGGGCGGTTTTTGAGATTTTTTGAAGGGTGGTAGGGTATACGACTGACTAACCCCTCCTTATTTATATTGTTTAGAGTTTCACTTGTGTGACTGGACCCACACGCATGATTTATTCGTGTGATTGGGGTTCAGTCGTGTGACTAGCTCAGACTCCTTCATCCAGTCGTACAATCAATTGGTTCATTCATGTGATCCAATCGCACAGTTGCCCTATACTCATGGTCTAATAGTGTGATTGGCTCATACTTATGGTTCAATCGTGTGATTGGCTCATACTTATGATTCAGTCGTGTGATTTGATCACCTCAAACGTTATCCTTTTAGTTTATAGCTGATTGATCACCTAAGACGATACCTTTTTAATGTGTGATTCATAGAGTTTATCTAGTTATATAGTTCGACATTTACGCAAATAAGAAAACAAAGACAGAAAACAACTTTAATAAAAACAAAAGAAGACATATTTTTGTGTTTTTGGTTTGGGGTGGATTGAAACCTTTTAGAAATCATCTAACTGATTTTCCTTCTTGAGCAGAACAACATCAAATTAATTCTATCATTTCTGGAAAGATTCATTTGGAATCATACAGGCATATCATAATCATTTGGGACCCTTTTTTTATGTACTTTGATACTGGATTCTCATCTGTTTAAGAGTCAATACCACTTTTAGAAAATCACACTAGAGCTATAAGATGCACACAATGATTTTGACCACTGAGAGTTGCAGCCATGATGATTGTCAGTATATTTGTCCACTTAAATCCATACATAGATTTTTTACTCACATTGGTGATGAGTTAGGTTTTATTATTTCAACAAGCATTTGTGGATCCCACTCTTATATGGTAATCAACATTCCTCAGGAGATTTTTGAGCGGTCTACGGGTATTTGACAAGAAGAAACTATTCTAAGAGCTTTCAAAGAGATGCCAAGCCTCAAGTCAGTGCCATCTCACAACAGAGAGGCATAAACAACAATGAATTCTAGAATATTTAGGTTATGCTTATCCTCATGTCAGTGCCATCGCACAATAGAGAGGCACACAACCTATCTTCTTGTTAGAGTATATTTTTTCTTTTGCACATAATGCACCAACAACATTAGTCATTAGCTTGATTGCCCTAAACCATTTTTTTCATGTGCTTTGCTCATTTTGATGGTCATCCGCACACATTTGTGGCGTTTATTTTGCTCGTCACCCCTTATTGGAAAGACGTTGATTGTGTTAACCAGGGATAAGATGAGAACCCATAGCAAGTTGAACAAATTAGTTTAAATTTGATTCACCAATGAGGTCTACTCATCTATTGTGTTGAATCTATCGACATCTCATATAATGAACTAGCAACCTCTTGGCCTACTTTCTCTATGTTACCTCAGTAGCAGACTAGTTTACTATCATTTTTCATTTATTTTGCTTAGACTTCTTTAGACTTGTAATTTGAATATAGAAATTTGATCATTTAAATCCTTTTTGAAGTCCCAAATAATTAGTTCCCTATGTACTATCATTTTTCATAATTATTGAATCAATCTCATAGATTTGATTTCTTTGCTTTCAGCTTATCTTTCCGCCCTTGTTTTTTAAAATAATTAAATAATGAAACTGAATAACTACTGAAACTAAACTATTCTCCCCCTAAAATTCTAAAACTGAAAATATTTTTGTGTTTTTGAATTTTTTAAAGACAGGAAAATAAAATAAAAAAATAAAAAAAAGAAAAACATGACGGACTAAGAACTCGACTCTTTTAGAATCAAAACACTTTTCTTTTTCACACCGTTTACCTCCAAAAGATATAAAAACTAAGGTTTGTCAAAGGTTTTTGTGTAGAGGTCAACGCGTTGAACATTTGTATTAATTTGAACAACATCGATTAATTGCTTTTCAAAATAGTCACGTATAAAGTAATATTTAATACCGATGTGTTTAGTTTTTGGGTGTTGGATTGGATTTTTCGTGATAGCAATTGCAGAAGCATTATCAACAAAGATAACGGTGTTAGAAAATTTCAAACCGTAGTCTCGCATTTGCTGTTGAATCTAAATGATTTGTGAACAACAACTTACAGCAGCAACATATTCAGCTTCACATGTTGACAGAGCAACATATATCTACTTCTTACACTGCCAAGTGACTAAGCGTCTTCTAAAGAACCGACATCCCGCTGATGTTGACTTGTAATTCATCTTGCAACCACCATAGTTCGAGTCACTATACACTTTAAGCTCAAAGTCATCATCATGAGGATACCACAATCCGAGTCATCATCATGAGGATACAACATCCCGCTGATGTTGACTTGTAATTCCTTCATGAGGACACGTGGCGTACATAATTCAGGGCGAGAAGATGTAATGTACATCAGAGATCCGACCATTCCTCGATATATAATGGCATCTACCAGATCACCATTTTTGTCGGGTGCCACATCTGGTTCGCGGCAAGTGGAGTCCCAGCAACCGTTGCATTCTCCAGTCAAACCGACGAAGGATCTCCTACATATTTGGACTGATGTAGGAAGATTCCATTGGGTGTCTGATCCACGTGTAACCCAAGAAAGAACTTCATCTCACCCATGGCACTCATCTCAAACTCAGCTTTCATCACAAATTCGAATTCTTTACACAATTCTTTATTTTTGGTACCGAAAATTATGTCATCCACATCTATCTGTACCAGTAGTAAATCACCATCTTTCTCTTTGGTGAACAGCGTACAGTCAATAACCCCTCTGCAAAAACCATGTTTCGCCTGATGTGTAGAGAGTTTCTCATACTAGGCTCGAGGGGCTTGATGAAGCCCGTAAAGAGCCTTTTCTAGTTTATAAACTCTATCTTGATGATAAGGATCCTCAAATCCTTCGGGTTGACTGACGTACACCGTTTCATGGATTTCACCATGAAGGAATGCACTTTTAACATTCAATTGATAAACCTTGATCTTCATGTAGGATGCATTGGCTAAGAATATACGTATTGCTTCCATCCTTACCGCAGGTGCAAACACTTCATTGTAGTCAATGCCCTCAACTTGTCTAAACCCATTTAGTGCCAATCACCTTAGCACCTTTGGGTCTATCCACAAGAGTCCATACTTCTAATTTTTTAAACTGAAGGAGTTCCTCTTGCATAGCACTAACCCAAGCCTTATCGTTTAAAGCTTCACTTACATATTTTTGCTCAAATTAAGACACAAGATATAGATAAGCACCAATGGGTAGATATGCTTTTTCCATAACTGAGGCATAATCAACTAAGTATAGCTGATTTCATGATTAAACTCCCGATAGAATATCCCCAATGACATTATCTACGGGATGATTCACATTAACTCAAGTTCCGGGAGTGGTGGCAACAACTACCTTATTATCCAGATTTTAAATTCCTGGTTCAGTTGCTGTAGCTGTTGGAGTATGGGGTTCAGAAGTTCCAGGGGCATCAAGATCAGATGCTTGTGTACTTTTAGTAGTGGGAACTTGTTCCTCCTAGTCCATATTTTCCGTCTTAACTGCTTCATCATCAAAGGAAGACTCACTTACCTCAAGCTCTCCCCCTGAAGGGCTAGAAGTATCATCTAATGGAACCGATGATGTCGGGTCTAGTGGAGGAGTATTCAGAAAATCGTACATCATTCAAGTAGATAACTCATTATCAGGATGTGAAGGAGGTATATTGAAGGACTTAAAAGATCCATCATAGTCAAAGAAGAAGGAAGGTCCTTTGCTAGCAGGGGGTGGTGTATCTTTGGACATCAACATTACACCACACTTCTACCTGACCTATCGAGTTGTTATAAACTCTCTTGTCTGGTATACTCTATCCGAGAAAGATACCTTCTTCTGCCTTCTCACAAAACTTTCGGGTTTTAGCTTTCTTTAACAGCATGCATAGGGCTCCAAATGGTTCTAGATACTCTGTTGGACCAAAAGAACCAATGAGCCAGATCAAAAAAACATTTAAGTCCCACAAGACATCACAACAACTGCTGAAGACTTGATCAGCTATTTGACAAAGTCTGAAGATCAACAGCTGAAGACTAAAGTACTAAACACTTCAACTATTGAAGACCAAAGTCTAAAGATCAACAGCTGAAGACTAAAGTACTGAAGACTTCAACTGCTGAAGACCAAAGTCTGAAGATCAACAACTGAAGACTAAAGAACTAAAGATCAACAGCTGAAGTACAAAGACTGAAGACATCAGCTCATGACAACAACTGAGGTTCAAGAAGTCCAAGTACTGAAGCTTTCAGAGTTTGTCACAACAGCTGAAGAAGCATTCTTCAGTTGTTGTGATAGTTTCCTTTTAGTTGTTTTATTTTCTGTTTCAGTACTTGTGAAACGACTGAAGAGCATTTTCTTCAGTCGTTGTTGTTTCAGTAGTGAAGCTTTCAGAGTTTGTCACAACAGCTGAAGAATAAGTCTTCAGTAGTTTCATCTTCTTCAGCAGACGATCAACTTAAGATGAAGAAAAAGCCATGTGAAATATGTGGCTTATTCAATCATCCTACTGATGTTTGCTGGTACAAAAAGGGCTCCAAACTCAAACACAATGAGAACATTAAAAAGAAAATGGTTAAAATGAAAACTGAGTTTGAAACCAAGTTTGTACCAGCAACATCAAAACCTGTAACCACAAAATCCAAAAAGAAATCCAAAAAGGAAGGGGTTAATCAGGCAACAGCTGAGGTTGCTCAAAGGAAGATGGTACAACACAGGAATCCATCACTTTCAAGCACTAATGTGTCTCTGAAGGCTTTATTACAAAATCAGACACAACTTGTTATGATGGTTCAACATCTATTGGGGAGAGTTAACCAATTAGATGCTCCTGTGCTGAAACCACAGAGAAGAAAATCCATGCCAAAGGATTCTTCTTCTTCACCATCTCCATCCCCTCAGGCTGTTCTTCATAGCAAATCTGTTAGTTTACCATCTGTTGATGTGAACAGACCCAAAACCAAAAAGGTTTGGGACTCAAAAAAGCTAACTAATTTATTATGATTGCAGGGTTCTTCAGCATGCCACAGTAGCATCTGGTATGTAGACAGTGGAGGATCTATGCATATGACAGGGAACATCTCTCTTCTTCACGATTACTCTGAAGGAAAAAAGGGGTTCGTTTCTTTTGGCAATGATGCTAACGGTTACATCATTGGCAAAGGCTTTGTTTCAATGGGGAAATAAGGTTTGATGATGTTAACCATGTGGAGAATCTCAAGTACAATCTCTTGAGTGTCAGTCAAATGTGTGATAAAGGCCATGTTGCTCTTTTCACCAGTCAGAACTGTAGGATTCTGTCATCCAAAGTTTTGAGTTTGATTGATAAGGTGTTGGATGATCACACTCTCCTGAGGGCCAACAGGACAGGAAGAGTGTATGCCTTAGATCTTTCCAAGAAAATAGATCTCAAAGGCCATCCTTGCCTATTTTCCAAGGCTTCTGCTCAAGAATCTATTTTATGGCATAGAAGGCTGGGTCATGTGAATCCTAAAAATTTGAATCAGCTGATACATCATGGTTTAGTAAGGGGATTGCCTATGAAGGAGTTCAGATGTGAAGACAACTGCACTGCTTGTTTGAAAGGAAAACATCACAAAGTCTCATTCCCTCCTATTGAAGAACCTAAGTCCATTGCCTGCTTGCAATTACTACACATGAATATCTTTGGTCCTGTGAGAGTGATGAGTATGGCAAAGAAGAAATACTGTCTGGTAATTATGGATGATTACTCCCGATTTGTATGGACTTTCTTCTTGCATTCAAAGGATGAGGCGGCTCAGACAATTATAAACTTTGTGTTGTATGTTGAGAAGCAGTATTCCCTATCTGTCAAGTGTATCAGAAGTGATAATGGAACAGAATTTAGAAACCATACACTTGATGATTTTTATCTCTCAAAGGGAATCAAGAGGCAGTTTAGCATCCCAAGGACTCCAAACAAAATGGTGTAGTGGAGAGAAAGAACAGGACCTTAATTGAAGCTGCAAGGTCCATGTTGGCTGACTCTGGTTTGCCACTGACCTTTTGGGCTGAAGCTGTTAACATAGCTTGCTATGTGCAGAATAGAGCCTTGGTAAATCAGAGGTTGATGAAGACTCCATATGAAGTTCTACATCAGTTGGCTTCTTTGATTTCATTTTTCAGAGCCTTTGGGTGTCCTTGTTTCATTCTCAACACAAAGGATCAACTCCACAAATTTGATCCTACGGTGGATGCAAGGTATTTTGTTGGTTATTCATCTACTTGCAAGGCATACAGAGTCTTCAACTGCAGAACAAAGATAGTTGAAGAGACTCTGCATGTGAAGTTTAATGAATCTCCAAAGAACAAGATTCCACAAAACCCTGTGGAGTTATTTGATTTGGATATACTGCAATATGTTCCTTATCAGGCTCCAGTTGTTGCTCTTGTCAACAGTCTTCCACCTGGTGGTACTGAAGATGATGATGATATCAGTACTCACCTTTTCAAGTTTAGTGACCAACTGCTTGTGTCTACTAAACTTGATGTTCCTGTAGCTTCAGTAGCTCCATCCACAACAAATGCTGATGAGATTTCTGATTCCTCTACATCATTTGACTTGCCATCTCATACTTGGTTTCAAGAATCTGGATCAACATCTGCTACTGCTGAGCCTGCTACAAACACTTTCATTGATCTCATAGTGTACCAAGAGCTGAAGAATCACCCCATGTCTCAAATCATTGGTGATATCAATGCTGGTGTCTTAACCAGAAGTCAATTGTCTAACTTCTGCTTCTATGCTCTCTTCATCAGTCAGCTAGAGCCAAAGAACTATCATGTTGCTTTGAGAGACAATGGATGGGTTGAAGCCATGCAGCTTGAGCTACTTCAGTTCAAAAAGCAGCAAGTGTGGGAACTGGTTCCTCTACCCCCAAGTAAGTGTGCAATAGGCACTAAATGGGTGTTTAGGAATAAAACATATGAAAATGGGCTTATTGTTAAGAACAAGGCCAGACTAGTTGTTCAGGGGTTTGCACAGGAAGAAGGTATTGATTATGATGAAACCTTTGCTCCTGTCGCCAGACTGGAGGCAATTAGATTGTTCTTAGCCTATGCTGCATTCCACAATCTTAAGTTTTTCAAATGGATGTTAAAAGTGCATTTTTATATGGTAAAATAAAAGAAGAGGTTTATGTGTGTCAACCACCAGGTTTTGAGGATAATAAACATCCAGATTGGGTATACAAGCTTGATAAGGCTCTTTATGGATTGAAACAAGCTCTTAGAGCCTGGTATGAGACATTATCAAATTTTCTTCTTCAAAATAATTTCACTAGAGGCTCCATAGATAAAACTTTGTTCATTAAGAAGGTGGATCAGCATAAGCTACTTGTTCAAATTTATGTTGATGATATTATTTTTGCATCCTCTGATCCCCAGTTGTGTGATGACTTTACCAATTTAATGAAAAAGAAGTTTGAAATGAGTGCAATGGGAGAATTACAGTTCTTTCTAGGATTGCAAATCAAACAAAAGGCTGATGGGACTTTCATTCATCAGTCTAAATATACAAAAGATCTTTTGAATAAGTTTGATTTACAAAACTGTAAGCCCTGTTCTACTCCCATGTGCAACACCACACAACTAGATGCAGATCGGAAAGGTAAAGCTGTCGATGAGACACTTTACAGATGTATGATTGGGTCCTTGATGTATTTAACAGCTTCTAGACCAGATATCATGTTTGCAACTTGTGTTTGTGCTAGATTTCAGGCTGCTCCTAAAGAGTCTCATTGATTGCAGTCAAGAGGATCTTTAGTTATCTGCAAGGTACACAATCTCTAGGTTTATGGTATTCCACTGGACACTTTTGCAAATTGGTTGCTTTTTCTCATAGTGACTATGTAGGGTGTAAGTTAACCAAAAAGTCAACTTCTGGTGGATGTCAATTCCTAGGCAACTGTTGATTTCTTGGCAGAGTAAGAAACAAACATCTGTTGCTACATCCACTGCTGAAGCAGAGTACATTGCTGCTGCAAGCTGTACTTCTCAGGTACTCTGGCTTCAGAACCAACTTTTGGATTATGGCATTACAGAGACTAAGACTCCATTATTAATGGACAGTGCTTCAGCTCTTTGCATTGTCAAGAATCCTGTCGAGCACTCTAGGACCAACATATAGAGATCAGACATCATTTTATTAGGGACTGTTTTGAAAAAGGTCGGATTGATCCAAAGTTTGTGCCTAGTGCTGATGAGCTTGCATACATTTTTACTAAGCCTTTGGATAGTTCAACTTTCCAAAACCTTGTGTTAAGGCTTGGTATGCTGTAGCTAGAATGAGTGACAACTACTGATGATCTCAGTAAACAAGTTCCAATGATCATTAGTAAACGTCACAAATATGTACTGATTCTGTTACAAACTACTGATGTTAGTAAACACAGATCAGTACTGTTGTCGTATGAAACAACTGAAAACAGCCAAAAGGTCTGATGAGTAAGTATTGAGGACAGTATGAAACAGCTGAAAAGCTAAGAATTGACGAAAACTACTGACGGGAATTTTCTCTTCAGTTGTTTCTAAAACTGCTGTTTCATCTTAAACAACTGAAGCAAAACCAATGTCTTCAGTAGTTTCACAACTACTGATGACCAACACCAAGTCTTCAGTCGTTTACAACAACTGATGACAAAACCATGTCTTCAGTAGTTTCATAACTACTGATGACTAAAACCAAGTTCTCAGTTGTTTCCAACATCTGAAGCCAAAACCATGGTTTTTCAGTAGTTTTATAACTACTGATGCCTAAAACCAAGACTTTAGTTGTTTTAACCTCTGAAGGTTAATACCACGTCATCAATCGTTTAAAACTTCTGATGACTAACACCAAACCCTTGAGTGGCTTCATAACCCTTATCCTATAAATACCTAATCCTACAGAGCTTCATCATCTCAAACCTAACGTTCAAAAACTCCAAATCTTCTCTCACATCAATGGCGAACATGCAGCTTAAACCACGACACAACTGTGTTGCCTACCTTACCAAATCACCTTTCTGGACGAAGTTTGATACTGCTATTGATCTCATGGTCCATTCTCCATACAAAACGGCCTTCCTTATCAATCCTACCATTTATGCCGAATCCCTAACACAGTTCTGGACGAACGTCACCCTTTCCACTGGGGAGAATGCCACCGAGTCTCTCCAGTCGTTCGTCAACTCCCGAAAGGTGGTCATCACTCCGGCAATCCTTCGCCAAATACTACACCTGGATGATGCCACCTTCCCGGCTGGATATTCAAAGGGCATCACTGATCTATCCTTTGCCCAACATGGATACCAGGGTAACCTCAGCGCTTCTACCATCTTAAAGAGGCATTTCCATGACGCAGAACGCCTTATTTTTCATATGGTGAATGTCTGCCTAGGCCCTAAGACTTCGTCTTGGAATCAAATGTCTACCAGGTGGCAGCAGGTATTTTTCTCTATCCTTGAGCAACAAAACTTAAATTTTTCTGAAATATTATTTCTTGAACTTAAGGATATGGTCTCAAAACCTATTGCTAATCGTTGGATATTATATCCACGGTTCATAATGGCCATAATAGAGAACCAGCTGAATGTTGAGGGACTTGTTGTATAGAGAACCAGCTGAATGCTGAGGGACTGGTTGGCTCTGGAGTCCCTGCAATGGCTGTATTGCCTGAAGTATACTCCAGGCACAACTCAGACCAGTCACTCAAACAGGCTGCCAAGCTGCGAAAACCCACGCAGCTGGAACCCACAGCCACCACCTCCAAATCCAAAGTCCCCACCAAACCCAAACACAAGAAACCCAAAAAGGCTACTCAGGGACATGAGTCCCCTGAGGATGCCCCTGCAACACAACGCAGGATAATCTAATGGCCATAACCCCCCAGTAGATACACGTACTCACCCACCCTCAACCGCTCAGGCTTCCTCTCAACAGGAGCCTGTAGCAACCACATATGGGGCACCTATACATCTGGAACCTTCCTCATTGAGGAGGTTGCCATTGAAACGCACCACTCTCCCCAGGTGCATACTACCTTCACACCATCTCCCACTGTAACCGCCCCCCAAAGTCCTACCATAATAGTTGCAAAAGTGCAGACTCAGTTGCATTCCTCACCCCCTCCCCAAATACCAATCCAAACTGGGATAGCCTCAACCATTGAGGGGGAGAACCAAGTGCTTCTGATAACCCACAGCACAGGGGTTACCATGTTCAATCTCCAAGTGTAGAAAAGGAGATTCGAACTTCTGGTGAGGCTGCCACTTCTCCTGCTTGAGCAAATGATCAGGATGACGTTGGTACTATCCATAAGACCTTACCAGAGGCAACTGCCGATGAAGGACATAGTCCTGAGGTAGGAAGTCCCCAGTACCACGAACAAGGGGCACACGCTACTACTGATCTACACTCAGAGCATGTACATCCTGATTCAATCAGGAGGTCAGGTGATTCATCACAACATGATGATGACCTGGGCTTTTTCTATGATGTTCTAGCTCACAATACCATCCTAGAGAATGAGGTAAGCAGACTCAAAGAGCTGGTTGCCAACATGTCTCAGGATCAAAGACCATCTACCCCACAAACCCCACAGATGGCACCTTCAATTGAAGGTTTACCAAACACTAAGCCTACACACATAACTGAGCCACCAGCCTCTGCTTTCGGCACCATCTCTCAGGGATAGAACCCCTCTGAGCAGATGGTTGCTACCTTTCAAAACTCCTTACCTCCATCACTGACATAGTGCATAAAGCCATTGATGAGAGGATTCCCTCAAATCTACAAACCCTTATTGATGATGCTGTTCATAAATCTCTTTCTGCCTTCCAAACCCCTGATTCCAATGCAACCAAAAAAGGGGAGACTGCAAAGTCAAAGGCAGTGAAAGACAAGAAAAGAAAGAGAGTTGATGCTGAGAAAGAGCCTGAAACAGAGAAACAGACTGAGAAAGAAAAGGAGGTTGAGAAAGAATGGATCTCAGAGCAGTTAATTACATATAAAAGAAAGAAAAGTGCCGAGTCAGGAGCTGATGAAGAGAAATCATTAGAAGACCTTGTTAAAGATGCTGATGAAGCTCATAGCAGCTCAATGGATACAATTATAGATCAGCTATTTAGACATGTTCATGACACAGCCACATTAGATTATGAGATCAGAAGGCTGGAAATAGAAGAGATATAATCAAGATGGGCCAGTTATAGTGTGATGGAAAGGGAGAGATTGGAAATCATGATCAGGTTTATAGCTAAATATCTTGGAAGATCATTGATTGAAATCAAGTCATGGTCCAGGGACAGCATCTTGGCAGTAACCACCAAGATCTGTTCGTCTGAAGTATACACCAAAGGGCTGGTCATTGAAGCTTTGAATGAAGCTGGTGCTGGGAGCAGGACTGAACTGGTCAAACAATCCAAAGCCTCACTTACATCTAAAATGCTAGAACAGCCTGTCAACATTCCCACACCAAAACCACCACAACCACAACCCACTAAACCAATTCCCTTACCCACAAAACAATAGCCGATGATGTACCCCAGAAGAGGAAGAGAGGGGTACTGAGGCTAGAAGAGGAAGAAAAAGATAATGATGAAGATGAAGATAGGCTGCCAATCTCAGCTGTTATACAGTTGCCTAAGGCCATAAGTCACCCTCCAATAATTACTCCTGAATCTCAAAGACAATTGTGAAAGTGAAGTTAGAAGAAGAAGAGCTTCACAAACAACATGATGAGGAATTGTTGAGAAGAGTTGACAAAGCATATGCTGCCACATCTTCAATCATCAACATGAAGAAACATGCTTAGAGATTATACACTCTCAGACACACATTTCAATATCAAAAAGAGAGAGTGAGGATTTGGCCTGATCCCAGGGTGTCTCATAGGATTCAAAAGAAAAATATTCCATAGAGATACATTGGCCAAGTAAAGAAGTTTGTAGGTGAAGTGATCTCTCTGGCCTTTGTAGTATCACCTTGGGAGATCCTAGACGACTTCAAGAAAGCCTATAAAGCTAAACTGACCCCACAAAAGATGCTGGAGAATAAAGTGGTGAAAAAGGGGTTAGTGTATAGGAGGCTTGAGGAAGTTAGAAAGAATGAGCTCCAGTTGTTCTTAGAGGGTATTCACCCAGATGAATTCGCATATAGAATCATAACAACTTTGGAGCTAAAAAAGGGAAACAGGTCAAATACCTATCTGAGTACTATGGGTCTGAATCACTCTTTGAAGGAGAAGTAGAAGAGCTTACCATGGTGGAACAAGTAACCTTCATTGAGGCCTATACAAGGGAGTCTTACAGACTCATATTTGGGAAGTAGATCTCATGGATGGGGTAACAGCTCTGTGTCCAGTTCCCCAAGACAGAGTCCCCATCCATCCTTTGCCAAACAGATCATTGAGACTTCTTCCCAGGCATGTGCTTACAAGGGTCACTTCTGAGCTGATCTAGAAGACAAAAAGACCAATCTTTCTGCCATAATAAGTGGGACATCTTCAATAAGCTTAAAGGTTTTGGATGCATTGGTTCAGGGGGAGTTTGTTGGACCAAAAGAACCAATGAGCCAGATCAGAAAAACCTTTTAGTCCCACAAGACATCACAAAAACTGCTGAAGACTTGATCAGCTGTTTGATAAAGTCTGAAGATCAACAACTGAAGACTAAAGTACTGAAGACTTCAACTGCTGAAGACCAAAGTCTGAAGATCAACAGCTGAAGACTAAAGTACTGAAGACTTCAACTGCTAAAGACCAAAGTCTGAAGATCAACAGCTGAAGACTAAAGAACTGAAGATCAACAGCTGAAGTACAAAGACTGAAGACATCAGCTGATGACAACAACTGAGGTTCAAGAAGTCCAAGTACTGAAGCTTTCAGAGTTTGTCAAAACAGCTGAAGAAGCATTCTTCAGTTGTTGTGATAGTTTCCTTTTAGTTGTTTTATTTTCTGTTTCAGTACTTGTGAAACGACTGAAGAGCATTTTCTTCAGTCGTTGTTGTTTCAGTAGTTTCTTTTTAGTAGTTGTAGTGATAGTTAACACTTGGTATTTTAGTTAGAAGATGTCAGCTGTTTGACATCTTCAGTGGTTGTGTTAACTTTCAGTAGTTAAATAATAGTTAGATGTCACTATCAAGTGACATAAGCTGACGTCAGCTTTCCTTATATAAGGAAAGATGACCTAATTGTAACCGTGCAATAAGCCGAGCCAAAGCGTGGATTGAATGAATATATTCCTTTTGGCAGTTTTTCTCTCTCTATAACAACACTGTTTCATTGATAAATTTGATGTGTTCTTGTTTAAATTTGTTAATTTGTGTGCTCATTCCGCTGCAAATCCAATCTAATTGATCAAACTAGATACCGTGATCCTAACAAACTCCAAGTTAGGTTTACGTCGCTGGAGTAATTCATAACATGTTTTTATATGACGTTTGACCACTAAGACTCAATTGAGAGTGTAGCATGCATTAGCCACTGCCTCATTCTAGAATTGAATATGTAGTTTAGAGTCGGCTAACATTGTTGTGAAGTCGCTGGATCGGTAAACATCCGAGCATGATCTTGACGGAAGGATAAACAACAGCACAAACCAAAAGTCAAACAATAACACGAACTATAATTGAATGGTTTCATTGATAAAACCTAATGATTACAAGTTCGCTACAACATAAGAATCAAGACTCTTGGCAAGGGGAAGATCGAGCATGATCTCCCCTCTCATCCGGCAGCCCTAGGCTCCGGGCAGACTTCCTCTCAATCCTCTCCTCTTCTATACACAATAAAATTGGTATATATAGGCCTCGGCCCATGTCAGATGCGACTGGGCCCATTCGTGCGATTGGACCATGCGTATGGTCCAATCGTACGACTGGACCATGCGTATGGTTCAATCGTATGACTGGACCATTCTTATGGTTCAGTCTTACAAATGTCCCAATCGCATCTCTCAGTCGCACGGCTGGTCCATTAGCATGGCTCAGTCGTACGACTGAGTCTCATTCGCATATGCTCCTACGAATGACCCAGTTTCATGTGTTTACAACATATCAGGTGTATTACATTAAGCCTAGACTATTCGACAAGCGACGGACACACTATATATGACTATATATGCTCCAACAAATTGTCCATGCTGTTTCTATCAAGCTCTGATTCTTTGTTTTAGCAACCCCATTCATCTGTGGAGCGTAGGCAGAAGTAAATTGACATACAATTCCTTTCTCTCTACAGTATGCCTCCATCCACGGATTCTTGAACTCTGTTTCGTTGTCTGATCGAATCTTTCGTACTTTCAGCTTGTAGAGTGATTCCAATGTAGTGACAAGATGCTTGAATGATTCAAATGTCTCTAACTTGGCTTTCTGAAACATCATCCAAGAGAATCTTGAGTGATCATTAGTTACTACAAAGCAGTACAAATCTCCAGCAATGCTCTTTGTGCTGACTGGGCCAAACAGATCTATGTGTAGAAGCTCAAGAGGAATATCAATATAATTAACATTCTTTGCTTTGTTTACGAATGGCCCAATAGCATCTCTTAGTCGCACGACTGGTCCATTTGCATGGCTCAGTCGTACGACTGAGTCTCATTCGCATATGTTCTTGCGAATGACTCAGTTTCATGTGTTTACAACATATAAGTTGTATTACATTAAGCCTAGACTATTCGTCAAGCGACGGACACACTATATATGACAATATATGCTCCAACAAATTCCCCCTTAGACGTTACTTGCGAACAGTAGATAACACGTCTTACAATCTTCAATCAATCTTTGCTCTGGTTGCCAATAGAATCAAACGAAAAACCATATTCGCCAACCTTGCTGATCTGTCAGGTTGCTACAGTATCCCTGAAAATAAATTTAGGCACAATAGCTTTCATTTACTTTGTAGAACATCATAATAGCAGCAAGATTCCCCATATGATGATTTTTCCAAATAATGACATGAAAATTTTTCCATTGCTCCAATTTTCACACAGGCTAACCTGATTAACATTAACACCTGTAGAAATTCCCCCTCAAATTCAACATATCCCAATATATAAACATTGTGCTCTCCTAGCGTCTTCATATGGTGTATTGGCCAAAAAGTAGAAGGTTCCAATCCACAGTTGACAATCTCAAACAAATCAGCATGCACTCAGATTCATCATTAGAAACTAACTCACATTATCACTTTCAGATTGCGTCTTCAATTTCTCAATACATGGATTCCCCCTAAGAATCAGAATCCTCTCTTTGCGGATAAATATAACTTGATTGGCCCATAAATAGTCAGATGCTCCAGACTACCCCATAAAATCAGCACCGACTGCTGACATCTTCTCTTCTCACTTTTGTGTTCTAACTACATTCATCTATTCATGAAGTCTAACGAATAATGGGGTATCCATCGAACTTATTTGACAAAAGAACCTCAGAGTGAATGTGCTTTGCTTATCCTCAAATCTATGCAAGAGGCAGTTCCAAACCTTTTTTTTGGTTTGGAATACCATTCATTCATATGACATGGAGGACAAATATCAAATTCATGTGAATGGATGATACGAATGAAATATTCGTGCGACTGGTCCAATAGCATGACTAGACATAAGACTGGTCTTGTAGCATGACTAAACATAAGACTGGTCCAGTAGCATGATTGGACATAAGCCTGGTCCAGTCGCATGGTCCAGTCATACGAATGGTCCATTAGCATGGTCCAGTCGTACGAATGGTCCATTAGCATGGTCCAGTCATACGAATGGTCCATTAGCATGGTCTAGTCACATGTGCAGATCTGCACGCAGATTTTCAGATCTGCAGCCACCATGGCTGCCAAAAACCCTAATCTGATGAATTTTACATGAACCGAAACAAAATAGACATCATAACATTCGCAAGGGTGATAAGTACATGATTCCAAGTTCAATTTTAACCAAGAAACAACAAACATAACACGATCTGAGCAAAACATAAAGAACACGAGGTGGGTTTAACGCCAAAGAACATGAAATAGATCCAAAATTCAAGAGCTCGGGTTGCTAGAATGATTGTTAGATCATTCTAGCACTACCTTGCTCTGATACCAACTGTGAATTCGCTGGATCGGTTGACATCCGAGCGTGTTCTTGACGGAAGGAAAGAAAACCAAGAGACAAACAACAGAACGAACAATAATAGAATGGTTTCATTGATAAAACCTAATGATTACAAGCTCCTTAAACATAAGAATCAAGACTCTTGGCAAGGGGAAATCGAGCATGATCTCCCCTCTCATCCGGTAACACCTAGGCCCCGGGCACACTCTCAAAAACCCTTCCCTCTCTACACAATGAAACTGGTATTTATAGGCCTCAGCCCATATCAGATGCGACTGTGCCCATTCATACGATTGGACCATGCGTATGGTTCAATTGTATGATTGGACCATACTTATGGTTCAGTCTTACGAATGACCCAATAGCATCTCTCAGTCGCATGACTGGTCCATCTACATGGCTCAGTCGTACCACTGAGTCTCATTCGCATATGGTCATGCGAATGATTCAGTTTCATGTGTTTACAACATATAATGTGTATTACATTAAGCCTAGACTATTCGTCAAGCGAATGACACACTATATGTGACAATATGTGCTCCAAAATATAGGTTTGTATTTTTCATTAGTATGACTGAACCATTAGCATGGTTCAGTCGCGCGACTGACTCATACGGTTGATTAATATGCACGGCTGAAGGTTTAGTCGTGCGACTGAATCAATCTTATGTCTTAGTCATATGACTGATCCAGTCTCCTGGTTCAGTCATGTGACTTGTCCATAATTATGATTCATTCGTGCATATGGTCCATTAGCATGAATAATCACCTGACTAGGTTGAACATATTTCTCAATCATTATTAACTAAGAACTATGAACAACCTTAAACCCATATAAGATGTTCATACATATGAATTATACCAAATACAATAATAATATGAAATATTCAAAGATAAATAAACATCAAAAGCATATCATATTTCATTAAGTCATTACATTACACATGTGTAAGAAATGAAAGACATTACATTAAGAACATAAACTAGGGACATAATGTATCAACACTGACCTTGACTTCTATACTGATGAAGACTTAGGTTTTAGTGAGTACCATGACTCTCTCTTCTTTTCCACTACTCAGAGAAAGATGAGTGCTCCTGAGTCTCCTATGCCTAGCCCACATCGGTGACCCATAACTAAGGTGGATAGTTCTAAACCTGTTTAGGATATCCATATGGAAGAGGCTCTCACTTCTATAAGTGATTACATCATCAAGATCTCAACCATGGCAACTCAGCCCATTGACATCTCAACTGAGGTTTCCAATGAGTAGAGGAAATCCAACAGCCAAGAACCTGAAGCTGGTGGTGAGAGAGATGACTTTGGTTCATCATCTCATCCCCCAATGATTCTTCTCATGAAGATGAGGGGAATATGAGGCTAAAGGTGCAAAAATTGTCACAAACATGTACCTATTTAGTCTCCAAGGTCAGTCATCTTGAATCTCGGGTGACTACCTTACAAAACAGGGTTAATGTTCAGCAACTTGAGATTTCTTATCTCAGGGAACAACTAGTTGGGAGACCTATAAGAGGAGCTCAACCAGGAACACAAGAACTTGTGAGTGTGATTGACCTAACTCCTAGCTCACCTATGCAAGAGGGTGATGCTACCAAAAAGGAAGAGAAAGTCATTACAGTTACAGAACATGGGAGTTCTTCAAGGAGTATGGACATTGAGGACTCACCATCCTCACTTGCAATTTTGCATACTCAGCAACTTCCTCAAGTTCACATTGATGTGGAGTCCATAGACACCTACATTCAAAGTCTATTTAAGGAAGGCATACCAAGGGCAATGTCATCTCCTCCAACTTCAAATCATATAATTGGGTGGATGTATGATCTGGACAAAAAGCCCTCATCATTCAAAGAGTTCAAGGGCATCAAGAAGTCTTCAACTTTCAAAATCTTGAACTTCTATGAAAGTCTTGATCTTGTTAGCATGCCACTTGTCATTCAAGGCCAATCTAGACAAGCTGACAAGCTGGCTCAAAGAATTCTAGACAAAATTACTACAGAGTTCAGCTTAAAAAGGAGACTTAGGCAATTAGATAATATCATTGGTCAACTGGATGTTGAGGCATGTCAGGATCAGCGATCACAAGTTTGATGTATTAGAGTTCAAAGCAGCGGAATAAGAACAGGAATTAGACAATTGTAGCAAGAAATCGATACTTGTATGCATTAAGAGCACATACGGTTATAGTGAGAGAATATATTCTGATTCAAGGAATGTTTATAGATATGGAATATTTCTGATCAAATCATTCGCTTTATTACAATAGGTTGTCACTCCTTATATAGAGTGCAACAATCACTGCTGTTATCACGGAAAGTGACAACTGGCAGATCTATTACAAAAATAACTAAATCTTAACAAACTACTGAAATGTTCACAATTACTGAGAACATATTAGAGTGTTAAGTACAGAATATAAAACTACTGATTAGAAACTACTGAAACTACAACGACTAAAGAACAAGCTCTTCAGTCGTTTTACAAAACTACTGAAACATAAAACTACTGAAACTAGAAATATAAAACTACTAGTATCACAACTACTGAAGAAGTACTCTTCAGTAGTTGTGACAAACTACTGAGGCTTCAGTACTTGATCTTCAGACTTTGACCTTCAGATGTTTCATCAGCTGATGACTTCAGTAGATGTCATCAGCTGATGTCTTCAGTCTTTGTCTTCAGACTTTGTACATCAGTTGTTGATCTTCAGCACTTGTAAACTCTTCAGCTGTTGTACTTCAGTACTTTGGTCTTTCAGCTTCAGCACTTGTGTTCTTCAGCTGTTCAGCTTCAGTACTTGCGTTCTTCAGCTGTTGTACTTCAGCACTTTAGTTCTTCAGCTGATGCAGTCTTCAGCACTTGATCTTCAGCTGTTGAAGTCTTCAGCACTTGTCAAACTGCTGATGAAGCTTTCAGTAGTTGTTGTGATACCATGTGGGACTTAGAGGTTTTCTGATCTTGGCTCATTGGTTCTTTTGGTCCAACAAACTGCCCCTGAACCAATGCAGCCAAAACCTCTAAATATTTATTGTCCCACTTATTGTTGGCAAAATGTTGGTGTTTTTCCTTCTTGATCAGTAGAGAAGATGACCCATGTAAGCTCTGGCCTGGGAAGAAATCTCAGATATTTGTTTGGCAGGGTATGAATGGGAACTCTGTTTTGGGGAACTGGACACAGAGTTGTTATCCCATTCATGAGATTTACTTCCCCATAATGAGTCTGTATGACTCTCAAACATAGGCCTCAAGGAGAACAACTTGTTCCTCCTGAGAGAGTTCTTCTACTCCTCCTTCGAAGAAGAACTCTGGACCATAGTACTCAGATAAGTACTTCATGGTCCTGCCATTTTTCAGCTCCACTGTAGTTACCTCCCTATAGATGAATTCATCAGGATGGGTGCCTTCAAGGAGTAACTGGAGCTCATTCTTCTGGATGTCTTCAAGCTTTTTATATAACAACCCCTTTTTAATCATCTTGTTTTCTAGTAAGACTTGAGGGGTCCTCTTTGCTTGATGAGCTTTCTTGAATTCATCAATTATTTCCCAGGGTGTGACTACAATGGCCAACATGATGGTAGATTCTATTGTTTTTCTAACTTGGCCATTATATCTGTGTGGAATAGTTCTTTTATGGATTCTAGAACTCACCCTGGGGTCTGGCCATACTCTCACTCTCTCCTTCTGATACTGAAAAGTGTGCCTTAGAGTGTACAACCTCTGAGCATGCCCTTTCATGGCTTGAATAGATGATGACTGAGGAAATTCCTTGTCAACCATCTTCAATAGTTGCTCATCGTGCTGTTTCTGCTGTTCTTCATCTTCTATCTTGACTCTGACCATTTCCCTTTAAGAGTCAGGTGTGATCATGGGTTGACTTCTGGGTTTTGGTAGCTTTAGAACAGCAGAGAGTGGCAGACTATCATCTTCATCCTCTTCTTCTTCTTCTTCTTCCATCCTCAGCACCCTTCTCCTCCTTCTAGGTGCATCACTGGATGATGGTTGGGTTGGTAAGGGAATTGGTTTTGAAGAATGAGGATGTTTGGACTTTGGCTTAGAGATTGGTTTGGAGATTTGAGGGGTAGGCAGTGTTTGAGTGGGTGGAAGGGAAGGTTGATCCAGCATCTTTGTAGTAAGTTTCACCTTTGTAAGTTTTGCCATTTCTAACCTTTTACCAGCCCCAGCCTCATCAAGGGCTTCAACAATAATCCCCTTGTGGAATTGCTCAGACAGACAGATTCTGGTGGCTATAGCCAGAATACTGTCCCTGGTCCACGCGCGAATCTCCATTAAAGATCTTCCTAAGTATTTTGCAATGAAGCGGACCATGATCTCCAATCTCTCTTTTTCAAGAGCATCATACCCAGCCCATCGGGTCTGAATCTCTTGGACTTCCAACCTTCTGATCTCACTATCCAATGTGGCTGTATCAAACCCCTGCCTGAAGAGTTGTTCAATTATTTTATCCATGGATCGGCTGTGGGTAGTGTCAGCTTCTTTTACCAGCTCTTCCAAGGATTTGTCTTCAGCAGTATGATCATCAGCACTTTTCTTTCGCTTGTAAGTGAGCAGAGGTTGCTTTTCTTTCTCCTCCTCTTGGGCTTGCTTCTCTTCCTTCTCTTCCTCTGTTCTTTTCCTCTTCTTTTCTTTCACTGCAGTACTCTTCCCCTTTTTGGATGCATTGGAGGAAGGGGTTTGTACCGCAGAAAGTGTCTTTTGCACAGCAGCATCAATCAAGGATTGCAAAGTTGAGGAAAGCCTCTCATCAATGGCTTTAGTCACAATATCAATGATTATGGGTGTGATGAGAGGGAGGGAATTTTGAAGTACAGCACCTATTTGCTCAGGAGGGTTCTGTTCCTGAGAAATAAGGCCTGAAGCAGAGGCAGGTGGTTGAGTTTGGAGTGGCTCAGTGTTTGGGGAACCTTCAACTGAAGGTGCCATCTGTGGGTTGGTGGAGGCAGATGGTCTTTCTCCTTGTGAGAGTTGGTCAAGTAGGTTTTGCAGCCTACTGACTTTCTCTTCAAGGGTTGTGTTCTGGGCAAGAACATCGTAGAAAAAGCCCAGGTCATCATCAGCCGAAGCTAAATCATCTGACCTCCTGCTTGGAGCACGATTGACATGCACTGGGTGTAGACCAGTTGTTGCATATGCCCCTTTTGCTTGGTACTGGGGACTTCCAGCCTTAGGACAATGTCCATCATCAGCTGTTGCCTCTAGTGAGGTCTTAGCATTGTTACCAGCCTCATTCTGATCATGTGCTGATTCAGAAGAGGTGGCAGCCTCACTAGAAATTCTAAGCTCCTTATATACACCAGGAGATAGAAGTGGTAAACCCCTGTGCTGTGGGTTCTCAATTGCACTGTGTTCCTCCCCCTCAATTGTAGAGGTGTTCCCAGTAGTAAGAGGTTTCTGGGGAGGGGGTGAGGAGTGCAGTTGAGTCAGCAGTTGTGCAACTATTAAAGTTGGGCTGTGAGGGGCGGTTGTATGGGGTGAAGGGATAGAAGCAGTGTGCACCTGGGGAGGTTGGTGCGTTTTAATGGCAATCTCCTCAAGTGAGGAAGATCCCAGATATGTAGGTACCCCTTGTGTGGTTGCTGCAGGCTCCTGTTGAGAGGAAGCCTGAGCGGCTATGGCTGGAAGAGTCATTGTATCCACTATGGGGTTTGGACTAGTGGATATATCCTGCGTTTGTGTTGCAGGGGCATCCTCAGGGGACTCAATTCCCTGAGTAGCCGTTTTGGGTTTCTTTTTGGTGGGTTTGGTGGGGACTTTTGATTTGGAGGTGGTGGCTGGGTTCCAGCTGCGTGGGTTTGCGCAGCTTGGCAGCCAATTTGAGTGTCTGGTCAGAGTTGTGCCGGGAGTATACTTCCGGCAGAACAGCCGTAGCAGGGACAACCCCAGCCAACAAGTCCCTCAGCATTAAGCTGGTTAGTAATGATGGCCATTATGAATCGTGGATATAGTATCCAACGGTTAACAGTTAGTCTTTGAGCCATATCCTTGAGCTCCGAAAATATTATTTCTGAAAAATTAACGGCTGTTGCTCAAGAATAGAATACATTACCTGCTGCCACTTTGTCGACATTTGATCCCAAGATGAAGTCTTAGGAGCCAAACATACGTTCACCATGTGAAAAATTAGGCGTTCAGTCATGGAAGTGTTTCTTCATGATAGTGGAGGCACTGAGATTGCCTTGATATCCATGTTGGGCAAAGGATAGATCTGTGGTGCCCTTCGGATATCCAGCAGGAGAACTAGCATCATCCAGATGAAGAATTTGGCGGATTATTACAGGAGTGATGACCACTTCTTTGTTGTTGACAACCGACTGGAGAGATGGTGTGTTGTTCTCCCCAGTGTAATAGTACGTTCATCCAAAATTGTTGGAGGGATTCGGCATGTAGTATGGGATTCAGAAGAAATGCCGTTTTGTATTGGGACTGAACCATAAGATCGATAGCAGTATCGAACTTAGCCCAGACAGGCGATTTAGTAAGGTAGGCAACACAGTTGTGTCGCGGTTTAATTTGCATGGACGCCATTGAGAAGAGAGAAGTTTTGGAGAGGAACGTTAGGTTTGAAGAGGATGAAGCATTGAAGGATTAGGTCAGGGGTATTTATAGGTAGGGTACGGGTAAGAAAACGACTGAAGGATGTGGTGTTAGTCATCAGTATTTTGAACGACTGTTGACATGGTATGATCCTTTCAGACGTTGAAACAGCTGAAGTCGTGGTGTTAGGCATCAGAAGTTAGAAAACTACTGAAGACCGTGGTTTTGACTTCAGATGATGAAACAACTGAGGACATGGTGTTTGTCATCTGTAGTATGAAACTACTGAAGACAGTGGTTTAGTCATCAGCTGTTGTAAACAACTGAAGACTTGGTATTAGTCATCAGTAGTTATAAAACTACTGAAGACATGGTATTGCTTCAGTTGTTTAGAATGAAACAGCAGTTGTACAAACGACTGAGGAGAAATTTCTCATCAGCTGTTTTCGTCAATTCTTAGCTTTTCAGCTGTTTCATACTGTCCTCAACACATTCATCAGCCTTTTTGGCTGATTTCAGTGTTTCATAGGACATCAGTACTTATCTGTTTTTAACTGATTTCAGTAGTTGTAACTGCATAAGTATTGTAACTACATCAGTAGTTTAGAACAGATGAAGTACTTTAGTACTTGTGAGACATTTAGCCTTCAGTAGTTATAAAAGCTGCTGAGGGTAAAAGAACTCATCAGTACTTATATGTGACATGGTTACCAATGATCATCAGTACTTATTACTAAGATCATCAATAGTTGTCACTTATTCTAGCTGCAGCATACCAAGCCTTAACACCAGGTTCTAGAAAGTTGAACTATCCAAAGGCTTAGTAAAAATGTCTGCAAGCTCATCAGCACTAGGCACAAACTTAGGATCAATCAGACCTTTTTCAAAACAATCCCTTATAAAATGATGTATGATCTCTATATGTTTGGTCCTAGAGTGCTGACTGGATTTTTGACAATGCAAAGAGCTGAAGCACTATCCATTAATAATGGAGTCTTAGTCTCTATAATGCCATAATCCAAATGTTGGTTTTGAAGCCAGAGTACCTGAGATGTACAACTTGCAGCTGCAATGTACTCTGCTTCAGCAGTTGATGTAGCAACTGAGGTCTGTTTCTTGCTCTGCCAAGAAATCAAGCAGTTGCCTAGGAATTGACATCCACCAGAAGTTGATTTCCTGGTCAACTTACACCCTGCAATAATAAACAATCAGTTAGTTTTGGAGACCCAAACCTTTTTGGGTTTTGGCCTGGTCTCATCAATAGATGGTAAACTAACAGTTTATTTGGAACAACAGCCTGAGAGGAAGAAGATGGTGAAGAAGAGGAATCCTTTGGCTTGGACCTCCTTTTCTGTGGTTTCAACATAGGAGCATCTAGTTGGTTAACTCTACCCAACAGATGTTGAACCATCATAACCAGCTGTGTCTGATTTTGTGATAAAGCTTTCAGCTCATCAGACACATTGCCAGTGGAGTTTAATAAGTTCCTATGTTGCACCTTCTCTTCTGAGCATTCTCAGCTGTCACCTGTTTAACCCCTTCCTTTTTGGATTTCTTTGAAGACTTAAGGTTACAGGATTTGATGTTGCTGATACAAATGTGGTCTCAAACTCATTTTTCATTTTTACCATTTTCTCTTTAATTTCTTCTTTTTGTTTGAGTTTGGAACCTCTTTTGTACCAACAATCATCAGTAAGATGATTGAACAAACCACAAATTTCACATGGTTTCTTCTTCATCTTAGGTTGATCATCAACTAAAGAGGGTGAAGCAACTGGAGACTTGCTCTTCAATGCTTTGGAAGCATTGTTTGCTTTCTGACTGCCTCTTTAGTAGTCTTCAAACTCTTTCTACTGATAGTTATCTTCTTTTCAGTACTAGCAGTAGTTTGAGTTTGAACTTCAGGTGTTAAATCCTGCTCTCTAGTCCTTTCAGACTTTCAGAATTTACTCCTGAGTTGATCAACTCATTGATCATGTGAGTGTTAGCATTTGAACCATCAACATTAGCTGATAGGTTCAGAGAGGACTTGATGCTGACTGCTACTTCTGATTGTGCTGTATCAGAAAGTAGATCACATGATGAGATGGATTGGTTATCACTCTCACCATCAGATTCTACCTCTGCTCTTGGAGTAAAATCTGTAGGTGGAGCAGTGTGATTGTAACCAATGCCAAACTTCACATTTGAAGCAGATTGATTACTAAGAAGCATTTCAAAACCTTTGCATGATTGTACCCATCTATCACACTCTACCTGGGGAACTGCAAGGGTTTCTTTGAGATCTTTGTACTTCTCTAGAAGTACCTCTTCTCTAGCCTTATCATCAATTATCTGGCATTTCAGTTTATAAATCTCATCATTTTTATCTTTAAGCACAGACTCAAACTCAGCTTTTCTTATGGAAAACATTTGTTCTAGCTCAGTGTTCTTATTAATTAAAGCTACATTTGCTTCTCTAATGGAAGCAAATGCTGCTATGCATGTTTCAGAACATAATTTGGCTTTTGCCTCAGAGGATACCTGTGATACCTGAGGTGTAGAGGCATTAGAAAATGAAGTATCAGCAAACTCCAAAGCCATAAGAGCTAGATTCCAAAAGGACTGTCACCACCATGTTGACCAGCACCTGAGAACAGTTGTTCATGACCAGACATGTCATCTGGTAAAATGCTCCAGTCAACAACTTCTGGGGGAAGAAGCTGTGTTGTTGAGGTTGAGTTTGTTGTTGAGATTGGGATGGCTGAGGTTCTGGTAGTGCATGAGGTTGTGGTGCCATAGGAACTTGAACTTGATTTGACTGTGGCATGTAATAACAAGGGTAAGGGTATGGCATTTGACCCTGAGGAACAAAATATGCAGGAGATTGTTGTTGAGGATGATGACTAGAGGTGACAGGATGTTGCCCTCTGTGTTGTTGACTATTGCCAGGAAAAGTCACAAAGGGTGCAGTGGAGTTAGATCCAGTTGATCTACACTCTCTTGCAAAGTGTCCAAGCCTTTGGCATTTGTGACACCTCAACTTGCTCTTGTCAAAACCAACTTTGGTTTTGCCAAAGAGTCCTGGGAATTTTCTTCCAGTTCTTTTGTAGAACTTCTGAGATCTGAATTTATCAAGGCCATTTGGCTCAAAATATCCATCTCTTCTAAGTCGTCATCAGCAATCCCCTTGAGATCATCCATAATGAAGCATAAATTGTCATTATTACACCCAGTAAACTGACCATCAACACTCACAAATGCAGAATCAGAAGTGTTTGAAGAGAAATTAATATGCTCATCATACTGGCATTCAGATGAAGCATATTTTGACTCATGACCAACCAAGGCAGTGTTGCCTGGTACAAAGTCTTCAGTGAGCTTTCCAGATGAAGACAACTTCTCTTCTGTTCTATCTCTCTCTCAAACGTGAGCAGTTTCCCATGGAGTTGGGTGAGAGATAGTTTGTCCAAACTTGCACTGAACGTAGGACAATAGTATATGTGTCCATCTCTCAGGCAGTGATCTGAGAAATCTGTTATTCATCTGAATATTTGTGTACTCAAGTTTGACCATTTTTAATTCAGAGATCAAACAAGAGAACCGCTCAAATTGTTGAGTCAGTGTCTCACCCTTTCTATGAGAGAATGTCTCATATTGTTGGGCAAGAATGTCTCTATTATTTGCCAAGACCTCATCTGTTCCTCCAAATTGTTCTTTCAAGGCATTCCAGAGGTCATGGGCAGTTTCATGATGCATTAGCCCAGAATAGATTTCATTGGGCAGTGCCATGGCCAGAATTCCATGGGCTTTTGCATCAATTTCAAGCAACTTCTTATCCTTATCTGAGTATTGCTCCCTCCTCTTCGGAACCATTTGATTGGTTTCCGGGTTATTCACCATAGGCTTGTGTGGACCATGTACCACTGATATCCAACAACCTGCGCTGTTAACAGACAGGTGATGGAGCATTCGTCGTTGCCATATGTTATACTCATTCCTAACCAGCATTGGTGGCTTGGTTAAGGAACCAGTATTATGAGGATCATTGGAGGGAATAGTCATTTTCAGTTCAAAAACAATTTAATTCAAGCTTTTAAAAGTTTTACACAGACCACAACAAACTCAATGAAAACCAAGAGAAGATCTCAGGATGAATGACCAGAGATACAGAAAATTCAATCTCTATAACCGCTTCTTGCAAAAACAAAAGCTAATTCAATCAAACTTAGATCTTGAATAGCAGTTTCAATGATCAATTATTAGATCGATCAATGATTAACCCGCTCTGATACCATTTGTCAGGATCAGCGATCACAAGTTTGATGTATTAGAGTTCAAAGCAGCGGAATAAGAACATGAATTAGACAAATTGTAGCAAGAAATCGATACTTGTATGCATTAAGAGCACATACGGTTATAGTGAGAAAATATATTTCTGATTCAAGGAATGTTTATAGATATGGAATATTTTTGATCAAATCATTCGCTTTATTACAATAGGTTGTCACTCCTTATATAGAGTGCAACAATCACCGCTGTTATCACGGAAAGTGACAACTGGCAGATCTATTACAAAAATAACTAAATCTTAACAAACTACTGAAATGTTCACAACTACTGAGAACATATCAGAGTGTTAAGTACAGAATATAAAACTACTGATTAGAAACTACTGAAACTACAACGACTGAAGAACAAGCTCTTCAGTCGTTTTACAAAACTACTGAAACATAAAACTACTGAAACATAAAACTACTGAAACTAGAAATATAAAACTACTGATATCACAACTACTGAAGAAGTACTCTTCAGCAGTTGTGACAAACTACTGAGGCTTCAGTACTTGATCTTCAGACTTTGACCTTCAGATGTTTCATCAGCTGATGACTTCAGTAGATGTCATCAGCTGATGTCTTCAGTCTTTGTCTTCAGACTTTGTACATCAGTTGTTGATCTTCAGCACTTGTAAACTCTTCAGCTGTTGTACTTCAGTACTTTGGTCTTTCAGCTTCAGCACTTGTGTTCTTCAGCTGTTCAGCTTCAGTACTTGCGTTCTTCAGCTGTTGTACTTCAGCACTTTAGTTCTTCAGCTGATGCAGTCTTCAGCACTTGATCTTCAGCTGTTGAAGTCTTCAGCACTTGTCAAACTGCTGATGAAGCTTTCAGTAGTTGTTGTGATACCATGTGGGACTTAGACGTTTTCTGATCTTGGCTCATTGGTTCTTTTGGTCCAACAAGGCAGACCCTAAGATTAGCTTCATAGGGGAAACCTTGACAGTGGTAGAACCTGAGAGCCCTGTCTCACCATCATCAACTCCTGTAGAGGTCATTCTCTTTACGAGACACCTGCTGGTGAGGGTGCATCTCAACCTCTCTCTCGCCAGAGCTTCGAAGCTACACCAAGCAATGAAGGCCAAAGCTCTCTCCACCTTGAGTGACAAAGGTCTATAAGTGACAAAGAGAAAAGAAAAATGACTTTTGGGGATATTGAGGAGGAGGAGAGAGAGGAAAAGGAAGCTAAGAGGAGAAGGTTCCTCTAGTGGGTCTGCAAGACTCATGGAAGCTGCTATTAGGACTACCCCCAGGCCAAACACTCAGGATGATGTGTTGAGGGCAGTTAGGAACAACTACTTGCAGACTAGGAACTATGACATCGATAACATCATTTCTCTCCTCTTATATGAATTAAATGAATTGGTAGACATCGAATTGTCAAAAGAGATAAAGGAGGCAGAGGATGCAGAGCTACTTATTCAAATCAAAGAAGAAAGAAGAAAGAAAAGATTATATAAGCATGTGCCTACTCTCTCCCCAGTTCAAGAAAGTCCTGTACAAGAGGATGTGGTTCCACAAGACCTCAGGTAGATAAAGATGTGAAGGCACTGGATTGGTAGACATCCGAGCGTGTTCTTGCCGAAAGGAAACAAAACCAAAAATTAAGAGACAAACAATAACACGAACTATAATAAAATGGTTTCATTGATAAAACCTAATGTTTACAAGCTCGTTACAACATAAGAATCAAGACTCTTGGCAAGGGGAGATCAAGCATGATCTCCCCTCTTATCCGGTAGCACCTAGGCCCCGGGCACACTCCTTAATCTCTCTATATAATGAAACTGGTATTTATAGGCCTCAACCCATATCAGATGCGACTGGGCCCATTTGTACGTTTGGGCCATGTATGGCTCAATCGTACGACTGGACCATACTTATGGTCAGTCTTACGACTGGACCATACTTTTGGTTCATTCTTACGAATGGCCCAATCACATCTCTCACTCACACAAGTGGTCCATTAGATGGCTTAGTTGTACAACTGAGTCTCATTCGCATATGCCCCTACGAATGACCCAGTTTCATGTGTTTACAACATATCAGGTTTATTACATTAAGCCTAGTCGATTCAACAAGCGACGAGCACACTATATATGACAATATATGCTCCAACAAATTCCCCCTTGATAACACCTCTTACAATCTTTGGTCAATCTTTGCTCTGGTTTCCAATAGAATCAAACAAAAAACCATATTAGCCAACGTTGCCGATCCGTCAGGTTGCTACAGTATGCCTGAAAATGATTATAGGCACAATAGTTTTCGTTTACTTTGTAGAACACCATCATAGTAGCAAGATTCCCCAATTGACTGATTTTTCCAGATAATGACATGAACAGTTTTCCATTGCTTGAATCTTCATACAGGCTAACCTGATTAACATTAACACCTACAGAAATTCCCCCTCAAATTCAGCATATCTTAATATATAAACGTTGCGCTCTCCTGGCGTCTTCATAAGGTGTATTGGGTAAAAAGTAGAAGGTTCAAATCCACAGCTGACAATCTCAAACAAATCAGCATGCACTTAGATTCATCATTAGAAACCGGCTCACATCATCACTTTCGGATTGCGTCTTCAATTTCTCTATACATGGATTCCCCCTAAGAATGAGAATCCTCTCTGTGTGGATAGATATAACCTGATTGGCCCATAAATAGTCAGATGCTCCTGACTACCCCACAAAATCAGCATCGACTGCTGACATCTTCTCTTCTCTCTTTTGTGTTCTACGTACAGTCACCTATTCTGAATGTCCAACGAATAATGGGGTATCCATCAAACTTATTTGTACAAAAGAACCTCAAGGTGAATGTGCTTCGCTCATCCTTAAATCTGTGCAAAAGGTAGTTCCAGACTCTTTTCTTATTTTTTTAGTCTGGAACACCGTTCATTCCTATGACATGGAGTACAATTATCACATTTGTGTGAGTGGATAATACAAATCATATCTTCATGAGACTGGTCCAATAGCATGACTGGTCATAAGACTGGTCCAGTAGCATGACTGGACATAAGACTGGTCCAGTAGCATGACTTGTCATAAGACTGGTCCAGTCGTATTCTAGTCGTATGAATGGTCCAGTCGCATGGTCCAGTCATATGAATGGTCCATTAGCAAGGTCCAGTCGCACGAATGGTCCATTAGCATGGTCTAGTTGCACGAATCGTCCATTAGCATGGTCCAGTCGCACGAATGGTCCATTAGCATGATCTAGTCGCACGAATGGGTCTGCACGCAGATTTTCAGATCTGCAGCCGCCATGGCTTCCAAAAACCATAATCTCATGAATTTTACATGAACCAAACAAAAATAGACATCATAAGATTCGTAAGGGTGATCACAACGTGGTTCTGGGTTCGATTTTAACCAGGAAACAACATACGTGACAAGATCTGAGCAAAACACGAAGATCACGAAGTGGGTTAAATGTCAAAGAACCTAAAATCGATCCAGAAATCAAGAGTTCGGGTTGCTAGTATGATTGTTAGATCATTCTAGCAGTAACCTGGCTCTGATACCAATTGTGAAGGCGGTGGATCGGTAGACATCCGAGCATGTTCTTGACGGAAGGAAACAAAACCAAAAACCAAGAGACAAACAATAACATGAAATATAATAAAATGGTTTCATTGATAAAACCTAATGATTACAAGCTCGTTACAACATAAGAATCAAGTCTCTTGACAAGGGGAGATCGAGCATGATCTCCCCTCTCATCCGGTAGCACCTAGGCCCTGGGCACACTCCTTAATCTATCTACACAATAAAACTGGTATTTATAGGCCTCAACCCATATCAGATGCGACTGGGCCCATTCGTATGTTTGGGCCATGCGTATGGCTTAATCGTACACTGGACCATACTTATGGTACAGTCTTATAAATGGCCCAATCGCATCTCTCAGTGCACGACTGGTCCATTAGGATGGCTCAGTCGTACGATTGAGTCTCATTCGCATATGCCCCTTCGAATGACCCAGTTTCATGTGTTTACAACATATTAGGTGTATTACATTAAGCCTAGAGTATTCGACAAGCGACGGACACACTATATATGACAATATATGCTCCAACAAAAGAAAAAGATAGGATCAAAATGATCAACTATCTGCTTGCCACAAGTCTCTATCAGGATGCTACACTTCTTCCCTTATCATATGACTACATTGAGTTTGAGTACCTCAAACAACTTGAACTGGAGATAGTCAATGAAAGAAAGATCACCAAAAGAAAGCTAAGGGAAGAGGCTGCAAAGTCAAGAGCCATCATCCAGAAAAGTATGAAGAAGTCTGCTGATAGGCAGAGGATGATGAGCTTCTTGAAACTATATGGATTCTCAGGAAGGAAACTTGGCCCTATGTCTCTATCTACTATGGATGAGCATATCAGGGTAATCAAGTAGAAGATCAAGAGTGGAAAGCTAATAGACTTACACTCCCCTCGAAGTCAAGCTCCACCTGAAGTGGAGCTTAAGGTTGAATAACCTGAGACAACACAACTTGAACCTCCTGCTGAGACTTAGCAAGCTTCATCTTCTAATCAACAGCATGGTCAAACTCCCTCTCCTTCTGAACCTGTGAGGGAGAAAGACCAACTGAGAAAGACAAAGAAGATCAATCAGGTGTTGCATGCCAATCTTCTTTGTTAAAGGGATTAAAAAGAAGAAAAAAGATAGCTTCAAAACCAATGTCAAAGAAGAAGAAGAAGGAAGAAGCATCCTTTTTCAAACCTCAGGATGAGTCACAACATCTTGAGGATTTGCAACCCGACGATGCTCTATCATCTCCCATTCAAACAGCTCCTCTAGCATTAGGAAGACCCATCCTGTCCTGGGCATACACTACAATTCTATAAAGATGGCATGTCATTAGAGATCAAGTCATTGAGAATGTCTACACTTGGTAAGACATGTTCAATTTGCCTCTGCATGATCTCTTTGACATGAGAAGACAATTTGAGAGTCTGAGTGATCCTGATCATCTTATGAAGAAAGGGATGGTTATCATCAGGATGAGGACTGTTGATATCTAAAGTCTTCAAAGTGTTTTGGTAGCATCAGCCTAGGGGGAGTTTGTAAGGATTATATGTAAAGGCTGATGCAACCCAAACACCCAAAGTCTCTCCTGCATGCATGTACCAGTGTGAAATCTTCTTGAAGCTAAGACCGATATCTTCCAAAGCCAAAGATTAAGTCTTCCAAAGCTTCAAAGACAAAGTCTTCCGAAGCCAACACTTGAAGACAAATTTCTTTCGAAAACTTTTGAACATATGCTTTATCTGATGTACTTTTAGACAAAGCCGGACTCCTTTCCCCCGCAACTCTGTAAAGTCACCAACTTTCATAAGTTGGTGAAAACGTCCATGTTTTTGGTAACTGTACATTGAGGTCTTGAGTTTGTAACTTTCTACTTTATGTACTTTATCCTTTTTTTAATATATTAGGATGTGAGCTATGACATGTCATAGTCACTAGTCAAAAGGCAATCTGCCTTTTGACTCTACAATTGACTTGTTTGTGTCTAGTCATTGTATCCAGCCGGCTGACTATAGGATGTAGTATATGTATCTCAAGTATTTTAATTTTCATATATGCTTTGTAAGATTTGTAATAGAACTTGAGAAAGCAATATACTACAATCTTGAATACCAACTCCTTGTGTGTTTTGCTATTTTGTTCTTTCTCATATTTACTTGTGAGTTCCACTGTTTGATCAGTTAAGTGTTCTTAGCAACTCTCCTCATTGTGTTGTTGTGTTGTAAGTGCATACCATTCAACGGTTCTGCATCTTGTATAACTTTATACAACCAGTTTGCCTCTACACGAGTCTGATGTTTTTGCATAATTTGATTTTTTATGATTCTTTGATATATGTATAAGTTATTTGACATAACATAAGACTTCTCGATTTACGTGTTAATTTTTTGGAATGCCACAAGATTTTTTAATAATTAACGTATAAACCGATCTTTAATACGTATTTTGTACAATTCTATTATTTTCATTTAATATTTAATAAAAAAGTTTTATTGGAATAGTAACTATATATTCAAGAGTGAGCGTTATGATATAGTTATGACCATGATACCAGCATGATAACTATTGTGATACCAAAGTGATAATTATTGTGATACCGGTAGTGATAATGATGGTTATAACAACAATGACTATGTGGTGATAATAGTGGTGAGTCTCTTGACAATCAGATTAGCTTGTATGAATCGCTCAAGTTATTACATATCTCAATTTGCTTGTGGTTAGCTTAACACAATTTTAGTCGTACCTTTTTGTTTTCAAGTTGTTACATCGTGTGATGATTTTGTTCATTGGGCTATAGTAACCCAATTGTCAAAGAAAAATGTGAGATTTACTTCAAATATGATAGTAGGGGAAATATAAAGGCGCACTTTGACTCCTGCTTACTGGCACGGAAAACGAATTGTTTACATATAAAAAGTACGATTTGCAGATATTAGTGGTAGTAGATCATGATAAAATTTTAGATCATTAGCGGCAACATGTCGACGCTAAAGGTGTCGCCGCTAATAATATAGTATACGATTAAACTCTGGCCACCGATCTAGCGCACGTTTAACGGTCAGATCTAAGATTAGAAACACCAGACGGATCGTTGACCAATAGCGTGATTGCATCGGTTATTGGTGTCGCCCCTATTGGTTGTGGCTGCTAATAAATCGCTACTAAAAGTGTCGCCACTGACGGTGATATTTGTAGTAGTTGATGAGTTGCAAAACCATAATAATGCTTAACATTTGGACGTGCATCCATACGCAACATGACTAAGCGAGGAGTATAATATGGTTAGTGACAAAGATGATAAAGCAAAAAAGTTAAGCCACATTACATACCATCAAGACTTTTAGAACATAACCTTGAAAACAAGACCACCCTTAGTACATTATATACTAAAACACTCATAAATATTTATTATTTAATAAATAAGTAGTTAGGATAACACGTGAAAACATTATATTTTTTATCATCAAAATTATATGTTTTTTTCTTCTGTTAAATAATAATGTTAATTGTAATATAGTAAATTGTTGTTTTCGTCTCTATGATTTTATCATATTTGTTAGTTTCATCCAAAACTAGATTTTTTTCATCTTCGTTGTTCAAGATTTTAAAAAGTTATCATTAATTTTTATCCAAAAAATTAAGTTAATTAATTTAAATTGTTATAAATGTAAACTAACAAAATTAACCTTTAAAATATAAAACAAAATCTCTTAATTACATAAGCATAATCAAGAAGAATTGAATCATGATGTTTTCTATTATACAACCTCATTGCAATCGATTCCCGATCGTCACAACAAACGAGTTCTAATATCGTTATTCAATAATGATGTAATGTTTGAAAGTGAAATGTCGGATTTATGTTTCGTATATGAACAATAACACGTTAATGAAATTTTGACACTAATACATTAACATAGATTAAAATTTTGTCTTATATGCAAAATTACTTAATTACCTTTAAATAACATATGGTTTAACAATTTAAATTAATAAAGTTAACATTTTTAGATGCAAATGATAATTTTGTAAAATTTTGGGCAGCCAAATGCACAACAAGGAATTTTTTTCGAATGCTAAGTGTAATGATCGAAAGAAACAATTTTTGAGGAATCAGCTTTAAAATGTTCAAACAATTATAAGGATGGGCACACAAATGAAAATTGCTATGAATAATTGGGTGTCTTACAAACTGTAACGGAAAAACTTTTAAATACTGATTCTAAAGCAAAAAGTAATAACGTTTTTATATGGATATCAGATACATGCATATTAATAAACTCATGAATTTGATAAAAGAACTGTTGGAATAGATCAAGGAACATCTAATAATCTAATACATGTAATTTAAGTTTTGTTAGCTATCAATCAATTTTTCCATTGTGCTGTTCTGTTTGGTCTTAGGACTAATGGCTGGATGTAAGGATTTATTTCCGGAAAGTTTCACAGTTGGTTAATCATAGAACAAAACCATTTTAATAACTAAAACATTACAGTGGAATTAGATAGACATCATTTGAAACTTGTAAATCATATTTTACTCATACATTTGTCTCTCAAAATAAATGATTTCATAAACAAGATTGTCATCCATGCCATCCAAGTAGCTTCCTACCTTGTGCCATCCTCAGAAGCATCATCTACCGGCCAACTATTATGCATAAAAGTCAGTTTGCTAAATGAGTTTTAGTTTTAGTTAATATAAGAAAATATAAACTTTATCCTTTATGTAATGACCATACATACATCATAATACATAAAATTTTGCGTCTTAATAAGCATGTTCATTAGCTTTCATTCTTTCGTTATCTTTCACTTCATCATAAATGTGATTGCACAAAACAAGAGCTCCTATTGAATGAATGTCAATCCCTTTCGGTACACATTATCATGGTTGCTAACCCCCGACAATTGATCCACACTGCAAGGCACATAGCCCGCTCATGAATACGGATCCATCATCATACATCAGATTCATATAAGTGAAGTCTGTCATAGTGCTTAAAAGACTTTTTATCATCATACGGGCCCTGGGTAACATTCGTTCAGATTTAATTCTCATTAATATTATCTTCCACTTTAATATATAATACTTAGCTTATTAAGTACACAACATAACAAGTACAAGTCATCATAAAACATATCCGACCCTCCGCGGGACAATAGGGGTTTAGATGCGGCAGCCCCTGACAGCGGGGTCCTAGGGGCAGCAACCCCTAGTAGGGTCCAAGGGGCAGTCTTTTAATGTTTGGGTACTATTATGCATACTAAATATACATTCTTAAATGACCAAGATAATATACAATTTTTCAATAGCAAGAAGATCGTTTTTAAATGACCAAGATAATATTAATTGTGATAGATTCAGAAGCCAATATAGCGAAAAAATATTATTTTTAAACTTTTATATAGCACATTTTGTTATAAAAAAACCGATCTTGTTGTTAAAACCTCTAAAAATTTGGTCATTTAAAAACATATATTTAGTATGCGTAATAGCCTCAAAACATGGAAAGACTACTAAACATGGGGATCTAGAACTCAACTAGATGTAGTGAGTAGCTTCAAAACTAAGCTTTCAAAACTAGTATCACACTACACTACCTACACATAAGTTAACACTTAAAAGGGCTAATTCCTGCCTGAATTCACTGCTAGTTTCGCTGTAGATAAGTAGATTTGCTGCCAATTTCGCTGATAGTTTCGCTGTCAGATTCGGTACCAGTTTCGCATAACAGTTTCGCTACCAGCATCGCATGGTAGTTTCGTCCAACTTTCGTTGGAATTCCATGGCTGCAAAATTACCTATAAAACTATAGTTTTGCAAATTACTCATAGTTTCTGTTGGATCTAGAAAGGCTAGTGCAACCAAAACCAAGTCACTTAGAAGATTTTGGTACAACAAATAAAGGACTTTCGAAGCTAAGTGTGGAACTCCGAAGGAAAGAGGAGCTCTTCCGAAGACAAATGTAAAGCTTACTTCCGAAGGAAAAGTTCCAACTTCCGAAGACAAAAAACCTACTTCCGAAGTTGAAGACTTAGAAAGAAAGATCTGAAGTCAACTTCTGAAGTACAGAAGTCATCAAGCCTCAGAAGTATAGAAGCCTCTTCCGAAGTATAAGTGGCTTCGGAAGAACTTGTTCTTCCGAAGCCAACTTACCTTCGGAAAACACTGCTATTATCCAGTGGACATAAGTATGGCCTTCCTAACACTCCGCTGCAAATCTCTGAGATACTGCATGGCGTTTTCTCAAAAGCCATGCAGTTGACCACACTTTAATCCATTGTTTACCTTTTTATGTTAGTATAGTTGCCATCTTTAGTTGGTGACAAAAGGTAAGTCATGGACATCTCATGACTACCATATGGTAGGATAATACTTTATCTAAGATACCTTAACTTTAGCATTGTAGTATATGCTTTAGTCTTAGGTTTCCAGCTGGTATCAAAGTATATCCGGCTGTAGGATCTAGTATATATAGTCTCATTGTAACTCATATATTATGCTTGTAAGAGTCTTGTAATATCTTGAGTTGAGAAATAATATATACAAGTGCCTTGAAAATTTATTTTGTGTGTTCACTACTTATAATATTATTATCAACTCTTGTGAAAGACTTTACTTCATCTGAATGAGTGTTTGTATAAGTGAGTTTGAGAGAAATCCAAGTGTTTCTGTGACAAACCCGATCCTGCAATTGGTATCAGAGCTTTTTAGGCTCTTGATTATGAGATCTTACCATCCTAATCAACCTATTTTTCACTCCTCCTTATACCTCACTCAATGGCCCTCAACAAATCTGAAGTAGAGATGGGGACGATGACCAAAGCACCCATCATCACCCCTGAAAACTTCAGGTCCTGGAGCAGAAGAATGGAAGGCTTTATCAGATCTCAAGACAACAAAATGTGGAAATCCATTGTCAGTGGCCCGTATAAGCCAAAAGTAGCTGGTGGAAACGGTGCCATGATTCAGAAAGCTATTGAAGATTATTCTGATGAAGACAGAAGAAGCTTGACATTGATAGCAACGCTATGATTGTTCTCATGACTGCAATTCCAAACTCTATCATTGTGGGGTTTGAGCATTGCAGGTCTGCCAAAGAACTGTTTGAAGCGCTTGCTCAACTGTACTCAAGCTCAAATGACTCCAAGAAGGACTCACTGAAGTAGCAGTTCGAGAACTTCACCCATGTTGCTGGAGAGACTCTTAGCCAGTAATATGTTAGGTACATGGATCTCATTTCTTCCCTTCAATCTCTAGGAATTACTCATGAACTCAGACCTTACAAGAAGTTCATGAGTGCATTACCCAATGACTGGACATTTTACTGTGTCTCTATCAAGAGAACAGAAAATCTGAATACATCACCATGACCGAACTCTATGGGATCCTTGATGGATACCGTTTGGAAATGGAAAGTAAGAGGGTTCATCACATAAGCACCCTTGAGTCTTCCTGCTAGCAACGCCTAATGGTTGCTGAAGGCTCAGGAATCTCCCAGCCTCAACAATACCTGACTTACACCCAGCAACCATCTTGTTCTTCTGGGCCATACATCATATTTCCTGAGACTCCAGGTCTCAACAAGCTCAGCAAAGCTCCTTTCAGGACAGCTGTGTTTTTGTCTCAGGAAGTGGACACTCAAGTGATTATCAATACTGCTTTGATGATCTATAGTGTTTTAACCCGGATGACGTGGAATACGTGGACATAGTCCAACAATGGCTCTTCTAACCTACAGAGCAAAGAAGTTCTTTAAGAGAACTAGAAGGCAATTTCCCCAGAACCCAATCAACAACAAATTTGGGTTTGACAAAACCAAGGCCAAATGTTACAACTGTAACCAACTTGGTCATTTTGCAAGGGAATGCAAGGCTCCCAACTCCAACCCGGGAACCCCACAGGCCTCCACACATCCCTCTACACCAAAGCCCTCGGAAAGTCAACTGAAACAGCTGCAATGGCTCAAGAAGTTGACTGCAGCTTCATGGTACAGGATGTGACTCCTGCTCAAGCACTCATGGCCGGAACACATGAAAATAATGTATATGAACATCTCTGTACTCCTGCATGTATTGCTAAGGTTAAATTGTATCTGGACTACAATATGGAGATTAAATCTGATATTGAGTCTTTAAATGTTTTCAAATCTAACTTTAAAAGGGCTGAATCTGACTACCAAAGAAAAATTGAGGAGTTAGAGAAAACTATGTCCCTATTAAAACATGAACACATAAATTATAGACACAGATAAAGGATTAATATCCAAATAGACTAAGGCTCAGCCCAGCTTGTCACAGCTGAGGCTCAAGCCAGGAAGTATGCTACTTCTGAGCAAAACTTCCATGCCATTCTTGCATCATCCTCTCACTCAAAACTTTGTTACCAAAACAAAGGAGGGTTGGGAACCAATGAAATTGCTCCACCATACTCTTATGAGTCTATACAACCAAGGTGTGGTACTAAAGAACAAGAGGTTCCATGTGCTGACCCACTTCTCATGAGTCAAAGAATGATACAACTATGGAGACCATCACAGGGAAGAACCAGGTAATTATGCCCTCCTCTACCAATGATGATCAAACCCTGACCACCAAAGCCAGAAGAAGCAGAGCTAAGGCAGCTAGAAAACTACCAAAAAGTGGTTGAGTCCAAGCTAAAGATAGACCCAAAGCAAAAGAGTATATTCATCTCAGCCGGATTCCAAGTGGTTGGAAACTCTGATTCAGGAAAGGGGTGTAGTACTAGCACTCCTGTCCTACCAAAGGATCAGAAGTTAAAGGGAAAAGTTTCTGATGAGATAAAAAGAACAAGAAACAACAATCTTCAAATTCCAAAGAGTAACATTGCATGCATAATGTGTGGTTTGCAAAACCACATGGCAAAGATTGTTACTACAATCCTGCTAGCACACATTATGCAAATAATGTTAAAAAGAAGGAGTCAGGGAAGGTTTCTCATTTGGACCATATCAAATGGTTAAGTGATGAAAACGGGAAGGCTTGTTTCCGAAGCAAGGCTGCTTTCGGAAGACAACTCTTCTTCCGAAAGGAAAAGGCTTCGGAAGATAAGTTGTCAAGACTCAGAAGAACAAAAGAGTCCCCTTGAAACCATCCCAGAAGAAGACTGCTTCAGAAGAAAAGGTGGTGAAGGCTTCTTCGGAAAAGAAAGAAGCTTCGAAAGAATGCAAGCTACAAAAGCTTCAACAACTCATCCTCCATGATCAACCAAGGGATGAATGGAAGATCAAGGAAGATGCTGTAGCCCAAACCTCTTCTTTAACAACATCCATTGAACCCCCATGCATAAATTTGGTTCAATTATGTCATTATCTTTGGAAGAACCCAAGACCAATAAAGCTTGGGTTTCCAATCAAAACTAATCATCCCATTTTATGTGTAGGGACATCCGTTTGACAAGAATAACAACATTTGGATGTAGATAGTGGATGCTCCAGGCACATGACAGGGAACAAATCTCTCCTTCAACAATTTCAACATTATGATGGAGGTCCTGCCCAGTTTGGAGGTGAGGCCAGAGGATATATTTCTGGAAAAGGGAGTATATCCAATGGTAAGTTAACATTTGAGAAAGTTAATGTTGTCAAACAGCTTGAACACAATCTGTTAAGTGTTTCTCAATTATGTGATCAAAAGCACCAAATCTTTTCACAGAACATGAGTGCATTATCCTCAAACCAGGGATGACAATTCCTCCGAATTGGTGCTTCTTAGATCTCCCAGGAAAGGGGATATGTACAAGCTTGATATGAACAATCCTTCCCCAGTGGGTGAAGTATCATGCTTTCTTTCCAAAGCTGATAGTGATGAGTCAACACTGTGGCATAAATGTATGTGTCATGTAAATTTTAAGACAATGAATAATTGTCTAAAATAACTTGGTACATGGTTTGCCTAAAAAGGAGTTTTTCAGCAAAGACAACTGTGTTGCATGCCTGAAGGGAAACAACACGGACATCTCATAAATCCAAATGCGTTAACTCTATCACTACTCCATTGCACTTATCACATGGATCTTTTTGGTCCCACAAGTATAATAAGCATTGGAGGAAAATCATATTGCCTTGTGATAGTTGATGATTTTACAAGATTCACATGGGTATTCTTTTTAGGAACTAAAGATAAAACTGCTGAAACATTAAAATCTTTTATTCTTAAAATAGAAAATCAAATTAATCACAAGGTTAAAACTACTAGAAGTGATCAAGGGACTGAGTTTAAGAACTTCGTTCTTGACTCATTCTGTAACTCAAAAATGATTGCCAGACAATATAGTGCTCCTAGAACTCCTCAACAAAACAGTGTTGCTGAGAGGAGGAATATGACACTAATTAAGGCTGCTCGAACTATGTTAGTTGATTCAAAGCTACCTCTAACATTCTGGGCAGAGGTAGTCAGCACTACAAGCTATGTGCAGAACAGAGTTCTTGTAGTTAAGCCCCATGGAAAAACCCTTATGAGCTATGGAACAAGAGGCCACCGTTCATTGGCTTTCTAAGGTCCTTTGGCAGGAGGTGTACCATACTTAACACAAAGGATAATTTAGCAAAATTTGCTAAAAAGTCGGATGATGCTATCTTTGTTGGATACTCTTCTAGGTCCAAAGCTTACAAAGTATACAACCTTAAGAATCAACAATTTGAGGAGTCATCCAATATAGTTGTTAATGAACACACTCCTTGTGTTAGGGGAATGGACCTGATCAGATCTTTGATTTAGAATTGTTTCCAAACTATTCTAAACCCTCTTGTGTGAATGTTTCAGTTGGAATAGGTGCTCAAAATGATGCTGATGCTGCTGCTAAGGATCAACTGTTTGAGATTCCCAGGCCTAGACCAAATTCTCCAAGTGTTGCAATACATCAAGCTTTCACTATTCACAGATCCAATAGTTTAACTATATCAAGGTATAGTGAAGCTTCAACAAGTGAGTCACCTACTAAGCCTCAAAAGTCATCAGGTGATCTATCACAACACTAGGTAGAAGGAGGTAGTATTTTGAAGGAACAGACAACTGTTAATACTACTTCACAGCCAACTATTGATGATGTTTCTTATTCATTCAGTTAGTCCTCATTGAATGACTTTGAAATAACAGCTGGACAGAATGTTCTAGTTCCTAGGTAGAATATGTCTAACCTTGATCTATCTTTATAACTGGAAGTGATTCCTCGTCTTAGGATTCACAACACTCATCCAACTGAGAACATCATAGGGAATGTCTCTGTGGGTGCAAGAACAAGAGGACAGACTCATCAAGGGAATGTCTGCTTGTACTCATGCTTTCTATCTTAGATGGAACCCACGAAGGTAGAAGATGCCTTCAAAGATAGTAGCTGGATTGAATCAATGCAAGAGGAGATGCTTCAATTCAAGAGATAGAAGGTATGGAACCTATGTTCGCTACCATCTGGTCAAGTACCTATAGGCACCAAATGGTTTTTAGAAACAAGAGAGATGATAGAGGCTTGATCATCAAGAATAAGGCAAGACTTGTGGTTCAAGGATACACTCAAGAGGAAGGAATAGATTATACTGATGTCCTTGCACCAGTTGCAAGACTTGAGGCAGTTTGGATCTTCCTTGCTTATGCTGCGTCCAAGGACTTCACAGTATACCAACTTGATGTCAAGTGTGTTTTTCTATATGGGGATATAGATGGGAAGTCTATGTATGCCAACCTCCAGGATTTGAAGATCCACACCCCCAACTATGTGTGCAAATTGGATAAAGCTCTATATGGCTGCACCAAGCACCTAGGCTGTGGTATGAGACTCTGTCTCAGTTTCTTTTGAAGAATGGCTATACTAGAGGTACCATTGATAAGACTCTCTTTTCAGAAAGTCTGGAAAGGACATTTTTCTCGTACAGTCTATGTTGATGACATCATATTTGGTTTCTCAAATGAGCAAATGTGCATGGACTTTAAGAGCATTATGAAAAAAAGTTTGAGATGAGCTCCATGGGAAAAATGAACTTTTTCCCTTGGGAATTCAGGTAAAGCAACTAAAGAAGGGTTCTTCCATTAATCAATCATATGCTCTGACATCTTAGAAATATTTGAGATGAAGGATTGCAGCCTGCCAAACACCCTACCCGAAACCATAATCTTTGTCCTGACCTGAGGGGGAGGATACTGATCAACATCAGTATAGGACAATTATTGGTTATCTGATGTAGTCTAACAGATAGTAGACCTATATCATGTTTGCTACTTGTATTGTGCAAGATATCAGGCTCTCCAAAGGTTGTCCACCTAGCTGTTGTTTAAGAGACTCCTCAGATACCTCAAAGGAGCACTAAACTAGGTCCTCTGGTATCCCAGAAACAAGGATTTCATCTTATGGACTCTGACATGACTATGGAGCTGCAATATGACAAGAACTCACTATCAGGAGGATGTCATTTCTTGTGGAAGGACCAAAAGAACTGAGCCAAGATCAGAAAACCTCTAAGTCCCACACGGTATCACAACAACTGCTGAAAGCCTCATCAGTAGTTTGACAAGTGCTGAAGACTTCAACAGCTGAAGATCAAGTGCTGAAGACCTTAACAGCTGAAGAACCAAAGTGCTGAAGTACAACAGCTGAAGAACACAAGTGCTGAAGCTGAAAGACCAAAGTACTGAAGTACAACAGCTGAAGAGTTCACAAGTGCTGAAGATCAACAACTGATGTACAAAGTCTGAAGACAAAGACTGAAGACATCAGCTGATGATATCTACTGAAGTCATCAGCTGATGAAACACCTGAAGGTCAAAGTCTGAAGATCAGTACTGAAGCCTCAGTAGTTTGTCACAACTGCTGAAGAGTACTTCTTCAGTAGTTGTGATATCAGTAGTTTTATGTTTTATGTTTCAGTAGTTTTGTAAAACGACTGAAGAGCTTGTTCTTCAGTCGTTGTAGTTTCAGTAGTTTTATATTTTGTACTTAACTTGCTGATATGTTCTCAGTAGTTGTGAACATTTCAGTAGTTTGTTAAGAATTAGTTATTTCTGTATTGGATCTGCCAGTTGTCACTTTCGTGATAACAGCAGTGACTGTTGCACTCTATATAGGAGTGACAACCTATTGTAATCAAGTGAATGAGCAATTGAATGGAATGATTGATTGATTCGATTAGAAATATTCTACATCTATAACATTCCTAGAAATCAGAAATTCATATTCTCTCCCTATAACCGTATGCGATCTTAACGCTTACAAGTATCGATTGCTTGCTACAATTTGTCTAATTCGTGTTTATATTCCGCTGCTTTATATTCTGATACATCAAACTTGTGATCACTGATCCTGTCAAATGGTATCAGAGCAGGTTAATCATTGATCGATCTAATAATTGATCATTGAAACTGCTATTCAAGATCCAAGTTTGATTGAATTAGCTTTTGTTTTTGCAAGAAACGGTTATAGAGATTGAATTTTCTGTATTTCTGCTCATTCATCCTGAGATCTTTTCTTGGTTCTCATTGAGTTTGTTGTGGTTTGTCTAAACTTCTTTTTAAACTTGAACTAAACTGTTTTTGAACTGAAAATGACCACTCCCTCCAATGATCCTCACAATACTGGTTCCTCAACCAAGCCTCCTATGCTGGTTAGGAATGAGTATAACATATGGCAAAGACGTATGCTCCATCACCTGTCTGTTAACAGCGCAGGGTGTTGGACATCTGTGGTACATGGTCCACACAAGCCTATGGTGAATAACCCGGAAACCAATCAAATGGTTCCGAAGAGGAGGGAGCAATACTCAGATGAGGATAAAAAGTTGCTTGAGATTGATGCAAAAGCCCATGGAATTCTGGCCATGGCTTTGCCCAATGAAATCTATTCTGGGCTAATGCATCATGAAACTGCCCATGACCTCTGGATTGCTTTGAAAGAACAATTTGGAGGAACAGATGAGGTCTTGGCAAATATAGAGAAATTCTTGCCCAACAATATGAGACATTCTCTCATAGAAAGGGTGAGACACTGACTCAACAATATGAGCGGTTTTCTTGTTTGATCTCTGAACTAAAAATGGTCAAACTTGAATACACCAATATTCAGATGAATACAGATTTCTCAGATCACTGCCTGAGAGATGGGACACATATACTATTGTCCTACGCTCCAGTGCAAGTTTGGACAAACTATCTCTCACCCAACTCCATGGAAATTGCTCACTTTTGAGAGAGAGATAGAACAGAAGAGAAAGCTGTCTTCATCTGGAAAGCTCACTGAAGACTTTATACAAGGCAACACTGCCTTGGTGGGTCATGAGTCAGAATATGCTTCATCTGAATGCCAGTATGATGAGCATATTAATTTCTCTTCGAGCACTTCTAATTCTGCATTTGTAAGTGTTGATGGTCAGTTTACTGGAGGTAATAATGACAATTATGTTTCATTATGGATGATCTCAAGGGGATTGCTGATGATGACTTAGAAGAGATGGATATTTTGAGCCAAATGGCCTTGATAAATATCAGATCTCAGAAGTTCTACAAAAGAACTGGAAGAAAATTCCCAGGACTCTCTGGCAAAACCAAAGTTGGTTTTGACAAGAGCAAGTTGAGGTGTCACAAATGCCAACGGCTTGGACACTTTGCAAGAGAGTGTAGATCAACTGGATCTAACTCTACTGCACCCTTTGTGACTTTTCCTGGCAATAGTCAACAAAACAGAGGGCAACATCCTGTCACATCTAGTCATCATCCTCAACAACAATCTCCGGCATATTTTGTTCCTCAGGGTCAAATGCCATATCAGTACCCTGTTATTACATGCCACAGTCAATCAAGTTCAAGTTCCTATGACACCACAACCTCATGCATTACCAGAACCTCAGCCTTCCCTATCTCAACAACAACTTCATCTCAACAACACAGCTTCTTCACCCCAGGAGTTGTTGACTGGAGCAGTTTACCAGATGACTTGTCTGGTCATGATCAACTGTTCTCAGGTGCTGGTCAACATGGTGGTGACAGTCCCTTTGGGAATCTAGCTCTTATGGCTTTGGAGTCTGCTGATACTTCATCTTCCAATGCCTCTACACCTCAGTATCACAGGTATCCTCTGAGGCAAAAGCCAAATTATGTTCTGAACAATGCATAGCAGCATTTGCTTCCATTAGAGAAGCAAATGTAGCTTTAATTAATAAGAACATTGAGCTAGAACAAGTAATTTCCAAAAACAAAGCTGAGTTTGAGTTTGTGCTCAAAGATAAAAATGATGAGGTTTATAAACTGAATTGCAAAATAATTGATGATAAGGCTAGAGAAGATGTACTTCTAGAGAAGTACAAAGATCTCAAAGAAACCCTTGCAGTTACCCAGGTCGAGTGTGATAGATGGGTACAATCATGCAAAGGTTTTGAAATGCTTCTTAGTAAGCAATCTGCTTCAAATGTGAAGTTTGGAATTGGTTACAATCACACTGCTCCACCTACAGATTTTACCCCAAGAGCAGAGGTAGAATCTGATGGTGAGAGTGATAACCAATCCATCAAGTCATGTGATCTACCTTCTGATACAGCACAATCAGAAGTAGCATCAGTATCAAGTCCTCTTTGAACCTATCAGCTGATGTTGATGGTCCAAATGCTGACATTCACATGATCAATAAGTTGATCAACTCAGGAGTCAATCCTGAAGGTCCTGAAAGGACTGGAGAGCAGGATTCAACTCCTGAAGTTCAAACTTCAACTGCTGTCAGTACTGAAGAGAAGAAAACTGGCAGTAGAAAGAGTTTGAAGACTACTAAAGAGCTGTCAAGAAAGCAACCAATGCTTCCAAAGCATTGAAGAACAAGTCTTCTGTTGCTTCACCTCTTTAGTTGATGATCAACCTAAGATGAAGAAGAAACCATGTGAAGTATGTGGTTTGTTCAATCATCTTACAGATGATTGTTGGTACAAAAGAGGTTCCAAACTCAAACAAAAGGAAGAAATTAATGAAAATGGTAAAAATGAAAACTGAGTTTGAGACCACATTTGTATCAGCAACATCAAATCCTGTAACCCTTAAGTCCTTAAAGCAATCCAAAAAGGAAGGAGTTAAACAGGTGACAGCTGAGGGTGCTCAAAAGAAGAGGTGCAACATAGGACCTTATCTAACTCCACTAGCAATGTGTCTGATGAGCTGAAAGCTTTATCACAAAATCAGACACAGCTGGTGATGATGGTACAACATCTGTTGGGTAGAGTTAACCAACTAGATTCTCCTATGTTGAAACCACAGAAAAGGAGGTCTAAGCCAAAGGACTCCTCTTCTGCACCATCTTCTTCCTCTCAGGCTGTTGTTACAAATAAACATGCTAGTTTACCATCTATTGATGAGACCAGGCCCAAAACCAAAAAGGTTTGGGTCTCTAAAACTAACTGATTGTTTATTATTGCAGGGTTCTTCAACATGCCAAAGTAGCATCTGGTATGTAGACAGTGGGGGATCTATGCACATGACTGGGAACATCTCTCTTCTTCATGACTACTCTCAAGGAAAGAAGGATTTGTCTCTTTTGGCAATGATGCTAGGGGTTACATCATCGGTAAGGGCTTTGTCTCCAATGGAGAAATCAATTTGATGATGTTAATCATGTGGAAAATCTCAAGTACAACCTCTTGAGTGTCAGTCAAATGTGTGATAAAGGCCATGTTGCCCTTTTCACAAGTCAAAACTGTAGGATTCTGTCATCCAAAGTTTTGCCCTTGATTGACAAGGTGTGGATGATCACACTCTCCTGAAAGCCAACAGGACAGGAAGAGTGTATGCCTTAGATCTCTCTAAGAAGATAGATCTCAAAGGCAATCCTTGCCTATTTTCCAAAGCCTCTTTCCAAGAATCTAAACTATGGCACAGGAGGCTTGGTCATGTTAATCTCAAAAACATGAATCAGCTTAGCCACAATAGTTTAGTCAGAGGCTTACCAATAAAGGAGTTCCACTGTGATGAAACTGCACTGCTTGTTTAAAAGGAAAACAGCACAAGGTCTCATTCCCTCCTATTGAAGTGTCCAAGTCCACTGCCTGCTTGCAATTACTGCATATGGATCTATTTGGTCCTGTGAGAGTAATGAGCATGGCAAAGAAGAAATACTGTCTGGTAATTGTGGATGATTACTCCAGATTTGTATGGACTTTCTTTCTACATTCAAAGGATGAGGCTGCTCAGAAGATTATCCACTTTGTGCTGTACATTGAGAAGCAGTATTCCCTTCCAGTCAAGTGTATTAGGAGTGATAATGGAACTGAGTTCAGAAATCATACACTTGATGACTTCTATCTCTCAAAGGGAATCAAAAGGCAGTTCAGCATTCCAAGGACTCCGGAACAAAATGGAGTAGTGGAGAGAAAGAACAGGACCCTCATTGAAGCTGCAAGGTCCATGCTGGCTGACTCAGGTTTGCCATTGACCTTTTGGGCCGAAGCTGTCAACACAGCTTGTTATGTGCAAAATAGAGTTTTAGTAAATCAGAGGTTGATGAAGACTCCATATGAAGTTCTCCATCATTTGGCTCCACTGATTTCATTTTTCAAAGCATTTGGGTGTCCCTGTTTTATTCTCAACACAAAGGATCAACTCCACAAATTTGATCCTAAGGTGGATGCAGGATACTTTGTTGGTTATTCATCTACTTGCAAAGCATACAGAGTCTTCAACTGCAGAACAAAGATGGTTGAAGAAACTCTACATGTTAAGTTTAATGAATCTCCAAAGGACAAGATTCCACAAAGTCCTGTGGAGTTATTTGATCTGGACTACTGCAATATGTTCCTTATCAAACTCCTGCTGTTGCTCCTGTCAACAGTTCACCACCTGGTGGTACTGCTGATGATGATGATGATTGCAGTACTCACCTCTTCAGGTTTAGTGATCAGCTGCCTGATTCAACTAGACCTGATGTTCCTGTAGCGCCAGTAGCACCATCCACAACAAATGCTGATGAGATTTCTTCGAATTCAACTTCCTTTGAATTACCATCCACTGATTGGTTTCAAGGAAATGATTCACCATCACCATCTGTTGCTGCTGAACCGGCTACAAACACTTGCACAGATCTCATTGTGTATCAAGATCTGAAGAATCACCCCATGTCTCAAATCATTGGTGATATCACTGCTGGAGTATCAACAAGAAGTCAATTGTCAAATTTCTGCTTCTATGCTCTCTTCATCAGTCAGCAAGAGCCAAAGAATTATCACATTGCTTTAAAGGACAATGGATGGGTTGATGCCATGCAGCTTGAGCTTCTTCAGTTCAAGAAACAGCAAGTGTGGGAACTGGTTCCTCTACCTCCAGGTAAGTGTGCAATAGGCACTAAATGGGTGTTTAGGAACAAAACTGATGAAAATGGGCTTATTGTTAAGAACAAGGCCAGACTGGTTGTTCAGGGGTTTGCACAAGAAGAAGGTATTGATTATGATGAAACCTTTGCCCCTGTAGCCAGACTGGAAGCAATTCGATTGTTTTTAGCTTATGCTGCTTATCAAAAACTTAAAGTCTTTCAAATGGATGTCAAAAGTGCATTTTTGTATGGAAAAGTTAAAGAAGAGGTTTATGTATGTCAACCTCCAGGCTTTGAGGACAACAAACATCCTAATTGGGTGTATAAGCTTGATAAAGCTCTTTATGGGTTAAAACAGCTCCCAGAGCCTGGTATGAGACATTATCAAACTTTCTTCTGGAAAACAATTTCACTAGAGGCTCCATAGACAAGACTTTATTTATTAAGAAGCTGGGCAGCATAATCTACTTGTTCAAATTTATGTAGATGATATCATTTTTGCATCCTCTGATCCAAAGTTGTGTGATGCCTTTACAAAGTTGATGCAACAGAAGTTTGAAATGAGTGCCATGGGAGAATTACAGTTCTTTCTGGGGTTGCAAATCAAACAAAAGGCTGATGGAATTTTTATTCATCAATCCAAATATACAAAAGATCTTTTGCAAAAGTTTGATTTACAAAACTGTAAGCCCTGTTCTACTCCCATGAGCAGCACCACACAACTGGACTCAGATCAGAAAGGTAAAGTGGTTGATGAAACACTTTACAGATGTATGATTGGGTCCTTGATGTATTTAACAGCTTCTAGACCAGATATTATGTTTGCTACATGTGTTTGTGCTAGATTTCAGGCTGCACCTAAAGAGTCTCATCTGATTGCAGTCAAGAGGATCTTTAGATATCTGCAAGGCACTCCATCTCTAGGTTTATGGTATTCTACCACCATTCTGGTAAATTAGTTGCTTTTTCTGACAGTGACTATGCAGGGTGTAAGTTGACCAGGAAATCAACTTCTGGTGGATGTCAATTCCTAGGCAACTGCTTGATTTCTTGGCAGAGCAAGAAACAGACCTCAGTTGCTACATCCACTGCGGAAGCAGAGTACATTGCTGCTGCAAGCTGTACATCTCAGGTACTCTGGCTTCAAAACCAACTTTTGGATTATGGCATTACAGAGACTAAGACTCCATTGTTAATGGATAGTGCTTCAGCTCTTTGCATTGTCAAAAATCCAGTCCAGCACTCTAGGACCAAACATATAGAGATCAGACATCATTTTATAAGATTGTTTTGAAAAAGGTCTGATTGATCCTAAGTTTGTGCCAGTGCTGATGAGCTTGCAGACATTTTACTAAGCCTTTGGATAGTTCAACTTTCCAAAACCTGGTGTTAAGGCTTGGTATGCTGCAGCTAGAATAGGTGACAACTACTGATGATCTCAGTAATTCATATTGATGATCATGAGTGCCTGTCACATATAAGTACTGATGAGCTCTTTTAACCTCAGTAGTTTTTATACTACTGAAGGCTAAAAGTTCTCACAAGTACTGAAGTACTTCATCTGTCTAAACTACTGAAGTAGTTACAACTACTGATGCAGTCATAACTACTGAATCAGTAAAAACAGATAAGTACTGATGTCCTATGAAACAACTGAAATCAGCCATAAGACTGATGAATGTGTTGAGGACAGTTTGAAACAGCTGAAAAGCTAAGAATTGACGAAAACAGCTGAAGAGAACTTTCTCCTCAGTCGTTTGTACCACTGCTGTTTCATTTTAAACAACTGAAGCAAAACCACGTCTTCAGCAGTTTTATAACTACTGATGACCAATACCAAGTCTTCAGTTGTTTACAACAGCTGATGACAAAACCACTGTCTTCAGTAGTTTCATAACTACTGATGACAAACACCATGTCCTCAGTTGTTTCAATCACCTGAAGTCAAAACCACGGTCTTCAGTAGTTTTCTAAACTACTGATGCCTAACACCGCGACTTCAGCTGTTTCAACAACGTCTGAAAGGATAATACCATGTCAACGGTCGTTTAAAACTACTGATGACTAACACCACATCCTTCAGTCGTTTCCTCACCCGTACCCTATAAATACCCTTAACCTGAGCTCTCCATGCTTCATCTTCTTCAAACCTAACGTTCCTCTCCAACAAATTCCATGGCGTCTATGCAAATTAAACCGCGACACAACTGTGTTGCCTACCTCACAAAATCGCCGATCTGGACTAAGTTCGATACTGCTATCGATCTTATGGTTCAGTCCCAATACAACAAGGCATTCCTTCTGAACCCCGTTTTACATGCCGAATCCTTGAACCAATTTTGGATGAACGTTACTGTTACTACTGAGGAGAGCAACACACGATCCCTCCGGTCAGTCGTCAACACAAAGAAGTAGTGATTACTCCTGCAACAATCCGTAAAATTCTTCAACTGAGTGATGCTACCTCTCCTGCTGGATATCCGAAGGGCACCATAGATCTATCATTTGCTCAGCATGGATATCAAGGTGATCTCAGTGCCACCACCATCATGAAGAAACACTTTAATGACGCTGAGCGCCTGATCTTTCACATGGTCAATGTATGTTTGGCCCCTAAGACATCGTCTTGGGATCAAATGTCCACCAAATGGCAGCAGGTATGTATTCTATCCTTGAGCAACAACCACTGAACTTTTCAGAATTAATATTTTCAGAGCTCAAAGATATGGCTCAAAAACTAACTGCCAACCGTTGGATACTCTATCCACGGTTCATAATGGCCATTATAATAGACCAGCTTAATGCTGAGGGACTTGTTGGCTTGGGAGTCCCTGCTACGGCTGTTTTGCCAGAAGTATACTCCCGGCACAACTCGACCGGACACTCAAACTGGCTGCCAAGCTGCGAAAACCCACGCAGCTGGAACCCACAGCCACCACCTCCAAATCCAATGTCCCCACCAAACCCACCAAAAAGAAACCCAAAATGGCTACTCAGGGAATTGAGTCCCCTGAGGATGCTCCTGCACAACAAACGCAGGATATATCCACTAGTCCAAACCCCTAGTGGATACATGACTCCTCCAGCCACAGCCGCTCAGGCTTCCTCTCAACAGGAGCCTGCAGCAACCCAAGGGGCACCTACTTATCTGGGATCTTCCTCACTTGAGGAGATTGCCATTGAAGAGCACCATCCACCCCAGGTGCACACTGCTTCTACCCCTGTACCCCAAACAACCGCCCCTCACAGCCCAACTTTAATAGTTGCACAAGTGCTGACTCAATTGCACTCCTCACCCCCTCCCCAGAAACCACTTATTACTGGGAATACCTCTACAATTGAGGGGGAGGAACACAGTGCACCTGAGAACCCACAGCACAGGGGTTTCCCAATTCTATCTCCTGGTGTAGAGAAGGAGCTTAGAATATCTAGTGAGGCTGCCACCTCCTCTGACTCAGCACATGACCAGAGTGAGGCTGGTAACATTGCTAAGACCTCCCTAGAGGCAACAGCTGATGATGGACATTGTCCTGAGGCTGGAAGTCCCCAGTACCAAGCACAAGGGGCACATGCACCAACTGGTCTACACCCAGTGCATGTAAATCCTGCTCTAAGCAGGAGGTCAGGTGATTCAGTATCAACTGATGATGACCTGAGCTTCTTCTTCGATGTAGTTGCTCAAAACACCATTCTAGAGGATGAGGTTAGCAGACTCAAAGAGCTGCTGGCCAAGATGTCTCAGGATGCAAGTCCATCTGCCACCTCATACACCCACAGATGGCACCTTCCCTTGAAGGTTTCCAAACACAGAGCCACCCCAAAATCAACCACCTGCCTCTGCTTCAGGCCCTACTTCTCAGGAACAGAACCCTCCTGAGCAAATAGGTGCTATACTCCAAAATTCCCTCCCTCTCATCACCCCCATAATCACTGATATAGTGATCAAAGCCCTTGATGAGAGGCTTTCCTCAACATTACAGCCCCTGGTTGATGCTGCTGTCCACAAGACTCTTTCTGCGGTACCAACCCCTTCCTCCAATGCAACCAAAAGGGGAGAGTACTGCAGTGAAAGATAGAAAGAGGAAGAGATCTGAGGAAGAGGAGAAACAGAAAAGCAACCTCTGCTCACGTACAAGCGAAAGAGAAGTGCTGATGATCATACTGCTGAAGAAAAATCCTTGGAGGAGCTGGTCAAAGAAGCTGACACCACACACACAGCCGCTCCATGGATAATAATTGAACAACTATTCAGGCAGGGGTTTGACACAGCCACACTGGATAGTGAGATCAGAAGGTTAGAGGTACAAGAGATACAAACCCGATGGGCAGGGTATGATGCTCTTGAGAAAGAGAGGTTGGAAATAATGATCCGCTTTATTGCAAAATACTTGGGAAGATCATTAATGGAGATCCGCGCATGGTCCAGGGACAGCATTCTGGCTATAGCCACCAGAATCTGTCTGTCTGAGCAATTCAACAAGGGATCATTGTGGAAGCCCTTGATGAGGCTGGGGCTGGCAAAAGGTTAGAGATGGCTAAACTTACAAAAGCAAATTAACTACAAGGATGCTAGATCAACCTTCCCTTCCACCCACTCAAACAGATCCTATCCCTCAAATCTCCCAACCAACCTCTAAGCCAAAATCCAAACATCCTCTCTCTTCAAAACCAATCCCTCACCAACCCAACCATCATCCAGTGATGTACCCCGTAGAAGAGAAGGGTGCTGAGGATGGAAGAAGAAGCAGAAGAAGAGGATGAAGATGATAGTCTGCCACTCTCTGCTGTTCTGAAGCTACCAAAACCCCAGAGTCAATCCATGATCACACCTGACTCTCAAAGGGAAATGGTCAGAGTCAAGATAGAAGAAGAAGAACAGCAGAAACAGCACGATGAGCAACTGTTGAAGATGGTTGACAAGGAATTTCCTCAGTCATCATCTATTCAAGCCATGAAAGGGCATGCTCAAAGGCTGTACACTCTCAGACACACCTTTCAGTATCAGAAGGAGAGAGTGAGAGTATGGCCAGACCCCAGGGTGAGTTCTAGAATCCATAAAAGAACTATCCCACACAGATACAACGGCCAGTACGAAAAACAATAGAATCTACCATCATGTTGGCCGTTGTAGTCTCACCTTGGGAAATCATTGATGAATTCAAGAAAGCTCACCAAGCAAAGAAGACACCTCAAGCCTTACTAGAAAACAAGATGATTAAGAGGGGTTGTTATATAAAAGCTTGAAGACATCCAAAAGAATGAGCTCCAGTTACTCCTTGAAGGCAACCATCCTGATGAATTTGTATACAGGGAGGTAACTACGGTGGAGCTGAAAAATGGCAGGACCATGAAGTACTTATCAGAGTACTATGGTCCAGAGTTCTTCTTCGAAGGAGGAGCTGAAGAACTCTCTCAGAGGAACAAATTGTTCTCCTTGAGGCCTATGTTCGTGAGTCATACAGACTCATTATGGGGAAGTGAATCTCATGAATGGGATAACAACTCTGTGTCCAGTTCCCCAAAACAGAGTTCCCATTCATACTCTGCCAAACAAATATTTGAGGTTCTTCCCAGGCCAGCGTACATGGGTCATCTTCTCTACTGATCAAGAAGGAAAAAGACCAACATTTTTGCCATCAATAAGTGGGAGTATAAATAAGTTAGAGGTTTTGGCTGCATTGGTTCAGGGGGAGTTTGTTGGACCAAAAGAACCAATGAGCCAAGATCAGAAAACCTCTAAGTCCCACACGGTATCACAACAACTGCTGAAAGCCTCATCAGTAGTTTGACAAGTGCTGAAGACTTCAACAGCTGAAGATCAAGTGCTGAAGACCTTAACAGCTGAAGAACCAAAGTGCTGAAGTACAACAGCTGAAGAACACAAGTGCTGAAGCTGAAAGACCAAAGTACTGAAGTACAACAGCTGAAGAGTTCACAAGTGCTGAAGATCACAACTGATGTACAAAGTCTGAAGACAAAGACTGAAGACATCAGCTGATGATATCTACTGAAGTCATCAGCTGATGAAACACCTGAAGGTCAAAGTCTGAAGATCAAGTACTGAAGCCTCAGTAGTTTGTCACAACTGCTGAAGAGTACTTCTTCAGTAGTTGTGATATCAGTAGTTTTATGTTTTATGTTTCAGTAGTTTTGTAAAACGACTGAAGAGCTTGTTCTTCAGTCGTTGTAGTTTCAGTAGTTTTATATTTTGTACTTAACTTGCTGATATGTTCTCAGTAGTTGTGAACATTTCAGTAGTTTGTTAAGAATTAGTTATTTCTGTATTGGATCTGCCAGTTGTCACTTTCCGTGATAACAGCAGTGACTGTTGCACTCTATATAAGGAGTGACAACCTATTGTAATAGTGATGATATGAGATTGAATGGAATGATTGATTGATTCGATTAGAAATATTCTACATCTATAAACATTCCTAGAAATCAGAATTCATATTCTCTCCCTATAACCGTATGCGATCTTAACGCTTACAAGTATCGATTGCTTGCTACAATTTGTCTAATTCGTGTTTGTATTCCGCTGCTTTATATTCTGATACATCAAACTTGTGATCACTGATCCTGTCAAGGATGTCAATTTCTTGTGGAAGATCATCTCTGGCATCAGAAACAATCTGTTCCTACATCCTGTTGAGCGGAATACAGTGCTCCTGCTAGCTGCTGTGCTTAACTGCTATGGATTCAAATCAGATGATGACTATGGATTTCAACTCTTATGATACTCCTATCCATATTGACACCAACATGCTAATCTCTATTACTGAAAATCCGTGTGAAGCACTTCCCAGACTAAGCACATTGACATCAGGTATCATTCATTAGAGACATTCATGAGAAAATCTAATCAGTTAATCAAAGTTATTCAAATGAACATATGCTGATTTTTTCCAAGCTTTTGATGACAAGGTTTAAGTATCTCATAAACCAGCTATTAGGATGATAAACCTTTGATTATTTTCATCTCTTTTGAAACCTTTTATTGTATCTTGTTGTCCCCATACATTAAGCCCTGTACAAGAAATTCTCTCTAAAATTTTCTAAGTGTAAATTCCTTCCGAAAGATGAAATTAACCTCGGAAGACATTCTCATATCTTTCCGAGCAAAGTTCCAGATAACTTTCTTCTTGAAAGAATTTTTGGCCTCGAAGAAGCGATTGATTGTATAATCAGATCTACTTCCGAAACTTACAATTCTCTATTCGAGAGCAACACTACCTTCGGAAGCAAAGTTTTGGCTTCGAAGTAAGATTGCCTTCGGAAGACGAGTTACCTTCGGAAATGTTTTACACTCGGAAGAGAGATTTCACTGTGTAACATAAATTTCTTGGCCCCACACTATAAAAAGCAAAGATTTTGTTAATGATGTCGGATTATTTACTGATTTTATCCTTACCGCCACTGTCATTTCATCCACTAAACCATCACATCACCTTATCCTTACCCCCATTACCGCCTTTCCACAACCTTTTAAATAATCTCGACTATTCAATTTCACTCTCTTACTTGCAATTTTAGTACCCTAGAGATTTCTCCTACTCAACTTTACCCAGCTCAAATAATCCCCATTCATCTTTCCAAATGGCATTCAACCCTCAGCACAACCAAGTCACACTTCTTGATTCTTCAATAGATGCTGACTTCTCAGATATCATCTCCTTTCTAACCCAATCTCTTACTACACCACTCTGACTGTAAACCCCACAATTGACTCAAACCATATGTCTAAATTTTGGGCCAATGGTCAGATTGAAACCCTAAATGGGGTTCGTGTCATTCGATCGAGCATCTGTGGCCAGGAGTTGGTCATTTCTGAACAATCATCAGGGAGCATCTAGAGCTTCATGATGAGGGCGCTCCAATGGAATTCCCCAAAGCAGATTTGGACAATTATTATCTCCAAATGGGATATGGTGGAGACGTTAGCAGGTCAACTGTCTACAAATTTAACTTCTCGTACAAATGGAAGTTCCTGCTACACGTGGTCCTTCACTGCTTGTCAAATAAATCTGGGGGATGGGATCAAATCCCATATGAACTTGGGTGCCTAGTTCATGGGTTGGTGAAAAGCCTCCGCTTCAACTATTCAAGATTTATGCTGACTAACCTCATGTGAAATATTCAAAAGGACACATTCTTCATGTATCCCAGGTTTCTCCAGCACATAATCAACTGCGAGCTGACCAGAGCAAGCTTGTCTGTGCAGCTGCTTTGACTGCTCCAAATGAGGCCGACCATCTTCAAGACTTTGAAGAGAGTGTCCACCAACTTCACCAGAAGAGATACTGCACTTCTTCCAGGTATGATCGAGCCAACGGCTCCTGGTGACATCCCTGTTAACCCCACAGGTGATGAACCTACACCAGCAACTACCCCCACTTGCCAAATCTACCTTCCCCAACCATTACCTTTACTTATCAGATACGTCCAAAACGAACCCTTGTTCAATCTTCTCTGATTGAACAAGCTCCTAATGTTCTACCCAAAAAGGCTAGAGTGGAACAAAGGGCTCCCACTCAACCTGAGCTCCACCATCCTTCACAATTGACTTCAATATGGGTCATGAGTCTCCATCGTCTCAGACCCATGAGCCCACAACCCAAGCTGAAAGCCCTCAGGGTGAGTCTCTATACTCCCCTGAGCAGCCAAAAAGGGACAACCCTATTAAAGGCTTAATGCCTTTAGACATTGATCAAAGTCCCGGGTCATTAGGTTTCACTTGCATACCCTTTACTAACCTTTTATTGGAACTAATGAACAGATTATGTCTCTTAAGGGCAATGAAGTTGATCCACAACACCCTCACAAGGATCAACAAAGCCCAAAGAGACCTCTTATCTCTAGCCCCCATCAACAAACCTTTACTGAGGTGAGTCCCACTGATGTGGAGGGGACTCATGTAGATTCAGCTGCCACTACTAAAGGATTCTCATGACATTTGTAACATTACTGAGACTGAATCTACGGTAACCATGCCCTTTGATGACTCTGAAAGAGACATCTTTGAGCAAGGGAAACCAGGGTGCCTAGAAACCATATCTGGTGGTGAGGATGAAGATACAAGTTGTTACCTACTCATCTCCCCATGATTCTTCAAAGAAGATGAGGGAGAATGCAACTTACCATCCAAGACCTACTTTCTAAAGTCTCAAATCTTGAATCCAAGATTAAGACTTAGAGGATAGGTTTGCCACTCAACAACTTGAGATTGAAACACTCAAGGCCAAACTAGCTGAGAAATAGATTGAGAGGACTGTTAGGCATGTACCAATTCAGGTCTCCTTGACCTCTTCCTCTAGTTCATCAAGCTCTCAGGATGATGCTACCAAAAAGGGGGAGAGTGTTCAGAGACAAAGTCAAAGACGAAAGGAAACCCAAAGTCAAGCTCTCACTTCCTTGAGATCAAAATATCCTGTGCAACAGGCTTCAATCTTCCCTAAGCCTCCTCCAGTCGTTATTCAAGTGGATCAAAGGATGCTCCAAGATCTCAATAGATTCTTTAACAAGTTCCTGTTGGAATCTCTTATAGAACAGCCAAGCCCTGATATGTCTCTGATCTACTTCGGAGCTCAAGAGCTTCGAAGGTTAAATGCACCTTCTACCACTATTGAGGAAGTTGGTCAACCTAAGGTCCAAGTGGAACCTAAGATTAACTTCGAAGGGGAAACAGGGACCGATGGCCCAGCAACTGAAACAGTTGGGACAGATAGTGCATTTTCACAGACTTCCAAAGCACAATTCAAAGCCTTAGAAGAACAAGTTCAAACTTCCAAAGCTGAGTTTGCTGCTGTGGAAGGACTATTCTCATTATCTAATGATCTAATAGTCACATATGCAATCCTGGAATTCGCATCTGAGGTTAATAGAGAGGATTTTCTCACTCAACCTTTAGCTCCAACATCAGCATTAACTCCAGCTCCCATCTCTACTACTCAACCTGAATCTTCTATCCAAGAACCCCCAAAGTCTAGTACTTCCGAATACATCAAAAGGAAGAGGAAGATGACTTCAGAAGAGCTTCAGGAGGAAGAAGGTTGAAGAAACTCAAAAGAAAAGGTGGGCTGACAACTGGAAAACTGTTAGCTGCAAGTACCAAAGCAGTTGCAGCCAACCAGGAGGCGGTCAACAACCAAAAAAGGATAGAGATTATCGATAGACTTGTTAGTCTAGAAGCTGCAACTGAGGATGTACTCCTGCTACCATTAGAGGAGTTAATAGAGTTGGAAAAGGCAACCTTGCTTCTAAAACAGCAAAAAGAAGAAGCTGCAAGGCTAGCCTTGGAAGAAGAAAGGGGAGAGGAGGAAAAAGAAGTTCATCTACAGCTCAAGAGGAAAGGATAACTTCCTAACCTCCAGAGGTTTCTCTCAAGAAGAATTATCTCCACATAACAATGATACGATCTTATGGCTCTTCAACAAAGAGCAAGATCAAATGGAGAAAGAGAGAAAGAGAGCTGAAAGGGAAAACCTATTGCAGAAGAATAAAAAGGAAGAGGAAGCAGGACTAACTGTAAATCCAGGATGATCAAACTTGAATCAAATCATGAAAAATTAGATCAAAATATGATAATCACAATCAAAACCCCTTTGATCTGTATTGATTGCTAATAATATTGTTTACAAGTAAATCCATCAATCAATTGGTCATTCAACCATTCACCAACACTAATGACAATTAACCTATTTATAGTCTAGACTTATATTCACTAATTGCACTTAACCCCTAGACTTAGGCTACAAAATTACACATAAAGCATAAAAATGACTAAAAACAAGACAAAACATATTTTGTTCACACAAAATATATTTATTAAAATAAAACTCCTAGTCATTTAAATCTTCAACGTCTCGTCTCGGTTCCTCATCTCGAACATGTCGGGTTTGACTTTTGTTGAGTTTGACCGTGACGTTGACTTTTGTTGACTTTCATTGTGTTGATAATATAGACTATCTTTTATAGCTCCAACGATACTCCCCTTAGTATATCATTATCAAAGTCTTCAAACGAAATCAGCATCGAGAAATCAACAATAGAAAGATCTTCAATTTGAATCTTTCTAAATCTGATGAGAAAGATTTTTTTATTTCATAAGCTCCCCCTATTTATATGCTCCCCCTTTTCGAGTGCAAGCTTTGCAAGGATATTGGAACAATTTCCCAAATCTCTAATCTTGAGTGCTTCAGAAGATGTAGAGGATTCCTAGCTAGGTATCTTCTGCAAACTTGAGGAACAGGTCCTCTGATCAGGTACACTACTCAACTGATGATCGGCCATCACTTAAAGCAAAAATCTGAAACACATTCTCAAACACAATCTCGACATTTCTAATTAGATCATTTCATTTTAACAAAATAAACCCGTGTTTATCTGTGTGTGAAAAACAAGCGAACCCGTGTTCGTTTGTGCGCAATTTCTGTGAAAAACATGAAAAATGATAAAATTGTAACAACATAATATGGAAGACCTAAAAGAATTTTGAAATGAAAATTTATTATAATTTTTATTTTATGATATACATTTATTATATCATTTTTGTATCTATCATTATTTTTTTTGTTTTTTTAAAACCAAGAACTGAATCGATCATGAGATCATATCCTCAAGATATACTTTAGCAAAAAGATGAATTTAAACATCAACAAGCAATGAGATCACACTGATAACTTAATCTAATCACAGTCTTTGAATGAATTTTGAAATTCTTAAACAGATCAATAATGATTGCTGATATGTTTGTCCACTTAAACCCATGCCTTATCTTTTTCAACAAACAACATATGATTGTTATGGTTCGATTAGATGCTTTAGAAAGTTAGGACCCCACAATCATTTGGCAAAATCCCTCACCCAACCTCAGGATTTCTTGAATTTTGTAACGATCTTTATAGAGCAAGACATGTGCATGAGTGTGCAAGTAATGATTATCAACAAAATATTGCATTTTGTGATGAATTCGTTGTTAGATGATTTGACACAACTTAGACCAAAATGGTGAGAGCTCCAGGTCTATACTTACGTATAACATAGGAGATGACCATTTAATCATGTGCCGATGAGAGCTCTAGATCAGTACTCCCGTACAGCAGAGGAGATCATCACTCCAGGTTAGTACTATCGTACAACAGAGGAGATTAGCACAAACACAAGACATATAAATACACTAAACATGACCTAAGGATATGGCTTATATGATTTGTATCATAGTGGGTGAAAGATCGATTCTCAATCTAATTTTTGTCGGGACTCAGTTTTTGTGTAGGCCAATATGATTGCGTAAATCCAGACATCCTTAAACATATATTTTAATTTTAAATCATGATGCTCCTGTCTACTCTATTCTTGAGGCTGAGTCTACCAAGCATATCAATAAAAAATCTATTTGATTGTCTTGGCTTAAAAAAATAAGATGTGAAACAAAGACCAGCATCAGTTACTATTATTTCTCATTTTAGCACCAGGCATGCAAAAACAAGTATTTCAAGAAGATATACAATCATTTCTCAATCATCTCAAATCAAGTTCCCAGTTCACGTTTCATTTTTGTTTACATATACTCTCCCCCTAAATTTTTATTTTTTTTTGCAATTTTATTTATTTATTTATTTATATTATTTATTTTTTTTAATTTTTAATATTTTTTAATTTTTTTTAAACTGTACAAAATAAAAATTTATGAAAGAAGGTCTTCCAAACTACACTGATATGAAGATAAGTAACGAATTTTCAAGAAATATGCAGTGATTATAAAGTGAGAACTGTGATTGTGTAGATAAAAATCCAGATTGTGGATAAAATACTATGACCTTAACCTGTTTGTTCGGCCTCAAATTCGAATTATGAACAATCCCTGTCAGTAAACCGGATTACTAACAGTCCTCCTAAACTGTTCCTGCACTCATTAACAAACTAGTTAGGAAGGGGAACCCAGGCCATCGTAGTCCTGGGAGTTCCTTTTTCATTATGATAAGTAACAAGCTTCTGCACACAACCGTTTAAATAATCAGGAATCGCTGTATCCTTCTTTTTAATTTGCCAAATTTGTTTCGATTCAATTAATTTGGATTTGAATGAATTAAATTTGGAAATCATTTTCTGTTTAAGACCGGAAGAGAAAGAATTTGGTTTTAAACCTTTGGTCATTTTCATCTTTGAATCATGTGAAACCGGCTTCACATGAAAAGGTTTGGATGGAGGGTTTTTCATCCAACCATTCAAAGATGTGTGCTTTTTACCTCTTGATCCAAAGAAGCAACCCGTGTTGCCTTTACCATCTGGAAAATTCTTTGTAGACTTACAGCTGGAGAAGCAATTCGTTTTGCCTTTACCATCCATAGCAAGCCTTTGAGGACATTTCTTTACCACATGACCTTCTTTTCCACACTCAAAACAAGCTTTGAAAGGCTTTTGATGCTTGACTGAACCGTGTGATGCAGGTGGGGATGAGGATTGCTTTGAGCTTGTAGCAGATTCTTGCTTGTTTTGGCATTTCCTATGCTGAACAGGGAATGAGATCTTCACTAATTGAGTGGGTTGTTTTGAAGTTGGAGACGAGATCCGTATTGGTCTTAATTAAGCTTTTGGAAGCTTTTGAGACTTGACAATGTCAGAAGATATATTGATATGTGAGGAACCAATACGCTCCTCTGTGTTTGATTCATCATCTGAGCTTATCCAGTCTCGTATACACAAATCTGCTTTTTCTTTTCAAAGGATCTTGACTGACACCTCCTATTGTGTCGGCTTCAGTTATAGGATTTTGATTGCCTGACGATTCAACAATTATTCCTTGTTTGACAAACCTGATAGGAACAAACGAAGGAATGTTACCTATTTTGAATTTGTTGAAGAAGGTTGGAGAAGCAACTGATATTGATTTTGGAGCATTAGAGGTAGAATCGTCATTATTCTTCTTATCAGACCCCTGCTTGAGAAATCCCAAACCTACAGTAAAATCCTGCATATCTCTAACCTCTTTAAGATTAACGTTGCTTAAACCTGCATTTAAACTATTAGTTTCTGAAGCTTCAATCAAATCATTAGATGGATGTGGTTGAGGCATAGAGTAGCAATGGGTGCTAGGAGTAGGATAGACGTATGGATTTTCACCACAACCCACTCCCGTTTTAATCCTAGCTCCCCTCTGTTTACACAATAGTTCTTCCTGTTTCATTCTGGATATGGTCCATCTATCAAGCTTTGTTTTAAGCTTGTTTGTTTCAATTCAACCAAATTTACTCTTTCGTTTAAAAGATTAATTTCAACATTTCTTTCAAGAAGAGTTCGTTTTAAATGATCATTTTCTTTTAAAGCTTCATTTAGTTTTATAAAATACTTGGCTTCATTCTTTTTTAAATTCTGCGTTTATGGTGGTTAATTCCTTTTGATTATCTAAAAGTAACCTATTAGCTTTATACACACCAAATAAATGAATTTTGCAAGCAGAAGAGCACATATCCTGAACAGTCTCGTATGGAAGATCTAGGATGACTCTTTCAGCAGTAAGAGCCTTCTCGTAGTTACAATCTCTGGTATTTCGCTTACATTCCTCTTCCTTATCATCATCACAAACTGCATCATTCAACTCAGCTCCACCTTTACCCATTGATGTCTGCTTAAGACCCTCTTGTACCTCTTCAGTTCCAGGTTTCGGTAAACCGTTAGAATTAGTGTCAAAATCTGATATCTCTTCTGGTTTCTCTTTGGAGTTTGAAGTGATCTTTGGAGTTAGATATGTCGCTTCATAGTACTCACGACGTTTGATATCCAACTCAATCTTTTTCAGTTTGTTGATCATATCCATAAGTTTTGTGTCGACATAACCTCTTTCTTGCTTCAGCATTTTAACTTGATGATTCCATGCAGACGGAAGAGAGTCTAGAAGCTTTTGAATCTGTTCATGATTACTGAGATCAGGAACATGCTTCTTTAGATTATTTGCCACCTTTAAGAATCGATCAATCAAATTTGACAATTTTTCTTTCTTCATTCATGCAAAAGAATCAAACCGACTTTGTACCGTTATGAGATTATCTGATTTAAAATTTTCCAAAGATGACATTTTATTCAAAAATATGAACAATTAAACACCCATAAACTATTTTTCCCAAAAATTGTAAAATAATTCTCCCCCGGGAAAAATATATTCTTAAATATCACGCTAGACAATCTTAGGAAATGGGGTCAAGCTGCGAACTCTAGTTTCACTGAGTCGATAGTAGATTCGCTGACAATTTCGGCAGCAGTTTCGCCAGACGAATGTCAAAATGACTTAGTTTCGCTGATAAGTTCGCACGAAACAAGCTTGATCTTTCGCTCAATGATACTTTCGGCAGCAATTTCGCTTGTAAATCACCCACAAGCACTGTTGAACTTCCGTTCAATGAAAATAGTTTCGTAGGATAGCAGAAAACAACTTCAATGAGGATAACCAATGTAGTTTCACTAGAAGAACTCATAGTTTCGTTGGATGAACAACTAATTTCGCTGGACGAAGCTGAAAAGCTTTTTCAACACGAAATCAATCTGAAATCTCCCAATCTCAATGGATTTGAAACCTGATGATTAACAGAGCTTTCCCAACCAATAACAATCAAACTTCAATCAATTCCATATCAATAACACTCAAATTTGATCCAAAATTGATGAAAACTTGATATTGAACAAAAACACCCAAAACCTCAACTTCTCTCTCTCTCTAAAAATCTTCAAATCTTTAATGAATTTGATCCAATAAGGCTCTGATACTAAATTGTAAATCCAGGATGATCAAACTTGAATCAAATCATGAAGAATTAGATCAAAATATGATAATCACAATCAAAACCCCTTTGATCTCTATTGATTGCTAATAATATTGTTTACAAGTAAATCCCTTAATCAATTGGTCATTCAACCATTCACCAACACTAATGACAATTAACCTATTTATATTCTAGACTAATATTCACTAATTGCACTTAACCCCCTAGACTTAGGCTAATTAATACAAAATTACATATAAAGCATAAAAATGACTAAAAACAAGACAAAGTATATTTTGTTCACACAAAATGTATTTATTACAATAAAACTCCTAGTCATTTAAATCTTCAACGTCTCGTCTCGGTTCCTCGTCTCAAACGTGTCGAGTTTGACATTTGTTGACTTTGACCGTGACGTTGACTTTTGTTGACTTTCACTGTGTTGATAATATAGACTATCTTTCACAGCTCCAACACTGACCGCTGCCAAGAAAATAGGTGAGAAGGCCTGGATGAAGAGCTATCTCAGAGCTCCTGGCTTCTCTGGCAGGCAGGTGGGTCCTGTGTCGAAAAAGCCTCTCCAGCGACATGTCAGTGACATTAAAGCTAATATTCGCGCGGGGAAGAGGAAGGGGATGACCTTCAAAGCAACCACTCAACCCAAACTCCAAACCCAACCACAACCTGAAACCATACCCTTCTCACTCCCCATCAAAACCAAACCAACCACTAAACCATACACCCCTGAACCTACACCATCACTCCTACCAACTCCTTCACCTTAACCACCTAAACTTCCCATCGTCCAACCCAAAACTCTAGCCAGAACCCAAACACCTCAACCTACCCATCAACCCATTAAACCATCCCCTCAGTCTTCTAAACATCTCTCCTTAGAAGAATTCAAAGCAGTCAAGACAAAACTCATAGAATGCACAACTCTGAGCGATATCTCCTGTGTGGAGGATTCTGTCAAATTGACCTATGTTGACGGATCCTCAAGTTCCCTCACTAGATATCAATTTCTTGATCTACCCAGAGGAACATTGGACCAAGCTGCAAATCTCCTTGGCCTCAATTTAGACACTTTGAATAAGGAAGAAAAGAAGTTAAGGAGAAGGCTGGTGACTCTACTGGATACCAAGAAAAGCAACAGGGTGCCAAGACAACCTCTTGCACCTAGAAAGAAGATCATCCAGTGGAGGTTCGAAGACTCTTCTCACAACTTTGTTGTTGAAAGAGAGAATGGAGAGCTCAACAGGCTGAGTGTCTCATCTCTGCTACACTTAAGCAGATTTGATATTCCTGAGTTAGCAGAGAAGACATTCTCCAACACTTTAAACTCTGATGTAGCTGCCCATATCAGAAATCATCTAGGCAGCCTTCATATGGCTGAGCTAACTGCTAGAAGCAAGGTTGAAGCAGAGTTGAAACTGAGAGATGAGGAGGAAAGGAAGGGATCAGCAACCCAAGGCAAAGCCTTTTTACAAATAGTTGAAGGCCCTAAAATAGAATCCATAGTTAGATAGGAGTATGACTATAACTCCCGTCAACTAACTCTTTTCAGGGGGCATAACAAAGGGTGCATGTCATTCAGAGTGATAGACTGGATCTCCTATCCACCAATGACTTGTACAAGCTTCTCAGCACCACTTCCGGGAAGAACAAAGAGACAGAAAAATATCTTTTGTCCCTAGTGTTGAAAGCTTTGAGAAGCAGGAATAAGTGAGGTTTTGGTAGCATCAGCCTCGGGGGAGTTTGTTGGATCTAGAAAGGCTCGTGCAACCAAACCCAAGTCACTTAGAAGATTTTGGTACAACAAATAAAGGACTTTCGAAGCTAAGTGTGGAACTTCCGAAGGAAAGATGAGCTCTTCCGAAGACAAAATGTAAAGCATACTTCCGAAGGAAAAGTTCCAACTTCCGAAGACAAAGAACCTACTTCCGAAGTTCAAGACTTAAAAAGAAAGATCTGAAGTCAACTTCCGAAGTACAGATGTCCTCAAGCCTCGGAAGTATAGAAACCTCTTCCGAAGTATAAGTGGCTTCGGAACACTTGTTCTTCCGAAGCCAACTTACCTTCGGAAAACACTGCTATTATCCAGTGGACATAAGTATGGCCTTCCTGACACTCCGCTGCAAATCTCTGAGATACTGCATGGCGTTTTCTCAAAAGCCATGCTAGTGACCATACTTTAATCCACTGTTTACCTTTTTATGTTAGTATAGTTGCCATCTTTTGTTGGTGACAAAAGGTAAGTCATGGACATGTCATGACTACCATATCTTAGACTTTTCTAAGATACCTTACCTTTAGCATTGTAGTATATGCTTTAGTCTTAGGTTTCCAGCTGGTATCAAAGTATATCTAGTTGTAGGATCTAGTATATATAGTATCTTATTGTAACTCATATATTATGCTTGTAAGAGTCTTGTAATATCTTGAGTTGAGAAATAATATATACAAGTGCCTTGAAAATTTATTTCTGTGTGTTCACTACTTATTATATTATTATCAACTCTTGTGAAAGACTTTACTTCATTTGAATTGAGTGTTTGTATAAGTGAGTTTGAGAGAAATCCAAGTGTTTCTGTGACAAACCCGATCCTGCAATTTCGCAGCTTGAATACTAAATTTCGCTAGATCGGAGATTGTTTCGTAAATCGAGCTGAAATGACGAACCAACCCGTTTTTAACCCAAAATGACAACGTTTTACATACAAATCTTTAGTTTATCATTCATGAATCTATATATAAGATTTTTACATGATTTCATACGTAAAAATGTAACCTTTATGCGATTTTTTGTAACTTTTTAAAACCCAAATCCCTAAGATTCTAGTTTGAAATACAGAGGGGTTTAGAGGCTGATTCTTACTTGGAATTCTTGCTTCTTTCTTGTGGTCTGATACTTAATCACCCAGATCTTCAATCCCTTAACCTTTCAAGCTCCAAATCTTCAGTTTTATTTACTTTCTCTCTCTACTCTCTCTTTAAATCTTGGTGGCTTGGGTTACAAATGAGGAAGATGATGGCTGATTAGGTGGGTTAAAGGGTTGATTATGCGTCTTTAGTCACTTAGTCTCTTACCCATAAGCCTCAGTTAGCCCATAACCCATTACCTTCCTTTGTATTTTTATTAAATACCCCCTAATAAGTACATTAGCATTAATGAATCGTTTTGACTTTTCAGGATGTTACACTAGATCATAGATTCAGAAGCTAATAAGTATATGTTAACTTTTGATGAATCTATGCTTGACTTCATATATGTTTCTCTATGTAATACGATTGTGGGTCATACTTTTAGGACTAAAGCTAAGATTAAAGTAATTAGAAAACATAATCTGTTGAACAAGGTGTAGTTAGATGTGCTTGTTGTCCATGATTACTCTATAAAAATGTTGTTTGTGTATAAGTTGTCTAGAGATAGTAAGATAGGATGTAGATTTAATAAAATGGTTTTTCGGTTAAGGACTATGCGTACACAAAGATTCTATTAACCGGTAAGAAGGTAAATGTTTTGTATTACTTTGGAATTGAACTTCAGGTAACTTTGACTATTAAAATATTTGTTAGTTGTGATATTAAACATTGGCTTGTAAGGTTAGGTTAACCATCAAATATTAAAAGTTTTCAAGCAAGATATACATTTGAGTTGAAATGCTTTTGACTTTGCATGTTAAACCTGCCATCATGCAAAGCAACTAGAATTCCTTTCCTGTTAGTGAACACAAACTTGAAAAGTTAGAAAATAGTTCATCTAGATCTGTGGAGTCCATTTAATGTTACTATTAGGGAAGGATATAAGTACTTTCTTACTATAGCGAATGATTACACTAGAGTTGTTTTGTTGTACTAGATAAATCAAAAGATGATGTGTTTTTTAATCTAAAGTTCTTTGTTAATACTATTGAAACTCTGTATCATTATAACATAAAATGCTTTTTGCAGGACCGTTAGAAGGGGTGATGCACTTTACAACACAACAACAAAATTGAGCAGAGTTCTTTAGAACACTGATCCAAGAGGAAATGGTTAACTAGAATACAAGATGCTAAGAACACAAGTAAATGAGAGATAGAACAAGATGGTAAACAACACAAGTATTTGGGTTTCAAGAATGTTGTATATTGCTTCTCAAGTTCTATTACAAAGTGTTACAAAAGCATAATGGAAAGTTATAAGTACTTGAGATACATATACTACATCCTACAGCCGACCATACTTTGAAGGCCAGCTAGATACATATGACTTGACTAGACAACAAAATCAAATCTAGAGTGAAAAGGCAGATTGCCTTTTGACTTGTGACTATGACATGCCATAGATCACATCCTAATGTATTAAAAAAAGTATAAAAATACATAAAGTAGAAAGCTCAGAATCAAGACCTCAATGTACGGTTACCAAAACCATGGACCTTTTCACCAACTTATGAAAGTTGGTGAATCAAACAGAGTTGCACCAGAAAGGTGGTCCAGCTTTATGGTAAAGTACATCAGATAAAGGCATGTACATAAAAGTTTTCAGAAGAATTCCTTCTTTACTCTTTGGCTTTGAAAGACTTTGTCTTGATGCTTCAGAAGACTTCACTTTTGACTTCAAAAGATGTTGGTCTTGGCTTTGGAAGATTTTACACTTAGAATATTTCTAGTGCAAGATGTAAAACTTTCAAAGAACTTCTACTTCACTTTGGTGCATGCATGCAGAATGACTTTGGATGTTTTGAATATTTTGGTTGTTTCATACTTATTAGAATCCTTACAAACTCCCCCTTGGCTGATGCTACCAAAACATTTGAAGATCTTCATTAGTTGACAGTCCATAGAATGATGATGACCAGGACCTTATTCATTAGATGGTTAGGATCACTCAAACTTTCATAGTATCTTCTCATCTCAAAGATATCATGTAGAGGTAGGTTGCCATGAGTAGACATTCTCACCACTTTGATGTCTAATCACATGCCATCTTTTTGGATTAGTTATGAAGGTCCAGGATAAGATGGGTCTCTTAAAAGCAAGAGGAGTCAATTGAATTGTTGTTGATTAGGCTACCTCTTCATGCACTTTCTCAGGTTGATCTAACTCACCCTGCGGTATAGAGGTGGATGGTTTAGACTTCTTCTTCTTCTTTAACTTTAGTCTAGAAGCCATCCTCTTCCTCCTCTTTGATGACTTTAATTGAGAAAACTGGTATGCAGCACCTTGTTGTTTAGTCTTGTCTTGCTTAGTTGGATGTTCCTCCCTCACAGGTTCAGAAGGAGAGGAAGTTTGACCCGGCTATGAATCAAAAGATGAAGCTTGCTAATGCTCAACAGGAGGTCCAGGTTGTGTTGTCTCAAAAGGTTCAACCTTAACCCCCACTTCTTGAGGGACTTGATTTGGTGGGCAGTGTAAGTCAACAAGTTCTCCTATTTTGATCTTCTGCTTGATAGAGACATAGGGCCAAGTCTCTTTCCGAAGAATCCATACAGCTTCAAGAAGGTCATCCTCCTTTGTTTGTCAGCAGAATTCTTCATGCTCTTTTGGATGATAGCTCTTGACCTTGCAGAATCTTCCCTTATCTTTCTTTTTGTTGCTTTTTGTTCTTTAAGTACTTCAAGCTCAAGCCCGTTTGAGGTACTCAAACTCTATGTACTCAAAGGACAAGGGAAGAAGTGCAGATGTCTAGTAGAGACCTGTGGCACTTAGATAGGTGATCATGTTTTGCCTATCTATTTCTCTCTCTGCCTGAGGTTCTTGTGGTGCTACAACCTCTTGCGCAGGACTTTCTTGAAGTGGGGGGAGAGTGGGAAAATACTTGTACAATCTCTTTTGTCTTTTCTCCTTTTTGATTTCGAAAAGTGTCCTTGCATCCTCTACTTCCTTCCTCTCTATTGACAATTCATGTCAGCCAATTCATTATGTTCCTCTAAGGGGAGAAATATAATCCATCAATGTTATAGTTTCTAGTTTGTAGGTAAGTGATCCTGACTGCCCTTAACTTATTATCTTGAGCGTTTGGTCTGAGGGCAGCCCTGATTGCAGCTTCCATGAATCCTATAGACCCAGAGGAACTTTCTCCCCTTAGCTTCCTCTTCCTCTCTCTCTTTCCTCCTCTTCAATTTCCTTAGGAGTCATTTTCCTTTTCCGTTTATCACTCATAGCCTTTGTGACTTAGGGTGGACAGAACTTTGGCCTTCATTTCTTGGTGTAGCATCCAAGCTCTTGTGATACACCTTCACTAGTAGGTGCTTCACTAAGGGAATGAATTGTTGAAGTAGTTATAGGTGTGACAGGGATCTCAGGCTCTACCACTGGGCCTTCAGTCACGGTTTCCCCTTCGTAGCTAATCTTAGGGTCTGCCTCAACATCTAGTTGACCAATAACATTACTTAATTGCCTTTGTCTCCATCTTAGACTGAACTCTTTAGTAATTTTGTCCTGAATCCTTTATGCCAGCCTGTCAGCATGTCTAGATTGGCTTGGATTGACAAGTGGCATGTTGACAAGATCAAGAAGTTCATAGTAGTTCAAAGTCTAAAAATTTAAGAGTTCTTGCTGCCCTTGAACTCTTTGAAGAATAAGAGCTCTTCTGTTTGCATCATACATCCACCCTATGATGTAGTTGGAAGTTCCTTGAGGTGGAGATAACACTGCCCTTGAAGAAGTTTGCATAGGTGAGCTAGAGGATAGATCAATCACATTCATAGGTTCTTGTGTTCCTGGTTGAGCATTTCGTAAAGGTCTCCTATCTAGTTTTTCTAAAGATAAGATATCTCAAGTTGCAAATCATTGACCCTGTTATGTAGGGTAGTCACCTTAGAATCAAGATGACTAACCTTGAAGACTAGGTAGGTGCATGTTTTTGAAAATTTTTCCACCTTTAGCCTTAGATTTTCCTCATCTTCATCAGAAGAATCACAGGGGGATGAGAGAACTGGACCAAAGTCTTCTCTCTTACCACCAGCATGGAGTTCTTGGCTGCTGGTTTTCTTCCGCTCATTGACAACTTCAGTTGAAGTGTCAATGGGCTGAGTTGCCATGGTTGAGGTCTAAATGATATAATCACTTGCTGAAGTGAGAGCCTTTTCCATATGGTTTTGTTGAACAAGTTCAGAAGGATCCACCTCAGTATAGGTGACTAATGTGGGCTAGACATAGGTGACTCAGGAGCACTCATCTCTCTTTGAGTAGGAGACGAGTAGAGAGACTCATGGTACTCACTAAAACCTACGTCTTCATCTGTATAGAAGTGAAGTTTGGGAATTGTGTGGTTTAAGTCTAAAGGTTGGCGATGGTAACTTTCCCTTGAAGGTTGTTCACCTGAGTGTTGAGACTCATAGTGAAGGCTTAAGGTAGTTAGGCTTATGAGCTCATCAGGCTAAGCATGAGGAACCTCGGCACTAATCCTTGAAGAGATGGAAGTGGTTTGCTCCTCGAGAGAAGTAGGAGCTCTAGTATCCACTTCCTACTGTATGGGTGAGTGTATGGGGGCCTGCACAGACTCAATATCTTGAGCAGGAGTTCGTTTGGATTTTCTTGTGTAGGTGTTGTTGATTTAAGGTCTTTTTGGTGGTTGGGAGGTAGAAGGTGTGGGTTCAACACTAGCTTGTGTTTCTAGGTTCTCAACTTGACCAATGACCTCTAACATTTTGGGGACAAGGGTTGTTTCTACCCCTGAGAATCCTATAGTTGGCTTCTTCAAGATTTTAAAGATGTCAGATTTCATCTATCCTAATTTAAGAATATTACCTGTTTCTTCAATTGTGAGCCTAGTTCATAGTGGAGAAGGTATTGAACATATCTAGGAAACGTGTAATACTCCAAGGAGTCCAAGTTAGCAAGTAAATTTGTATAAACAACTAAGAGTATTTGAACTTTACCCCCTAAACCATTCTATGCACTATGAAGGAGAGATCCTCAGGAATCTGGTCCTACCCTCCATGCTTGTTGGACAAGTTGTGGATAACCACATGAAGTAGGTATTTCCACTAGGATTTGACATTCCCTTTCTTGAAGGTCTTTATAGAGAAATCTCTCTCATAGCCCATCTTCTCAAAGGAATGATTGACAGCCTCCTCTAGGAAGAACAACTCACTTTCTTCATCATCCAGCTAAAGATGATTGTTGATGATGGTTGGAGTGATAAAGATCGTCCACCCTTGCACTATGATAGACAGTGCCTTCTCCCCATCCATAATGACCTCTTGGCATGTCTTCCAAAATTTAAGCAAGTGGTCCTCATAGAGAGTAGGATCAATGGTGAGGGAGGTAAGGTAGATTGAGAAAGCCAGAAAATGGCAAACCTCTGAGAAACTATCATCTTTCTTAGAGTTCAACAGAGCAACCTGTTTGTGTTGTTTGTGAATCTGTGAAGTTGCATGGCGAAATCAAGGCTATTTTTGAGACCTAGATTGGCCATTTTGAGAAGCTTAAGGGTGAAAGAAGATGAAAAATAAAGGTGGTTTGGGAGAATTTAGGTTAGAGGAATAGTTCAAATGAAGAAGATAGTGAAAGAGGGGGGAACTGTTGGGTTTATATGTGAAAAGAATCTGAGACAAAGGTAATGAAAGAGGATAAACTTTGAAATCCGGAAGTCGGTCCCACCTCTGAAAAAGTAGTTTTCTTTTGCCAAAAAAGTAGTTTTTTTGAAAGTCGAGAAATCTTTTGAAGGTTATTTTGCTTCCGAAGTTCTTGAAGGAAATCTTCCGAAGGCAAATTGGCTTCTAAAGATATTACAAAGATTTTTGAGATTTTGGCATCAGAAGAGATTTAGAACTCCGTGTTTATTCTAAGGAGAATAAAAACTTTCGAAAGAAAATTTCTTTCGGAAGAAAATTTGTTCTTATAAAACATACAAATACTTAAGTTGATTTTAAGTTTCGGAAGATATTTCAAAAATTTCTTCCAAAAGTAAAACTACATAAGTAGATATTTGTTTGCTAAGACATAAGTTTCTTCTGAAGGTAATTTTAAATCTTCCAAAGGATAAATAGAATAAAATTTTTCAAAATCTAAAGAATGCCTTTTAAAAAGATTTTACTTCCAAAGAGAACAAGGGCTTATGAAGGAGATAAAATAGAAAACTTAGGACACACATGTTTTAGAAATAATACGATTAAGTTTTAAGAAAAGTTACTCAATATTAATCATCCCAATAACTAATAGAAGATATTTGAATCTTTTTTCATAAAAAGATTTGGTGAATGGATCAACTTTTGTACATTTGTGTTAACTTTGATTGGTTTGATTAATCCCTTTTCAAAGTTATCTCTAATCAAATGATACATGATATTAATGTGCTTTGTCCTTGAGTGCTGCACAGGATTCTTTATGATTGAGATAGAACTATTGTTGTTTATATGGATGGGAGTCTCTTTGCAATTGAATCCATAGTCCAGCATTTGATTTTGAATCCAAAGCACTTGAGCACAGTAGCTTACGACAACAATGTATTCAGCTTTAGCGGTTGATGTAGAGACACATGATTGTTTCTTGCATGTACTAGGAGACAACCCTTCCACCAAGAAACTGACATCCCTTTGATGTAGACTTTGCAGTCATATTGCATCCACCATAATCACTATCTGTAGATGCATACAGATTCAAGTTAGAATTCTTTGGGTACCAAAGGCCAAGTGTTGAGGCACCTTTGAGATATCTTAAAATTCTTTTGTTAGTGATAAGGTGTGACATCTTGGGTTGGCTTAAAATCTTGCACACACACATGTGGAAAACTTGATATCAGGCCTGCTAGATATAAGGTACATAAAAGACCCAATCATAGCCCTGTAGAGATGTTCATACACACACTCCCCCTAAAGGTCTGGCCTAAGGGAGTGATTTCTTACTATGCGAGTCTTAGCAAGCTTGCAATCAGTCATGTTGAACCTCTTAAGTATGTCCTGAACATACTTTGACTGCCTTGTGAAGATGCCATCTTCAACTTGCTTCACTTGAATTCCTATAAAGAAATTGAGTTCCCCATGACATTCATTTAAAATCTATGCTTCATTAGCTTCTCAAAGTCTTTGCAGAGCTTTTGATTAGTTAAACCAAAGATGATGTCATCTACATATACTTGAACTAGCGCCAAGACATTTCCTTGTTCTTTGATGAAGAGAGTTCCATCTATAGTACCCTTTCTGTATCCATTCTTCTAGAGATACTAAGATAGAGTCTCATACCATTTTCTTGGTGCTTGGTGCAGCCCGTAAAGAGCCTTATCAAGCCTGCAGACATAATCATGACGATCAGGATCTACAAACACAGGTGGTTTTCTGACATACACCTCTTCATCAATCACCCTATAAAGAAAAGCACACTTGACATCAAGTTGATAGACCTTGAAGTTCTTGGATGCAACAAATGCTAAGAATATCCTAACAGCTTCCAGTCTTCCTATAGGAGCAAAGACATCAGTGTAGTCAATTCCTTCTTCTTGTGTGTACCCTTAAACAACTAGTCTAGCTTTGTTCTTGATGACAAGTCCTCTATCATCCTTCTTATTCCTAAACACCCATTTGGTCCCTATAGTAGTCTTCCCTTGAGGAAGAGGACATAGGTTCTAAACCTTTTTCCTTTTGAATTGAAGCAGCTCCTCTTACATAGCCTTAACCCAACTTCCATCCTTTAGAGCCTCATTAATTTTCTTTGTCTCTATCTGAGACAAGAAAGAAGAATGAAGACAAACATTTGCATCATGGGTTTATCCTCTTGTTCTTACCCATGTATCAACATCTCCAACGATGTTTGTGGAATGATAAGACTTATGGATCCTTAGCTGAGAGATCACAACAAGTTTCTTAGACAGATCTAAATTATAGAAATTCAGATCTGGCAATGAGGATTCACCCTCCACATCAGCACACTTATCAAGATTAACTTGATCTAATGAGTGTGTGACATCATTGATGTTGTTATCAATGGAGTGGTTATCAATGTCAAAAATTCCTGATCATTGTCACCACCACCATGCTCTCCAACATTTGATGATCCTTTTGAGTTGTGTGCCTTTAAGCTGGAATTTGAAGGCACCCTAGAAGTATCAATAGGATTTGTCATTGATGTGCTAGTATAAGCTTCATTTGCATGATTGGTTACCACTAGAGCTGAAGATGTGTAGCTTGACGATCTTTTTAGCTCAAATATTGAATGAGCATCACCTGTAGGTAATATATTTGTAGACCTTCAAACATACTCATAAGACTTGTTAAAACAGGTGGTAACTAAATCAAGATCAAATAGCCAATCTGGACCAGAACCTGTCGCACTGGGAGTGTGCTCATTGAAAGTCACATTGGCTTATTCTAGTTCTGAGATTGTATACTCTATAAGCTTCAGCTTGTGAAGGGTATCCAATAAAGTGTCCATCATCGGATTTCTCAACAAACTTGGCAATTTGATCTTTGGTATTCAAGATGATGCAAGGACATCCAAATGACCTGAGAAAAGCAATGAAAGGTTTCCTCTTGTGCCAAAGTTCATAAGGAGTCTTACCATGAGTCTTAACCACCAAAACTCTATTTTGCACATAGTAGGTAGTGTTGATCACTCCTGCCTAGAAGGTGATGGATAATTTAGAGTTAGACATAGTTCTTGTAGCTTCAATAAGTGTCGCGTTTCTCCTCTCAGCAACACCATTTTTGCTGAGGAGTCCTTAGAGCACTATATTGTCTTGTAATACCCTTTTCATCACAAAATGTATCAAGGATTTGGTTCTTGAATTCAGTTCCTTGATCACCTTTTATGGACTTGACCTTTTAATCATATTGATTCTTAATCTTTAAGATGAAATTCTTTAGAATCTTAGGATTCTCATCCTTAGTTCTAAGGAAGAAGCCCAAGTGAATCTTGTAAAGTCATCTATGATCACTAAACAATAAGAGGTCCTTCCTAGACTCATTATACTGCAAAGAGATCCATATGTAACAAGTGTAAGGGTGTAGTGATGGAGTTTCTTTCCTTGGCTTGTGAGATACCTTGTGTTGCTTCCTTTTTAGACATCCCACACAATGATCATGTTGGAACCCTAGAAAGATTAGAATTTTAGTCTTTAGCTAAGTTTTTGTCATAGTATACGGACTTATTATGTAAATATATTTTCCTTTTTGTTTCTTATTATTAGTATAAATAGGATTGCTTGTATTTGTGCAGGTTAAGACTTTAGATATTATTCTCTCAATTGCACATTGTAATCCTTCTAATAATAATTGAAACTCTATCAATTTTTTTGATATTTGTTTATGTTGATTATGTTGTTCATATTATTGTCAATTGCTTGATAACAATCACAGATCGATCCATTTGAACCTATCAATTAGTATTAGAGCTTTTGGTTTAGTGATTTGAAGTTCAAAATCGACTTTTGAGCACTTTTGAATCACTTGAATCTAAGACTTGATCGCAATTATTCAATTAATTGATGATTTAGTTGTGTTTCATCACTAGAAAAATGATTTGAATCACAATTGAGTGAATTTACATCATCTGATCTGAAGTTTTGACAAATTTATGTTCGAACACTTCATCAAAACTCGAACACTAAATTTGAAAAATTAAGTATCAAAGTGCTATTAATTGAAAGAAATGATGCTGAAGGATTGATTATTGGTGTATTAGTGACTTAATTAAAGAGTTTTAGATTGTTATATGAAGTTTTGGAAAATTTGTGAAGATCGGATTGTTACGAAGAACATGAATTAGGCGTTTGAGGTGTAGAAATCATCTGAAAATCACCTAAGTGTTTAGGAGCATGAACACTGCGTAGACGCTTTAACACTGTTTAGGTGTTTCAGAGTGGTCGTTTCGACACTATTTGGACGTTTCAGCACTGTTTGGACGTTTTTCAGAAAAACCAAGTCCTAGGCACTTCGGAACTATTCAGGCGCTTTGCAAACTATTAGACACATCAACACTCTTTGGGCATTTTGGAACTATTTGTGCGCTTTGAAACTGTTCAAGCGTTTCTACTCTTGGAAACCTCATAAGTTCACTAAATCAATCCCTTAGGCGTTTCTAAGTATAGTTGGGTGGTTCACTACTATTCAGACATTTCTCAACTATTGAGACGTTTCTCTACTATTCAGGGACATCTAATTCAGACTTCACTCAACACTTAGAAATCTTTTAAAAAATCTAAAATCCAAAAATATTTTCATTTCTTTATTTCATCTTGAATCTAAAAACATCAAAAATAGTATATTTTCTTCAATTCAAAAATTAATCATGACTAAGTCTGAAGATTCAGAGAACAGAGTACCAAAGCTAAAGAATAGAGCTGACTTTAAAAATTGGTCACTCAAATTAAAAGATCATTTGAACTCAATTGATACTGATCTGTGGAAGTCAAATGTAAAAGGACCTCACATCCCAATCACTTGTGATGGTCGAGATAGAGGATTTCTATATACTAAAGATACTCAAAAGCCATATCCTGAAGATGGCTTACATGGTGATGTTATAAAGAAGGTGAAAAATGATGTTAAAGCATACTCTCTCATGTGCAATGGGTTACCTCTAGAGGTACTTTCAAGATTGGAGAACCATCAAACTGGGTATAGGATGTATAAACCTCTAAAAGTTATCTATGAGGGAGGTAAAGAGATACAAGATCTCAAAAGACAAAAGTTAAAGAGACAACTTGAACTTTTTGAGCATATATCAGGAGAAACTATAAATCAGATGATGAATAGATATGTTCAAGTCACATCTGAAGTGTCAACTTTAGGAATAAAAAATGATCTTAAACACCTAAATGACAAAATCCTGAATGCACTTCCATCTTCATAGAAACAAACTGTAACCCTGCTAAAGCACACTAAAAAGTTTCCTATGGATCTTGATCTTCTCATTGCAAAGATTGAATCTGTAGAAACTGATGATAGTTCAAGAAATAATGACAAATCTGCTTCAACATCCCAATACAAGTATGTTGCTTCTCCAGCAAATATTGTAGAGAATTCCTTTCTTGCCAAAAATGACGCTACTCTTTAAGATGAGGTGATTTGTTCGTGGGAGCTAGATTTTTCACGAGTACCCCAGTCTATTCAACTTAGCCACAACAACAACAATCTCCTCCAAAATCTAATCTTCCTAAAACAAATAATGAGACTCCATCTTTTAACTCTACTAATCCTAGCAAAGTTAAATATGTTATAAATAGCCTATTATAGGTTGAAGAGTCCAAAACTACTTTTACAGCTTTTATTGCAAGCTTTCAAGCCTATCAGGGTAGTCATCTAACTTAACATGATTTGGTTTTGTAGGATTTATTCGAGATGGATTCTGATGATGTAGAAGAAATGGACATTAATTGGCAAATGGTGATGATTAGTTACGGAACACAAAAGCACTCATTTGTCAACAGGAACTACAAGTCCAGTGCCAACAAAACAGTTGGTTTTGACATGTCCAAATCAAGATGTTTCAACTGCAACAGTTATGACCATTTTTCCAGAGAATGTAAAGCTAAAAGAACTCAAAGTGGAAATAGTCAAAGCAGTTCCAATGATCAAAGACATCGACATCAGACACACAAGACATTCTAGAAACCATATCATAGTCTACCGATGCCCGAAGTAAAAGATGATCAAAAGATAACTGAAGAATCAAAGAAAGCACTAGCTGTAAGCATAAAAGATGGTTATGACTGGAGTGCTTATGTTGAAAAACTTACAGTTGATCTTAATTTAGGTTTAGCTTTGATCTTTAAAATGAACGAAGGCTGGTCTGAAAACAATGATCTAAAATCAGATGAATCAGAAAATGAGTCAGACTATGACTAGAGTGACAAATCTGATCCAAAGGAGGACACGGAATAAATTGCACTTATGGCAATGTCTAAACAACCAAAGGTTGTAAACTTTACATTTGACACTAAGTCTTCAAGTCCATATCCTAAAATACCAACTAATGTAAGATAAAAACTGTGCACAAAAGTATGTTTTGAACAGGTTGAACATTATAGAAATTACTCATCCAAAATATGTGACAAATTGAAGCAAGAAGAATACATGCACAAGAAACTTAAAGATGGTCATAAATTTTCTAATGAAAGAATCATGTCACTTCAAGCAAGTTGGAATAAAACTCTAAAAGAACTTGAATTAGTTAAGAAACAGCTTGAAGAAATGACAAAAACACTTTAACAAGAAAAACTGGCACATGTTGCAACTCAAGTTGATTTGGCTAAAGTAAAGCTCAAAGACCATAGTTAAGCAACTGGTAAATGGAAGAAAGGATAAAGATAAAATAGGTTTGGTTTTACACACGAACCTTTGCTTGAATCAATCTCTAATACTTTACCAAAAATTTCAATACTCATGACCATTCACTAGAAAATAAAGCCAAACTAAAAGAATTTCAAGAGAAGAAAAAGCTTGATCAAGAATCTGTTGAAAGTGAAGTTGAAAAAATAAACATTCAAATATTCAAGGAGAAAGATTGAGAAAAGATTAAGAATGACCATCCAATTAAAGTATAATCTTATCAACCTCGTTTAAAGAATATACAGTTATTTGTTCCAAAAAATGAATATGTCACAGAGAAGTGTCAAATTGACCAAGAAAATGACAAATCTAATGAGATTAATCTCAAAATGAAAGGAGAATGCGAAGAAGAGGAATCAACACTCTATCTTTTCATGATTAATGCTCAAATGAATTAACACAAAGCAAAGAGTGTGAAAAAGAATTTTGTCAAGATTGAATTAAGCCACAAAACACTAAGAAGTCATCAAGAAATCAAAGAAGAAAAACCAACTCCAAAAGCTAAAGATTCTAAACAAAACAGCAAATCAAGTCAAATTAAACTTGTGAAGTTTGTGTCAGCGGCAACTTTTGACATGAACACAATATCTGAAACAATATCAAAAGCAATGATCAAATCTAACTCTGATCTGAAAATGGGTACAGGTCCTAAATCTTCCATTGTTCAACATAGATTTGTATATAATGAGTTAAAGAATTATGAGAGTGTTCAAAAGCAAAATCCAAAAATTCAAAAGACCAAACTCACACAGAAAAACAAAAGCTTAAGCAGTCTACTCCTAAATCTAAACAAGGATCTAATGTGGCCTCCACATCCATGGTTAAGAAAATGTTGTTTCAAAAGCCACCAAAATACTGTGATATATGTGACATGTACAATCATAACACATCTGAGTGTTATTTTAACAAATACTGTCACATATGTGATATGACAAATCACAACACAGTTGACTGTTATTTCAATAAATACTGTGCATTGTGTGATGAAAGGAATTATAATACAGAGGATTGTTACTTTAGGAAGAACTCACCTAGAAAGGATTTTGATAACAAGGATATGCTAATCTAAAATTTCAAAGAAATCATTATAATGGATTTAAAAAAATATCAAAAACACCTTCTCTAGGTTTGAGATCTTTTAGAAGATTCAATTCTGATTATGATAATCAGTATAATGTTAGATCACAACATTATAATCAAGAACCTTTCGTTCCACGCTCAGTGAGAATGAAAAATGAAACATACAATAAGAAAATTATTTATAATGTTTCTAACAATGGTTCAAAATTTCTGATAATGATCTGAAAGAGATTTAATGTTTTGAAAACAAAACAAAGAAAAGATAATCAAAATTTTACAAAAGAGGAGTTGAAAATCATAAATCTCAACAGAAATCTGATATAAACAAACTTCATTTCAAACAATTTACTAGCGTAGATAAATTTGGAATGCCTAAGACCATTTCGGCTTGGGTTACTAACTCATCTTAAAAATCTTTGAATAGAAGTATGCCCACGAAGACCAGTCAACACATGGTATGTTGACAGTGGGTGTAGTCGGCACATGACAGGCAACCAAGCATTGCTTCAAGATTTTAAGCTAAAAGATGGTACGCATGTGGCGTTTGGTGGAGAGTCTAGAGGAAAGATAACTGGTGAAGGAACGGTATCTAATGGAATAATAAGTTTTGACAAGTCAACTTCTGTGAACAATTGAATTTCAATCTTTTGAGTGTTTCACAAATGTGCGATAAATCGTACTCTACTTTATTTGATGATTCTTTTTGTTATATCTTAAATACAGGATTTCAGATCAGCAAAGAGTGGGTTGTTGTCAAATCTGTTCGTGACAGAGATGTCTACAAACTAGATATGTCTCAAGTTGATCCATCTACAGAAACAACCTGTCTCATTGCTCGTGTATCTAATTATTAAAGTCATCTTTGGCATAGATATCTCGGTCATTCAAACTTCAAGAACATGAACAAGGTTGCAACAAGAAATCATGTTATTGGAATTCTTTCGAAGAAGTTCGCAACAGTAGTTAAATTGCAAAATTGAGATAATTTGTTGAATTTATGTTCGAACAGTTCATTACTTTTTCGAACAAAAAATTGCAAAATTGATTGATTTGTTGTTGATATAGATAGAAATTGATTTTAGAAGAATGATTATCGACATAAAACTCATCTAACTGGAAAGTTTCAATCCAATTTATCAACTTTTGATGATTTTTAGAAGATTAGAGTCTGTTACATTCATATGAACATGATGAATGTGGCGCATTAGGGTTGAAGTTTGCTGAAAAATTGTCAAAGTGTTAGGCGTTTGACTACTGTTTAGTCGCATTAACACTGTGTAGACGTTTTAAGTTCAGATGTTTGACCACTGTTGAAGAGAAAAAGTCCAAACGTATCATCATTGTTGAGGAGTATTTGAACTGTTAGACGTTTGAAAACTGTGTAGGCGCATCACAACTGTTCAGGCGTTTTACTACTGTTTAGACGCATCAATTTTCGGCATTTTGGAAAAATTTTCTAAGGCATTCCCTTAGACAACTCTCAACTTAGGCGCATCACAACTGTTCAGGTGTTTTACTACTGTTCAGATGCATCAATTTTGGGTGTTTTGGAAAATTTTTCCTAAGGCATTCCCCTAGACAACTCTCAACTTAGGCGCATCAACTGTTTGGGCGTTTGAATACTGTTCAGGCGTATCAACCTTGACACTTCGAATTTTTTTTAAAAAAAAGAAAATTTTCAAAAACTTTTTCATTCCTTTTATTAATTCAAATATAAGAAAAACAACAAAATATAAAAAATGGTGAAATCAGAAGATTCTGAAAATAGAGTTCCAAAACATAAAAATAGAGTTGATTTTAAAAATTGGTCTCTTAGGTTGAAACATCACTTAAATTCCATTGAAAATGATCTTTGGAAATCCATAGAAAAAGGACCATTCATCCCAATAGTCACTGATGGACCTGACAGAGGGTTGGTATACACTAAAGACTCTTAGGAACCCTATCCTGAAGATGGTCTTCAAGGAGATGATTTGAGAAGAGTAAAGAATGATGTAAAAGCATACTCTTTGATATGTAAAGGACTATCTCTGGAAGTTCTTGCAAGCCTTGATGGATATCAAACTAGATATACCATGTATAAGCCTTGAAGACCATTTGTGAAGGAGGCAAGAAGATTCAAAATCTCAAGAAACAAAAGTTGAAAAGGCAATTAGAACTGTTTCAACATTTTCTGGAGAAACCATAAACCAAATGATGAACAGATTTGTTCAACTTACAACTGAGATGTCAACGGCTGGTATTAAGCCTGATCTTGAAGATCTAAATCTTAGACTACTCAATGCTTTACCCTCATCATGGAAACAAACAGTAACCTTACTAAAGCATATTGAGAAGTTCCCTATGGATCTAGATCTACTTATTTCGAAGATTGAGTCAGTAGAGATTGATGAAAGCTCAAGGAACAATGATAGAGCAGCATCAATGTCTCAGTATCAGTTTGTTGCTTCTCCAGCAAACACAGTTGAAAATGCTTTCATGGCAAAAAGTGAGAAAGTTAAAGAAGAAGAAGGAGATTTATTTGTCGGAGAAGGATTTTTCACTGACTCGTCATTTACTAGTGCCCCTGCTTACACAACACAATCTCATTCTCAATCTCCTCCTAAATCTCAGTCTCAAACATAAAATGTATAATCAGAGACTTCTTCATCTAACTCTGCTAAATCTAGCAAAGTTAAAGATGTGATAAATATCCTATTAGAGGATGAAGAGTCTAAAACAACATTTACTGCATTTATGGTTAGTTTTCAAGCATATGAAGGTAGCCATTTAACTCAATTAGATCTTATTTTGCATAATTTATTTGAAATGGACCTTGAAGATGTGGAAGAAATGGACTTAAACTGGCAAATGGTGATGATTGCTTACAAGACACAAAAACACTCATATGTCAACAGGAATCACAAGCCATGTGCTAACAAGACTCTTGGATTTGATAAGTCAAAATCTAGGTGTTTTAACTGTAATAGCTATGGCCATTTCTCAAGAGAATACAAAGCTCCAAGGAATAATGGAGGAAATGCTCAAGGAAGCTCTAACAATCAAAGGTTTCAACCTGCTCAGAAGACTTTTTTAAAGCCTTATCAAAGTCTTCCTATGCCTGAGCTTAAAGATGAAACAAAATCATCTGATGAAACCAAGAAAGCTCTAGTAGTCAATATTAAAAATGGTTATGCTTGGAGTGCATATGCTGAATAATTTACTAATTATATAACATCTAGTTTATATCTTGTTGCAGAAATTTAGGAATAAGATTAGTCAGAAAACAATGATCCAAAGGTGGAAGGTGAAAATGAAGAAGATGACTATGATTGGAGTGACAAATCAGATCCTAAGGAGGATACAGATGAAGTAGCTCGAATGGCACAGTCTGATCAACCAAAGGTTGACATTTCATCTTCAAAATTTGAAACCTCATCTCCAATTTCTTGAAATACCATCTGAAATGAGAGAAAAAATATGCACAAAATCATGCTATGAACATGTTGAATACTATAGAACATACTCATATAAAATCTATGAGAAACTCAAACAAGAAGAATCAATGCATAACAAATTAAAATTTGATCATAAAACAGCAGACCAAAAGATTATCTCTCTTCAAACTTCATGGAACAAAAATCTAAAAGAATTAGAAAATGTTTCTAAACAATTGGAAGAGATGACTAAAAATCTTGAACATGAGAAGATAGCACATGCCGCTACTCAAATGGATCTTGCTAAAGTAAAGAGTTCAAAAATGATTGTAGAAAAACTGGTAAGTGAGAGGAAAGATAAAGAGAAAGCAGGATTAGGCTTCACTCATGAACCTATGCCTGAATCTATCACAAACACTTTACCAGAGAATTTCAATGCACATGATCATTCTCCTGAGAACAAAGCTAAACTTAAAGCTTTTCAGGTCAAAAACAAGAATTATGAAGAAGAAAAGGAAAATATAAAAGTGTTTGTTGAAAATGATCAAGAAAAGATTAAAATGGTCATCCAATCAAGATAAAATTATATGAACCTAAACAAACAAAACAAAACACTTTTGATCATATTAATTCTGTTTTAGAAGAAGTGAAAGTTCAAAGCAAAGATAAACAACAGGTAGGAACATCAAAAGATTCAAACACTATTAATCTAAAACAAGATCAATCTGAAAAGGAATCTTCTTCTGATGATGTTCAATCTGAAAGTAAACCAAGTTCTTCTAAATCAAAGAATCAAAGGAGAAGAAAGAAATCATCAAAAATCAGATCTGAACAAAACAAAAGTTCCAAAAAGTTGATCGAAGCAACAAATCAGACAACAAAATTTAAACTGATAAAATTTGTGTTAGCAGGTTTGTTAATTTTTGAATTCTCTTCAAAACAACAACGTGAATTCTATGAACAAATCTCTCTCTGATATGAAATCAAGTTCAGATTCTAAGACTTCCGTTGTAGCAAAAAGATTTGTTCATAAGAAATTTGAGAAGGAGTTCATGTTAAACAAATGAAAAAAAATATGACACAACATCAAAATGTGAAACATGAAAAAAAACAGTTTAACTATTTGACACCAAAATATAAAAATGAATCAAACAAAGTGTCAATGTCAAATGTTAACAAACAGTTGTTTAAAACTCCATAAAAGTATTGTGAAATTTGTGATATAAAAAATCACAATAATGCTGGGTGCTATTTTAACAAGTACTGTCACATATGTGACATGAGAAATCGTTCTACAGTAGATTGTTATTTTAACAAATACTGTACTTATTGTGATGAGAAGACTCACAATACTGCAAATTGTTACTTTAGAAATAGATCACCTAAAAGAGGATTTGCAAACTCAAACTTGAGCAAAGGTTATGTTATCCTCAATTTATGAGAAATCAAAATGATGGATTTCAAATATTAACTAATCAACCTTCTTTAGGTTTGAGATCTTTTCAAAAGAACAATTATGTGAGATCTAAAAATGTACAAGAACAATTCATACCAAGATCGATAAGAATGACTAATAAAAATGTTAGTCATCAATTCGTGTTAAAAATTGATCAATCAAATGGTATGAATGCTTTCAAAAAGAACTCAAACAATTTCCAAAACAAGATTGGAAAATTCATCAAGAATAAACCTGATTTGAATAATTTTCATTACAAATAAGTTCCCATTATTGATAAATTTGGAATACCCAAGACCATCTCGGCTTGGGTGGATATAGCAACTTAATTTTCTTGTTGTGCAGGTACACCCAAGAAGACCACTCAAAACATGGTATGCGGAGTGGCTGTAGCTGGCATATGACAGGCAATCCTGCCTTGTTACAAGACATTAAGTTAAAAGATATAACACATGTCGCCTTTGGTGGTGATGCTGGTGGAAAAATAATTGGAGAAGGAACAACATCAAATGGGATAATAAGCTTTGACAAAGACAACTTTTGCTCACAGTTGAACTTTAATCTTTTAAGTGTATCCTAAATTTGTGATACATCATATACTGTTCTTTTTGAAAATTCATTTTGTTATGTTTTGAAGCCAGGTTTTTAGATAAGTAAAGAGTGGGTAATTGTTACAGTTGAAAGGAAAGAGATGTATACAAACTGGATATGTCTCAAGTTGATTCTTCAACCGAAACAACTTGCCTAATTGCTAAAGCATAAAATGATGAAAGCCATCTTTGGCATAGACATCTTGGACATTCAAATTTCAAGAATATGAACAAGCTTGTATCAGGAAATCATGTTATTGGACTTCCATCTAAGAAGTTTGCAACGACTGATCACTACTCAGCATGTTTAAAGGGGAAAACAACACAGAGCGTCTTATAAGACCAAAATCATAAACTCAACTTCCAAACCTCTTCAATTGTTACATATGGACCTTTTTGGACCAACAAATGTCGAGAGTATTGGATGAAAATCATATTGTTTAGTTATCATTGATGACTATACACGATTTTCATGGGTTTTCTTTTTGTATGCTAAATCTGAAACGGCTGAATTACAAAAAGAATTTATCATTAAAGTTGAAAATCAATTAGAATATAAAGTGAAAATAATAAGAGGTGATAATGGAACAGAATTCAAAAATGCTAACATTGAAATGTTTTATGTTCAGAAAGGGATAACTCATCCAGTGCTCCCAGAACTCCTCAACAAAATGGAGTTGCTGAAAGGAAAAATAGAACACTGATTGAAGCTGCTCGTTCTATGTTAGCTGATGCAAAGATTCCTATAACTTTTTGGATGAAGCTATATCAACTGCGTGTTTTGTTCAGAACAGAACCTTAATTGTGAAAGATAAAATGAAAACTTCTTATGAGTTAATGTTTGGCAGGAAACCGAACATAAATTTTCTAAAATTATTTGGTTGTCTTATTATGATTCTTAATTCAAATGATTAGTTAGGAAAATTTGATGCAAAATCTGATAATGGATTTTTCATTGAATACTCATTTGTTTCAAAAGCCTATCGAGTGTACAACTCTAGGAAAAATATAATTCTTGAAACATTCAACGTTAAATTTCTGGAAAATTCTTTTCCATCAGCTTCATATGGTCCTGCATGGTTATTTGATTTAGATTCATTATCAAACTCTCTTCAATCTAACTTGTTTAATCAATTAAATTGTTTTGATTCTACGAGTAAGAAGAACTCTAGAGGAGATATTGGATCTTTCAGTGAGGATTCATATTCTGATGACCCAGATGATTCTAGCTCAAACTACCCATTTTTATCATTTGTCAAGGATTCATCAATACGATTCAATGACAATGATCATGCTAATTCAGCTTCAAATCATTCAGTCTCATTTGATCAGGAAGGATTACAATCTATTCCTAATGATGGTAATGAGTTTATGCAACCTGAGTCTGGCACATAATCCATCTCTGGTGATGTAGTTGATACTGGTAACCTAGATTACTTTATTAACTCACCGACTCAAGTTCCAAACTTCAATCCACATTCTTCTAATTTGTTAAATCACCTCTCCAACTTAAACCAAACAAATCTAGATGTTAACGTTCAATGTGATGAGATTCCAACATCTTGTATTCACAAGAATCATCTAATTTCTCAGATTATTGGTCCATTGAATGAGAGAACAACAAGGAGTAAATCAGAAGAAGCAAACTTGTGCTTATACTCTTGTTTTCTTTCTCAAATTGTTCCTAAAATGTTACCGAAGCATAAAGGACAATGGTTGGATAGAAGCTATGCAACAAGAATTACTTCAATTTCGCAAACAAGAAGTGTGGAATTTAGTGGATTTACCTGAAGGAGAAAATGCCATAGGCACAAAATGGTTGTTTAGAAATAAGAATGATGATCGTGGTGTAGTAATAAGGAACAAAGCAAGACTTGTTGCACAAGGATACACATAGGAAGAAGCGATAGTGTTTGCACGAATTGCAAGACTTGAATCCATTCGAGTTTTCCTGGCTTATGCTTCATTCATGAAATTTAAGGTGTATCAAATGGACGTAAAGGGTGCATTTTTATATGGTCCTATCACTGACGATGTGTTTCTGAAGCAACCTTCGGGCTTTGAGGATGTAGAATTTCCACATCGAGTGTATAAGCTGAGTAAAGCTTTGTATGGACTTCATCAAGCCCCTAGAATTTGGTATGAGACATTATCACAACACTTAATCCAACATGGATACACAAGAGGGAAAATTGATCCAACTTTATTCATAAAGAAGGATAATGATGATCTCTTATGTGTACAAGTGTATGTTGATGATATCATATTTGGTTCTACCAGTTCAAAATTGTGCAATGAATTTGAAGAAATCTTGAAATCTCGGTTCCAGATGAGTTCTAAGGGAGAGATTAATTTCTTTCTTGGACTTCAAGTAAAGCAAACTGATGATGGAATTTTCATCAATCAAGAGAAGTTTGTTGACAAACTCTTGAAGAAATTTAAGTTGCAAGACTGTCAGTACAAACGAACGCCAGCATATGTTAACACCAATGTTGAACCTGATCCAAAAGGAAAATTTATTGACCAAACGTTATATAGATAAATGATTGGTTATTTTATGTATCTTACTGCATCCAGACCAGACATTATATATGTTGTTTGTGTTTGTGCCAGGTATCAATCAGACCCAAAAGAATCACATTTAATTGTTGTCAAAAGAATATTCAGGTATCTCAAAGGTAAACCAGCTTTAGGGCTTTGGTATCCTTACGAGGGTAACTTTGAATTACATGGATATACAGATTGTTGATACATGTATGTCCCTAGATCATGATATGAATGTAATAGATCTTTTTTGTCTAATTCTGATGAAATGTTTGGAATGATTAATGAAATGATGTTGATTGTTTGTTATCTATAATGTTAATATTTCATTAATGAGTCGATGTTGAATTGGTTAATTAGGTTTGTGGTTGTTTGAATTCTTACACATCATGTTATATTAATTAATACATTCAAACATAGCAAAATGAAGTGCTCATGCGAATGGCCCATGCGAATGGACCATACGCATGAATAACTTCATACGAACGACTCAGTCGCACGACTGAACCAAGAGACTGGATCAGTCGTATGATTGTAACATAAGATTGGCTCAGTCGCACGACTGAACACTCAGTCGTGCGGATGAATCAACCGCATGGTTCAGTCACACGAATGAACCATACTAATGGGTCAGTCACAGGAATGAACAAGACTAACCTATAGATACAACCCAATTCGTGGAAATACGAGAGCATTCATTCTATTTCGACTCCAGACGTACCCTAGCCGTCCAGAAGCCTCCAAGTTGATACTCCAAGTTCATAGAACGTTGTAGATCGATTCCTAATCGATTCTTAACATTTGATTCAATACTTTATTGATTCTACACACGTTCTCACTTATTGGATCACCAATCAAATAGGATTCTGCACTATTTGGTTTGGTTTACACGTTAATCATTCGGTATTTCGTTCAAATACCAGGTCCTAACAAGTGGTATCAGAGCTTTGGCTCTTGATTACGTGTGATTCAATCAAGATTGATAAAAGTTTGTGTTATACACTAAAAAACAAAGTCTGTTGTGTCAAAAGTTGTCTTGGACGTTCCCTGCTCATCAAGTTTCGGTTTCTATGGCCCTAGGCGATTAGGGTTTGCGAAATTTCGAATTTTTACGGCTAAAACACGTTTAACCTAGAAATTTTCGCAAAACAGTAGCTTCAGTCGCACAAGTGAGCCATTCCCACGACTGGACTTCATTCGCATACACCAGATGCACGATTGGACTGAGTCGCATCTCCATTCGTACGACTAAACCATCCATTCGCAGTGTTCATACGCATCAACTTTATTTGCACGACTGAACCAATCGCTTAGTTTAGCCGCACAATTGAACCAATCGCACAGTTCATTCGCACGGATAGCCCATTCGGATCACCCAGTCGCATTCAGTTTGATAGTTTCTTTAGTACACTTAAAAGTTCATCCTGATAGAAGATCAGATGTCAGCGTTTACTGCTGGCAAGGACTCAAGGATCTAGAACCTACTGTTGCTTGAGAGTGAGGTGGGGAATCATAATAAACCACCAAAACTCTTAACGTTAGATGAGTTTCCCCACTAGAAACAACGTTTTGAGATCTACCTCAATGGAGTGGATCCAAATTTGTAGGAAGCTATCGAGATTGGTATAGTATGCCGGTGGGAGCAGATGGGGTAAAGCTTACCTTGGGAGGGATGACTGATGCTCAGAAAGTTAAGTATAATGCAGAGAAGAGAGTTTATGCATTGATTACACAGTCTATTCCTAAAGATATTTTCCACCAGTACTCGGAGAATAAGCAGGCCAAGAAATTATGGGATGAGCTGGAAAAGAGATACGACGGGAATGCTTCGCTGAAGGCAATTAAAGCTAAGGAACTGAAGAAAGAATTTGACTACTTCTTATCGATGGGAAATGAGAGTTTGGACGATGTTATTGATAGATTCTACCATCTGATGAGTGAAATGCATACACATAGTGTTGCTACTACCATGGAAGAAAAGGTGTCAAATTTCGCAGACGGATTGCCAGAAAAGTGAGCTTCATTTGTGTCAAATCTGAGACAGAATGAGCTGCTGGCAAAGTTGGATATCAATGACTTCATTCTAAAGCTGCGAGAAGAAGCACTTAGGATGAAGTACAGAGCTCAGAAGTCTTCGCACACTCAGAATCCTGCTTTGTACAATGCCATGCCTCAAGCTAAGACGTCTCGAGCACCTCTTCAGACTGCATTTGTGTCTAGCTCATCGGGTCCTTCACAAGCTTGTCCTTCAGGTTCAAAAACGGCAGGGTCTTCTTGTACTCATTACATTGGAACTGAAGCGAATGCTACTAGACTGAAGACCGAGAACCTCGGTAATGTGACTATGGTAGTAGCTCAAGAGCACATGGATCTTTTGGCAGCAGTGGTTCATTCTTATGATGGACTTGTTGCTGGGAAGATTGGAAACTGCCATCTGGCAGATGAGGACTACGAGCAGGTGGATGAAATGGAGCTGGAGAGAATGGACATTATGTGGGCCTTAGCTAGTGCTGTCCGGAGGGCGAAGAAGTTTGTGACAAAGACCGGACAGAACTTGGTTGATACTAAGGATACTACATGTGGCTTTGACAAGAGTAAAGTGACCTGCTTTAACTGTGGAGAAAAGGGGCACTTCAAGAGAGAATGTGTGAAGCCAAAGAAGACTGGGAACGGGACCCCATTCTCGTCCATCACTCGTCAAGACAAGCAAGCTAGTAGTTCTACTTCATCAAGCATGGATCCAAAAGCCTTGACTGCTCATGCTAATGAAGCACAGGACTGGAGCTTTCGGTTTGTCTTTCCAGTGGAATTTAATATTGCTAGTGTAGTAGATTTAGATGATGATTCCGCGAGTGAGAGAGATATTGCAGTTGAGATAGCGATGTCAATATTGACGAGACAACTACAACTGAGGGCAGCTACAAGCCTGAAGAAGTAATTTCAACAACAAAGACAAATCACCAGAACTGGAGACATCTGATGCTGTGTTGATGGCTAACTCTTCTGAACCTCCTCAGGTAAGTACCACTGACCAACTTTTAAAAAACATGCTTGTTCTGATTGTGATACTTTTAGAGATAGCATAGATGAGAAATTTGCTAGGTTATTAGATCATAATGATAACTTAGTAAAGGATTTGCAACTGTGCACTGAGGCTAATAGAGTTTTAAAACAAAATGAGCATAGTTACAAAGAAAAGATAGACCTTTTGACCAAACAGCTTAGGGAAATTGAAGTAGTTGCATTGAACCAAGCTAATGACATTAGGTACTATCTTAACTCCCTAGAAGACACTACGAAGCAAAAGGCAGTCTTAGAAGTAGAAGTAAACTCAATAAAGCAAAACTGCATAGTTGGACAAGTTCATCTCATATTGTCCAACACTTAGTGAGAGAGCGTAACAACGGGGAGGGTTTGGGTTATAAAGTGGTTCCACCACCACCTGAGACCTTGATGAACACTAAGAGTAGAGCAATAAATAACAATCCCATCAAGGATCATATGGTGTCTACTCCTCTTGTTAGTGATCTAGATTCCTCATGTTCATCATTGAATCTGGAACAAAACAAAAGAAGGCCACTTCAAAGGCAAAAGGTAAAATGCCTTGTGTTAATCTGGAAAAAGAATTTGAAAAGGTTAATATAATGTCCGAGTCAAACAAAGTCAAATCTGAATCTAAAAGGACTGCTAATGTTAATCTTTCACAAGCTTCATGTCAAATACCAGTTAACCAAAAGGAAAAAGATGTTAAAAATGTTAAAACAATTGATTTTGTTAAACAAAAGAAAACATCAAAAGAAACAGAGTCAAAACCCAAACAAAGTGATGTTACTAGGGTGTCACACACATCTCCACAAAGAAATTTTAATCATAAAGTTGATAGCAGGTCGTGCTACAACTGTGGAGATTGTGGACACATTGATTTCTTTTGTCCTTACTATCAGACACCTAGGAAGAAGATTGAACTTCAGTATTCAAAACCTAGGTATTCTAAGAGGAGTGCTTTAACTCCACCTAGAAGAACTAGTGAACCAAAGTTCAACCCATTAGCCAGTCGACTGTTTATCACAAACAGGCACTGCACAAATCTGGAGTATGGAAAGAGAAGTCATCCTCTGTGTCTGATAATGATACAAGAAGGAACCTGAGCTACCCTCACCCTCTAAGGGTCAATGGGTTGAATTCATGATGTGTGATGCCTCTGGGAAACCCAAGCCAGTAAAGGCTTGGGTTCCTAACCTAAACTAATGTTTTACATTGAATGTGCAGGGTGTTCGCTACAGTGCTGAAACCAACACGTGGATTGTAGACAGCGGAGCATCCAGGTACATGACAGGAAATAGGGCTCTTTTATCAAATGTCAAGCAAATAAAAGGAGGGCATGTTTCGTTTGCTGGAAACAAGGGCAGCTATATCACAGCTCAGGGAGAAGTTGAAAAAAAAGTTAAGTTTGAGAAGGTGAACTACGTTCAACAACTTCAAAACAACTTACTTTCTATTTCCTAAATCTGTGATAAAGAGTTTAAAGTCATATTTGACAACAAGAAATGTTACGTCCTAAAGAAAGACTATGTGATTCCGGAGGACCAAGTTCTGATGACAGCTTTAAGATATAAAGACCTTTATGTTTTGGATCTCTCAACGGCTTCTACAACGGATCATGAAGTTCAGTGTTTCCTATCAAAGGCTACAGAGAAGGACTCTATTTCCTAGAATAGGAGAATGGGACACATCAATCAACGAAAGATGAATCACTTGATCTACAAGGATCTTGTGAGAGGAGTTAATGTCAAGAATTTCCAACTTCCTGATTTTTGTGTAGCCTGCAAGAAAGGCGAACAGACAAAGAAGTCTCATAAGGAAAAGAAAGTTCATTCAATAGAACTTCCTCTTGAACTTCTTCACATGGATCTGTTTGGTCCAGTCAGTACAAAGAGCATTGCAGGCGACTTGTACTGTTTTGTGGTTACTGATGACTACATAAGATTCTCTTGGGTAATGTTTCTAAAGTCCAAATTAGAAACATTTGAGTCATTCAAGGAGTTAGTAACCACACTGGAATCTCTCTACAAGCTGAAGGTGAGACAAGTACGCTCAGACAACGGGACTGAATTCAAGAATCAGTGGATGGAGGCTTACTACAAGGAAAAGGGAATTGTGCATTAATTCACTTCTGCCTACACGCCTCAGATGAATGGTGTTGCTGAGAGAATGAACAGAAGCTTGATAGAGACAGCACGGACAATGGTGGCAGACTCGAAACTGCCTATCCAATTCTGGAATGAGGCAGTGGCTAATGCATGTTATACACTGAATCGAGTTCTGATAGTCAAGCGCCACGGAAAGACTTGTTACGAGCTACTACAACGACGTAAACCGAATCTGGAGTATCTCGAACCATTTGGTGTGCCGTGTACACTTCTGAAGAAGACTCAAGAAGGTAAATTCAACGAGAAGGCTGATGAAGGAATCTTCCTAGGATACAACATACTGAACAAGAGAGTTTACAACAACTCAACGAGTCTAGTAGAAGTGTGGTGTCATGTTGATGTTCAGAGATAGACCACACCACCTACTGGCAAAGGACCTGCCTACTTTTTCGACTATGATGTATTCTTTAAGTCCTTCAACATCCCTATCTCTCCTTCTGTGATGTGTTAGCTACTCAAATGATGTATGATATCTTGAATACACCATCTCTTTATTCAACATCATCGAGTTCATAGGGAGAATCATCTACTCAATCAGGGGAGTAGTCGACGACAGTGACTCCTCCTGTGAAGATGAAGCTGACAAAATGACCAGAACAGTCAGGAGGAATAGGTTCCAGTTCCTGAAAGTCCACAAGCATCTAACGGTGATGCACCTTCGACTTTGGAACCTCAAACTCCTTCTACCTCAGATGCAGAACCAAATGTTCATAATCTTGGCTCTGAGGTAGTTGTTCCTACTACTCCAGGATCACGTCTAAACGACTATCATCCCTTAGACAATGTCATTGGAGATGTCAGATCAGGAGTACAAACCCAAAATCAGCTTTACTCAGCTGATTATGCCTCTGTTATGGAAAAGGGATACATTCATGATGGTGCTTATCGGTGTTTTGTCTCGCAGTTTGAGCCAAAATACGTCAGTGATGCACTAAACGATGAGGCATGGGTGAGTGCCATGCATGAAGAACTTCTTCAGTTCAAGAAGTTAGGAGTATGGACTCTGGTAGATAGACCTAAAGGGGCTAAGGTCATTGGCACCAAATGGGTCTTGAAATGCAAGAAGGATGACCAAGGGGTCATTATCCGGAACAAGGCTCGACCGGTTGTTCAGGGATTTCGCCAAGTCGAGGGGATTGACTACAATGAAGTGTTTGCACCTGTGGCAAGGATGGAAACCATCCGTATATTCCTTGCCTATGCATCGTATATGAAGATTAAAGTCTATCAATTGGATGTGAAGAGTGCATTCCTTCATGGGGAATTCGAGAGACAGTGTATGTCAGTCAACCCGAGGGATTTGAAGATCCTTATCATCGGGACAGAGTTTACAAACTCAACAAGGCTTTATACGGGCTTTATCAAGCTCCAAGGGCCTGGTATGAGAAACTCTCAACTCATCTTGTGAAACACAGATTTCGTAGGGGAGTCATTGACTGCACACTGTTCCTCAAAGAAAAAGATGGAGACCTACTGCTAGTACAAATCTATGTCGATGACATAATCCTCAGTTCAAAGAACGAAGAATTACGCAAAGAGTTTGAAGTAGTTATGAAGAAAGAATTTGAGATGAGTGCTATGGGGGAGATGAAATTCTTTCTTGGGTTACAGGTGGATAAGACACCAACGGGATCTTTCTACATCAGACCAAGTATGTGGGAGACATTCTCAGTCGATTTGACATGGAGAATGCTTCTGCTGCTGGGACTCCACTTGCTACAAATCATGAAATAGCACCTGACGAAAATGGAGATCTGGTAGATGCCACAATGTACCGAGGAATGATAGGATCCCTCATGTATCTCATTGCCTCAAGACCTGAAATCATGTATGCTACATGTTTATGTTCTAGATATCAGGCTAAGCCTAAGGTTAACCATCTGATAAGGGTCAAAAGGATATTTCGTTATCTGAAGGGTACACCCACACTTGGTTTGTGGTATCCTCATGATGATGACTTTGAGCTCACAGCGTATAGTGACTCGAATTACGGGGGCTGCAAGATGAACTACAAGTCTACATCAGCAGGGTGTCAATTCTTTGGGAGGAGATTAGTTACCTGGCAGTGTAAGAAGCAGACCTCGGTTGCATTGTCAACCTGTGAAGCCGAATACGTTGCTGCTGCAAGTTGCTGTTCACATATCATCTGGATTCAACAGCAAATGCGGGATTACGGTTTAATGTTTTATTCTACTCTATCTTTGTTGATAACTCTGCTGCAATTGCATAACTAAAAATCCGGTACAACATCCAAAGACCAAACACATCGGTATTAAATACCATTTCATAAGAGACTGTTTTGAAAAGAACTTAATCGATGTGGTAAAAATTAATACTAACTTTCAACGCGCTGACCTCCATACAAAAGCCTTTGATAAACCACGTTTTCTATATCTGTTAGAGGTCAACGGCATTAAGAAGAAAAGTGATGTTATTCCTAATGATGATCATGTGAAGTCCGATGCATTGTAGTTATATTTTCTTTTTCATTTTTCCTTATTTATTTTATTCTGTTTAATTAAATTCATGTTATTTAGCTGTCTGGTAAAATCTTAAAATAATAAAATCCAGTATGATTTTAGAATTTTAGGGGGAGAGTAAGTCAGCTAGTAACATTAAAAAAAACAAACAAAACAAGGGAGAAGGAGTAGATAGCTGATATAAGGTAGATCGTATATGTGATACCGATTCAAACCTTTTGGAAAATGATAGTACATAGGAACAAATCAAAAGGGACTTTAAAATTTTAATTTAGAAAAGATGAAAAGTTCAAAGTATAAGTCTGTGTAGTTTAAGCAATATTTTAGGGAAGATGATAGAAAAACCGTAACTACTAAGGTAACACAAAGAAAGTAGACCTAGAGGTTGCTCGACCACAAATGATATGTCGGTAGATTCAACACAATAGATGATTAGACCTGACTGGTGATCTCAAGATCATACTAAGTTGTTCAACTAACTGTGGGCTGCCATCTTATTACTGGTTAACACAATCAACAACATTCCAATAAGGGGTAATGAGCATGTAATGCCACAAATGTGTGCGGATGACCATAAATAGAGCAAAGCACAAAAAAAATGAAAGACAAATGCTATCAAGCTAATGACATTGTTGTTGGTGCATTCTATGCAAAAGAAAATTTAGCTGCTCTAACAAGAAGATAGGTTCTGTGCCTCTCTGTTGTGCGATGGCACTGACCTGAGGATAAGCATAACTTAGATATTCTAGAATTCATTGTTGTTTGCCGCCTCTCTGTTGTGTGATGGCACTGACCTGAGGATTGGCTTCTCTTTGAAAGCTCTAACAATAGTTCTTCTTGTAAAAACCCGTAGACCGCTCAAAAGCTCCTGAGGAATGTTGATTACCATATAAGTGTGGGATCCAAAAATGTTAGTTGAAATAATTAAACCTAAAACTATCACCAGTTTGTGTCTAAAGTCTGTGTATGGATTTAAGAGGACAATATACTGACAATCATTGTGGCTGCAATTCTTGAAAGTAAATCAATGTGTAATCTAATAGTACTGTTGGACCAAAAGACCAATGAGCCAAGATCAGAAAACCTCTAAGTCCACATGGTATCACACAACTGCTGAAAGACTCATCAGCAGTTTGACAAGTGCTAAGACTTCAACAGCTGAAGATCAAGTGCTAAAGACTTCAACAGCTGAAGAACTAAAGTGCTGAAGTACAACAGCTGAAGAACACAAGTGCTGAAGCTGAAAGACCAAAGTACTGAAGTACAACAGCTGAAGAGTTTACAAGTGCTGAAGATCAACAACTGATGTACAAAGTCTGAAGACAAAGACTGAAGACATCAGCTGATGACATCTACTGAAGTCATCAGCTGATGAAACATCTGAAGGTCAAAGTCTGAAGATCAAGTACTGAAGCCTCAGTAGTTTGTCACCACTGCAGAAGAGTACTCCTTCAGTAGTTGTGATATCAGTAGTTTTATGTTTCTAGTTTCAGTAGTTTTATGTTTCAGTAGTTTTGTAAAACGACTGAAGAGCTTGTTCTTCAGTCATTGTAGTTTCAGTTTTCTAATCAGTAGTTTTATATTTTGTACTTAACACTCTGTTATGTTCTCAGTAGTTGTGAACATTTCAGTAGTTTGTTAAGAGTTAGTTATTTTTGTATTAGATCTGCCAGTTGTCACTTTCCGTGATAACAGCAGTGATTGTTGCACTCTATATAAGGAGTGACAACCTATTGTACAAAGTGAATGTCGTGAAGGATGAATGATTTGATTAGAAACAGTCCATATCTATAAACATTCCTTGAATCAGAAATATATTCTCTCGCTATAACCGTATGTGCTCTTAATGCATACAAGCATCGACTTCTTGCTACAATTTGTCTAATTCCTATTCTTATTCTTCCGCTGCCTTGAACTCTAATACATCAAACTTGTGATCGCTGATCCTGTCAAATGGTATCAGAGCAGGTTAATCATTGATCGATCTAATAATTGATCATTGAAACTGCTATTCAAGATCTAAGTTTCATTGAATTAGCTTTTGTTTTTGCAAGAAACGGTTATAGAGATTGAATTTTCTGTATTTCTGGTCATTCATCCTGAGATCTTTTCTTGGTTTTCATTGAGTTTGTTGTGGTCTGTGTAAAACTTTTAAAAGCTTGAACTAAATTGTTTCTGAACTGAAAATGACTACTCCCTCCAATGATCCTCACAATACTGGTTCCTCAACCAAGCCACCAATGCTGGTTAGGAATGGTATAACATATGGCAAAGATGAAGGCTCCATCACCTGTTTGTTTGTAACAGCGCAGGTTGTGGACATCAGTGGTACATGGTCCACACAAGCCTATGGTGAATAAACCCGGAAACAATCCAATGGTTCCGAAGAGGAGGGAGCAATACTCAGATGAGGATAAGAAGTTGCTTGAAATTGATGCAAAAGCCCATGGAATTCTTGCCATGGCACTTCCAAATGAAATCTATTCTGGGCTAATGCATCATGAAACTGCCCATGACCTCTGGAATGCCTTGAAAGAAACAATTTGGAGGAACAGATGAGGTCTTTGCAAATAATAGAGAAATCCTCGCCCAACAATATGAGACATTTTCTCATAGAAAGGGTGAGACACTGACTCAACAATATGAGCGGTTTTCTTGTTTGATCTCTGAATTAAAAATGGTCAAACTTGAGTACACTAATATCCAGATGAATAACAGATTTCTCAGATCACTGCCTGAGAGATGGGACACATATACTATTGTCCTACGCTCCAGTGCAAGTTTGGACAAACTATCTCTCACCCAACTCCATGGGAAAACTGCTCACGTTGTGAGAGAGAGAGAAAGAAGAGAAAGTTGTCTTCATCTGGAAAGCTCACTGAAGACTTTGTACCAGGCAACACTGCCTTGGTGGGTCATGAGTCAGAATATGCTTCATCTGAATGCCAGTATGATGAGCATATTAATTTCTCTTCAAGCACTTCTGATTCTGCATTTGTGAGTGTTGATGGTCAGTACTGGGTGTAATAATGACAATCTATGCTTCATTATGGATGATCTCAAGGGGATTGCTGATGATGACTTAGAAGAGATGGATATTTTGAGCCAAATGGCCCTGATAAATATCAGATCTCAGAAGTTTATAAAAGAACTGGAAAAAAAATTCCAGGACTCTCTGGCAAAACCAAGTTGGTTTTGACAAGAGCAAGTTGAGGTGTCACAAATGCCAAAGGCTTGGACACTTTGCAAGAGAGTGTAGATCAACTGATCTAACTCCACTGCACCTTTGGTGACTTTCCTGGCAATAGTCAACAACACAGAGGGCAACATCCTGTCACTTCTAGTCATCATCCTCAACAACAATCTCCGGCATATTTTGTTCCTCAGGGTCAAATGCCATATCCGTACCCTTGTTATACATGCCACAGTCAAATCAAGTTCAAGTTCCTATGGCACCACAACCTCATGCACTACCAGACCTCAGCATCCCAATCTCATCAACAACCTCAACCTCAACAACACAGCTTCTTCACCCCAGGAGTTGTTGACGGGAGCAGTTTACCAGATGACATGTCTGGTCATGACCAACTGTTCCAGGTGCTGGTCAACATGGTGGTGACAGTCCTTTTGGGAATCTAGCTCATTGGCTTTGGAGCTGCTGATACTTCATTTCTAATGCCTCCACATCTCAGGTATCATAGGTATCCTCTGAGGCAAAAGCCAAATTATGTTCTGAACCATGCATAGCAGCTTTGCTTCATTAGAGAAGCAAATGTAGCTCTAATTAATAAAAAATCGAGCTAGAACAAATAATTTCCAAAAAACAAACTGAGTTTGAGTCCGTGCTTAAAGATAAAAATGATGAGATTTATAAACTGAAATGCCAAATAATTGATGATAAGGCTAGAGAAGAGTACTTCTAGAGAAGTACAAAGATCTCAAAGAAACCCTTGCAGTTACCCAGGTAGAGTGTGATAGATGGGTACAATCATGCAAAGGTTTTGAAATGCTTCTTTAAGCAATCTGCTTCAAATGTGAAGTTTGGAATTGGTTACAATCACACTGCTCCACCTACAGATTTTACCCCAAGAGCAGAGGTAGAATCTGATGGTGAGAGTGATAACTAATCATCACATCATGTGATCTACTTCTGATACAGCACAATCAGAAGTAGCAGTCCGCATCAAGCCCTCTTTGAACCTCAAGCTGATGTGACGGTTCAAATGCTGACACTCACATGATTAATGAGTTGATCAACTCAGGATTTAATTAATTCTGAAGGTCCTGAAAGGACTAGAGAGCAGGATTTAACACCTGAAGTTCAAACTTCAACTGCGGTCAGTACTGAAGAGAAGAAAACTGCAGTAGAAAGAGTTTGAAGCCTACTAAAGAGGCAGTCAAGAAAGCAAACAATGCTTCAAAAAGCATTGAAGAACAAGTTTCAGTTGCTTCACCCTCTTTAGTGATGACCAACCTAAGATGAAGAAGAACCATGTGAAGTATGTGGTTTGTTCAATCATCACAGATGATTGTTGGTACAAAAGAGGTTCCAAACTCAAACAAAAAGATGAAATTAAAGAGAAAATGGTAAAAATGAAAACTGAGTTTGAGAACACATTTGTATCAGCAACATCAAATCTTGTAACCCTAAGTCCTCAAAGAAATCCAAAAAGGAAGGGGTTGTTAAACAGGTGACAGCTGAGAAGCTCAGAAGAAGAAGGGGCAACATAGGAACTTATCAAACTCCACTGGCAATGTGTCTGATGAGCTGAAAGCTTTATCACAAAATCAGACACAGTTGGTTATGATGGTTCAACATCTGTGGGTAGAGTTAACCAATAGATGCTCCTATGTTGAAACCACAGAAAAGGAGAGCCAAGCCAAAGGACTCTCTTCTACACCATCTTCTTCCTCTCAAGCTGGTGTTTCAAATAAACCTGTTAGTTACCATCTATTGATGAGACCAGGCCCAAAACAAAAAGGTTTGGGTCTCTAAAACTAACTGATTGTTTATTTTTGCAGGGTTCTCAACATGCCAAAGTAGCATCTGGTATGTAGACAGTGGGGGATCTATGCACATGACTGGGAACAGCTCCCTTCTTCATGACTACTCTCAAGGAAAGAAGGGATTTGTTTCTTTTGGCAATGATGCTAGGGGTTACATCATTGGTAAGGGCTTTGTCTCAATGAGAGAAATCAAATTTGATGATTTAATCATGTGGAAAATCTCAAGTACAATCTCTTGAGTGTCAGTCCAATGTGTGATAAAGGCCATGTTGCTCTTTTCACCAGTCAAAACTATAGGATTCTGTCATCCAAGTTTTGCACTTGATTGACAAGGTGTTGGATGATCACCCTCTCTGAGAGCCAACAGGACAGGAAGAGTATATGCCTTAGATCTTCTAAGAAAATAGATCTCAAAGGCAATCCTTGCCTATTTTCCAAAGCCTCTTCTCAAGAATCTAAACTGTGGCACAGAAGGCTTGGTCATGTTAATCTCAAAAACATGAATCAGCTTACCCACAATAGTTTAGTTAGCGGGCTTACCAATATAAAGGAGTTCCACTGTGATGAAACCTGCACTGTGTTTAAAAGGAAAACAACACAAAGTCTCATTCCCTCCTATTGAAGTGCCTAAGTCCACTGCCTGCTTGCAATTACTGCATATGGATCTATTTGGTCCTGTGAGAGTAATGAGCATGGCAAAGAAGAAAATACTGTCTGGTAATTGTGGATGATTACTCCAGATTTGTATGGACTTTCTTTCTACTCAAAGGATGAGGCTGCTCGGAAGATTATTCACTTTGTGTTGTATATTGAGAAGCAGTATTCCCTTCCAGTCAAGTGTATTAGGAGTGACAAGGAACTGAATTCAGAAATCATACACTTGATGACTTCTATCTCTCAAAGGGAATCAAAAGGCAGTTTAGCATCCCAAGGACTCCAGAGCAAAATGGAGTAGTGGAGAAAGAACAGGACCCTCATTAAAGCTGCAAGGTCCATGCTGGCTGACTCAGGTTTGCCACTGACCTTTTGGGCTGAAGCTGTCAACACAGCTTGCTATGTGCAAAATAGAGTTTTAGTAAATCAGAGGTGATGAAGACTCCATATGAAGTTCTCCATCATTTGGCTCCTCTGATTTCATTTTTCAAAGCATTTGGGTGTCCCTGTTTTATTCTCAACACAAAGGATCAACTCCATAAATTTGATCCTAAGGTGGATGCAGGGTATTTGTTGGTTATTCATCTACTTGCAAGGCATACAGGTCTTCAACTGCAGAACAAAGATGGTTGAAGAAACTCTACATGTTAAGTTCATGAATCTCCAAAGGACAAGATTCCACAAAGCCCTGTGGAGTTATTTGATTTGGACATACTGCACTATGTTCCTTATCAAACTCCTGCTGTTGCTCCTGTCAACAGTTCACCACCTGGTGGTACTGCTGCTGATGATGATGATTGCAGTACTCACCTCTTCAGGTTAGTGATCACTGCCTGATTCTGCTAGACCTGATGTTCCTGTAGCTCCAGTAGCACCATCCACAACAAATGCTGATGAGATCTCTTCGAATTCAACTTCCTTTGATTACCATCCACTGATTGGTTTCAAGGAAATGATTCACCATCACCATCTGTTACTACTGCTGAGCCTGCTACAAACACTTGCACAGATCTCATTGTGTATCAAGATCTGAAGAATCACCCTATGTCTCAAATCATTGGTGATATCACTGCTGGAGAGTATCAACAAGAAGTCAATTGTCAAATTTCTGCTTCTATGCTCTCTTCATCAGTCAGCAAGAGCCAAAGAACTATCACATTGCTTTAAGGACAATGGATGGGTTGATGCCATGCAGCTTGAGCTTCTTCAGTCAAGAAACAGCAAGTGTGGGAACTGGTTCCTCTACCTCCAGGTAAGTGTGCAATAGGCACTAAATGGGTGTTTAGGAACAAAACTGATGAAAATGGGCTTATTGTTAAGAAACAAGGCCAGACTGGTTGTTCAGGGGTTTGCACAAGAAGAAGGTATTGATTATGATGAAACCTTTGCCCCTGTAGCCAGACTGGAAGCAATTCGATTGTTTTTAGCTTATGCTGCTTCAAACCTTAAAGTTTTTCAAATGGATGTCAAAAGTGCATTTTTGTATGGAAAAATTAAAGAAGAGGTTATGTATGTCAACCTCCAGGCTTTGAGGACAATAAACATCCTAATGGGTGTATAAGCTTGATAAGGCTCTTTATGGGTTAAAACAAGCTCTAGAGCTGGTATGAGACATTATCAACTTTCTTCTGGAAAATAATTTCACTAGAGGCTCCATAGATAAGACTTTATTCATTAAGAAAGCGGGCAGCATAATCTACTTGTTCAAATTTATGTAGATGATATCATTTTTGCATCCTCTGATCCAAAGTTGTGTGATGCCTTTTACAAAGTTGATGCAACAGAAGTTTGAAATGAGTGCCATGGGAGAATTACATTTCTTTCTGGGGTTGCAAATCAAACAAAGGCTGATGGAATTTTCATTCATCAGTCCAAATACACAAAAGATCTTTTGCAAAAGTTTTGATTTACAAAACTGTAAGTCCTGTTCTACCCCCATGTGCAGCACCAACACAACTGGATACAGATCAGAAAGGTAAAGTGGTTGATGAAACACTTTACAGATGTATGATTGGGTCTTGATGTATTTACAGCTTCTAGACCAGATATTAGTTTGCTACATGTGTTTGTGCTAGATTTCAGGCTGCACCTAAAGAGTCTCATCTGATTGCAGTCAAGAGGATCTTTTAGATATCTGCAAGGCACTCCATCTCTAGGTTTATGGTATTCTACTGGACATTCTGGTAAATTAGTTGCTTTTTCTGACAGTGACTATGCAGGGGTGTAGTTGACCAGGAAATCAACTTCTGGTGGATGTCAATTCTAGGCAACTGCTTGATTTCTTGGCAGAGCAAGAAACAGACCTCAGTTGCTACATCAACTGCTGAAGCAGAGTACATTGCTGCTGCAAGTTGTACATCTCAGGTACTCTGGCTTCAAACCAACTTTTGGATTATGGCATTACAGAGACTAAGACTCCATTGTTAATGGATAGTGCTTCAGCTCTTTGCATTGTCAAAAATCCAGTCCAGCACTCTAGGACCAAACATATAGAGATCAGACATCATTTTATAGGGATTGTTTTGAAAAAGGTCTGATTGATCCTAAGTTGTGCCTAGTGCTGATGAGCTTGCAGACATTTTTACTAAGCCTTTGGATAGTTCAACTTTCCAAAACCCTGGTGTTAAGGCTTGGTATGCTGCAGCTAGAATAAGTGACAACTACTGATGATCTAGTAATAAGTACTGATGATCATTAGTAACTATGTCACATATAATGTACTGATGAGCTCTCTTTACGCTCAGCAGTTTTTATAACTACTGAAGGCTAAATGTCTCACAAGTACTGAAGTACTTCATCTGTTCTAACTACTGATGTAGTTACAACTACTGATGCAGCTACAACTACTGCAATCAGTAAAAACAGATAAGTACTGATGTCCTATGAAAACAACTGAAGTCAGCCAAAAAGGCTGATGAATGTGTTGAGGACAGTATGAAACAGCTGACAAGCTAAGAATTGACGAAAACAGCTGATGAGAACTTTTTTTTCGGTGTCGTTTTTTCGTTTCTTTTTTTCTCTCAGTCGTTTACAACTGCTGGTTCATTCTAAACAACTGAAGCAAAACCATGTCTTCAGTAGTTTTATAACTACTGATGACTAATACCAAGTCTTCAGTTGTTTACAACAGCTGATGACAAAACCACTGTCTTCAGTAGTTTCATAACTACTGATGACAAACACCAAGTCCTCAGTTGTTTCATCATCTGAAGTCAAAACCACGGTCTTCAGTAGTTTTCTAACTTCTGATGCCTAACCCCACGACTTCAGCTGTTTCAACGTCTGAAAAGGATAATACCATGTCAACGGTCGTTTAAAACTACTGAAACTAACACCACATCCTTCAGTCGTTTTCTTACCCTTACCCTATAAATATCCCTGAACTAAGCCTCAATGCTTCATCTTCTTCAAACCTAACGTCCTTTCCAAAACTTCCCTCTTCTCAATGGCGTCCATGCAAATCAAACCGCGACACAACTGTGTTGCCCTACCTCACTAAATCGCCTATCTGGACTAAGTTCGATACTGCTATCGATCTTATGGTTCAGTCCCAATACAATACGGCATTTCTTCTGAATCCCATACTACATGCCGATCCCTTCAACAATTTTGGATGATTACTATTACCACTGGGGAGAACAACACACCTCTCTCTCTCTCATCGGTCGTCAATAACAAAGAAGTAGTCATCACTCCTGCAATAATCCGCAAATTCTTCATCTGAATGATGCTAGTTCTCCTGCTGGATATCCGAAGGCACCACAGATCTATCCTTTCCCAACATGGATATCAAGGCGATCTCAGTGCCTCCACTATCATGAAGAAACACTTTAATGACGCTGAGCGCCTAATTTTCACATGGTGAATGTGTTTGGCCCCTAAGACGTCGTCTTGGGATCAAATGTCGACAAAATGGCAGCAGGTAATGTATTCTATTCTTGAGCAACAACCGCTAAACTTTTCAGAAATAATATTTTCGGAGCTCAAGGATATGGCTCAAAATAACTGCCAACCGTTGGATACTATATCCACGTTTTAAATGGCCATCATTACAAACCAGCTTAATGCTGAGGGACTGTTGGCTTGGGAGTCCCTGCTACGGCCTGTTCTGCCGGAAGTATACTCCCGCACAACTCTGACCAGACACTAAAAATGGCTGCCAAGCTGCGAAAACCCACGCATCTGGAACCCACAGCCACCACCTCCAAATCAAAAGTCCCCACCAAACCCCCAAAAGAAACCCAAACGGCTACTCAGGAATTGAGTCCCCTGAGGATGCCCCTGCAACACAAACGCCGGATATATCCACTAGTCCAAACCCCCTAGTGGATACAATGACTCTTCCAGCCATAGCCGCTCAGGCTTCCTCTCAAACAGGAGCCTGCAGCAACCACACAAGGGGTACCTACATATATGGGATCTTCCTCACTTGAGGGGATTGCCATTGAAGAGCACCAACCTCCCAGGTGCACACTGCTTCTATCCCTTCACAACCCAAACCGCCCCTCACAGCCCAACTTTAATAGTTGCACAAGTGCTGACTCAACTGCACTCCTCACCCCCTCCCCAGAAACCACTTACTATGGGAATACCTCTACAATTGAGGGGGAGGAACACAGTGCACTTGAGAACCCACAAGCACAGGGGTTTACCACTTCTATCTCCTGGTGTAGACAAGGAGCTTAGAATATCTAGTGAGGCTGCCACCTCCTCTGACTCAGCACATGATCAGAATGAGGCTGGTAACATTGCTAAGAAGACCTCACTAGAGGCAACAGCTGATGATGGACACGTCCTGAGGCTGGAAGTCCCCAGTACCAAGCACAAGGGGCACATGCATCAACTGGTCTACACCCAGTGCATGTAAATCCTGCTCTAAGCAGGAGGTCAGATGATTCAGCTTCGGCTGATGATGACCTGGGCTTTTTTTCTGATGATGTTCTTGCCCAGAACACAATCCTTGAAGAGAAAGTCAGTAGCTGCAAAACCTACTTGATCAACTCTCACAAGGAGAAAGACCATCTGCCTCTACCCACCCACAGATGGCACCTTCACTTGAAGGTTCCCCAAACACTGAGCCACTCCAAACTCAAAACCCCTGCCTCTGCTTCAGGCCCTACTTCTCAGGAACAGAACCTCCTGAGCACATAGGTGCTGTACTTCAAAATTCCCTCCCTCTCATCACACCCATAATCACTGATATTGTGACTAAAGCCATTGATGAGAGGCTTTCCTCAACTTTACAGCCCTTGATTGATGTTGCTGTACAAAAGACTCTTTCTGCGTACAAACCCCTTCCTCCAATGCATCCAAAAGGGGGAGAGTACTGCAGTGAAAGAAAAGAAGAGGAAAAGAACAGAGGAAAAGAAAGAAGAGAAGCAAGCCCAGAGGAGGAGAAAGAAAAGCAACCTCTGCTCACTACAAGCGAAAGAAAAGTGCTGATGATCATACTGCTGAAGACAAATCCTGGAGGAGCTGGTAAAAGAAGCTGACACACACACAGCCGATCCATGGATAAAAATAATGAACAACTCTTCAGGCAGGGGTTTGACACAGCCACACTGGATAGTGAGATCAGAAGTTGGAAGTGCAAGAGATACAAACCCGATGGGCAAGGTATGATGCTCTGGAAAAGAGAGGTGGAAATAATGATCCGCTTTATTGCAAAATACTTAGGAAGATCGTTAATGGAGATTCGCGCATGGACCAGGGACAGTATTCTGGCTATAGCCACCAGAATCTGTCTGTCTGAGCAATTCAACAAAGGGATTATTGTGGAAGCCTTGATGAGGCTGGGGTGGTAAAAGGTTAGAGATGGCTAAACTCACAAAGCGAAACTAACTACAAAGATGCTGGATCAACCTTCCCTTCCACCACTCAAACAGATCCTATCCTCAAATCTCCCAACCAATCTCTAAGCCAAAATCCAAACATCCTCATTCTTCAAAACCAATTCCTTCACCAACCCAACCATCATCCAGTGATGCACCAGAAGGAGGAGAAGGGTGCTGAGGATGGAAGAAGAAGAGAAGAGGAGGATGAAGATGATAGTCTGCCACTCTCTGCTGTTCTAAAGCTACCAATCCCCAAAGTCAACCCATGATCACACCTGACTCTCAAAGGGAAATGGTCAGAGTCAAGATAGAAGAAGAAGAACAGCAGAAACAGCACGATGAGCAACATTGAAGATGGTTGACAAGGAATTTCCTCAGTCATCATCTATTCAAGCCATGAAAGGGCATGCTCAAAGCTGTAACACTCTCAGGCACACCTTTTCAGTATCTAAGGAGAGGTGAGAGTATGGCCAGACCCCAGGGTGAGTTCTAGAATCCATAAAAGAACTATTCCTCACAGATACAATGGCCAGGTACGAAAAACAATAGATTCTACCATCATGTTGCCATTGTAGTCTCACCTTGGGAAATCATTGATGAATTCAAGAAAGCTCACCAAGCAAGAGACCCCTCAAGCTTACTAGAAAACAAGATGATTAAGAAGGGGTTGTTATATAAAAAGCTTGAAGACATACAGAAGAATGAGCTCCATTTACTCTTGAAGGCAACCATCCTGATGATTTGTGTATATAGGGAGGTAACTACGGGTGAGCTGAAAAATGGCAGGACCATGAAGTACTTATCAGAGTACTATGGTCCAGAGTTCTTCTTCGAAGGAGGAGTAGAAGAACTCTCTCAGGAGGAACAAGTTGTTCTCCTTGAGGCCTATGTTCGAGAGTCATACAGACTCATTATGGGGAAGTAAATCTCATGAATGGGATAACAACTCTGTGTCCAGTTCCCCAAAACAGAGTTCCCATTCATACCATGCCAAACAACTATCTGGGATTTCTTCCAGGCCGGAGCTTACATGGGTCATCTTCTCTACTGATCAAGAAGGAAAAAGACCAACATCTTGCCAACAATAAGTGGGATAATGAATAATTTAGAGGTTTTGGTGCATTGGTTCAGGGGGAGTTGTTGGACCAAAAGAACCAATGAAGCCAGATCAGAAAACCTCTAAGT
>CM046456.1:34627645-34875159 GCA_025506515.1 Flaveria trinervia
TTCTTAATAAACAAAGTTTTATCTATGGAGCCTCTTGTGAAATTATTTTGAGAAGAAGAAAATTTGAAAGTGTTTCATACCATGCTCTAGGAGCTTGCTTCAACCATAAAGAGCCTTATCAAGTTTATACACCCAATCAGGATGTTATTGACCTCAAAACCTGGTGGTTGACACACATAAACCTCTTCTTTATTTTTCCATATAAAAAAGCACTTTTGACATCCATTTGAAAAACTTTAAGATTGTGGAATGCAGCATAGGCTAAGAACAATCTAATTACCTCCAGTCTGGTTACAGGGGCAAAGATTCATCATAATCAATACCTTTTCTTGTGAAAAACCCTGTACAACCAGTCTAGCCTTGTACTTGACAATAAGCCCATTTACATCAGTTTTATTCCTAAACCCACTTAGTGCCTATTGCACACTACCTGGGGGTAGAGGAACCAGTTCCCACACTTGTTGCTTTTTGAACTGAAGTAGCTCAAGCTGCATGGCTTCAACCCATCTATTGTCTCTTAAAGCAACATGATAGTTCTTTGGCTCTAGCTGACTGATGAAGAGAGCATAGAAGCAGAAGTTGGACAATTGACTTCTGGTTGAGACACCAGCATTGATATCACCAATGATTTGAGACATGGGGTGATTCTTCAGCTCTTGGTACACTATAAGATCAGTGCAAGTGTTTGTAGCAGGTCAGCAGCAACAGATGTTGATCCAGACTGTTGAAACCAAGTATGAGATGGCAATTCAAATGATGTAGAGGAGTCAGAAATCTCATCAGCATTTGTTGTGGATGGAGCTGCTGAAGCTACAGGAACATCAAGTTTAGTGGACTCAGGCAGTTGATCACTAAACTTGAAAAGGTGAGTACTGATATCATCATCAACTTCAGTACCACCAGGTGGAAGACTTGCTGCAGAAGATGATTTATTCACATGATCTGCAATAGCTGGAGGTTGATAAGGAACATATTGCAGTATATCCAGATCAAACAACTCCATAGGGTTTTGTGGAATTTTATCCTTAGGAGATTATTGAACTTCACATGCAGGGTTTCTTCAACTATCTTTGTTCTGTAGTTGAAGACTCTGTAAGCCTTCCATGTGGATGAATATCCTACAAAATACCCTGCATCTACCTTAGGATCAAATTTGTGGAGTTGATCCTTTGTGTTGAGAATGAAACAAGGACACCCAAAGGCTTTGAAGAATGAAATTAGAGGAGCCAAATGATGTAGAACTTCATATGGAGTCTTCATCAACCTCTGATTTACTAAAACTCTATTCTGCACATAGCAAGCTGTGTTGACAGCTTTAGCCCAAAAGGTCAATGGCAAACCAGAGTCAGCCAACATGGACCTTGCAACTTCAGTTAGGGTCCTGTTCTTTCTCTCCACTACTCTATTTTGTTCTGGAGTCCTTGGGATGCTAAACTGCCTGTTGATTCCCTTTGAGAGATAAAAATCATCAAGTGTATGGTTTCTGAATTATGTTCCATTATCACTCCTTATACACTTGACTGATAGGGAATACTGCTTCTCAACATACAACACAAAGTTTATAATCGTCTGAGTAACCTCATCCTTTGAATGCAAGAAGAAAGTCCCTACAAATATGGAGTAATCATCCACAATTACCAGACAATATTTCTTCTTTGCCATGCTCATCACTCTCACAGGACCAAATAGATCCATGTGCAGTAACTGCAAGCAGGCAGTGGACTTAGGTTCTTCAATAGGAGGGAATCAACTTTGTGCTGTTTTCCTTTCAAACAAGTAGTGCAGGTTTCATCACAGTGGAACTCCTTTATTGGTAGACCTCTCACTAAACTATTGTGGATCAGCTGATTCATGTTTTTGAGATTTACATGACCTAGCCTTCTGTGCCATAGTTTAGATTCCTGAGGAGAGGATTTGGAGAACAGGAAAGGATGACCCTTCAAATCAATCTTCTTTGACAAATCCAGGGCATATACTCTTCCAATCCTGTTGGCCTTTAGGAGATTATGTTCATCCAATACCTTGTCAATCAACCTCAGAACTGTGGAAGACAGAATCCTGCAGTTCTGGCTTGTCAAAAATGCAACATGCCCTTTATCACACATCTGACTGACACTCAGTAGATTATACTTGAGATTCTCCACATGGTTAACATCATCAAATCTGATTTCTCCATTAGACACATATCCTTTCCCGATGATGTACCCTTAGCATCATTTCCAAATGAAACAAGTCCTCTTTCTTGAGAGTAGTCATTAAGAAGATAACTGCTCCCTGTCATATGCATAGATCCTCCACTGTCTACATACCAGATGCTTCTTTGGCATGCTGAAGAACCTGCATTCATCACAAGGAACTAGTTAGGTTTTGAGACCCAAACCTTTGTGGTTTTGGGTTGTTTCATCAACAGATTAACCATAACTTGTTTCTCATGATTAACAGCTGATGAAGGTGGAGATGGTGCTGAAATGGATTCCTGGATTGGGCTTGGAATACCTTTTAGTGGTTTGATCACAGGTGCATCTAGTTGGTTAACTCTCCCAACAAATGCTGAACCATCATAACAATTGTGTCTAATTTGTAGCTAAAGCTTTCAGCTCTTGTGACACATCAGTACTTGTTTTTGATGAGTTCTTTTGGCCCACCATTTCCTCCTTGAAATTCACAGACTTAGTCTGATTTTATCATGAGGAACACTATCAATGCTGTATGATAAACCCTATCCTTCTTTTTGGATTTGGGTGAAGCCTTGGTTTATCAATTTGGGATGACTATGGTACAAACTTGGTCTCAAATTCATTTTTCATTTCACCCATCTGCATTTAATGAGCTTATCTCTGTGAGTTGGAACCCTTTTGTACCAACATTTATCAAGAAGATGATTGAACTTACCACATATGTCACATGGCTTATTCTTCATCTTGGATTGATCAACTGCTGAAGTGGGAACTACTGAAGGTGTGATCTTCAGTACTTTCCTCCTTTCAGTACTTGTGTTAAGTACAGAAGGATCTGTAACAACTGAAGACTTCTTCAACTATTCTTATATCGTCCTGAAAGACCGTATGATAGATTCCTCAGCAGTTGTTAATCCTTTTATTTCAGTTGATTTGAAATGCTTTTCAGATGTTTGACTTGCCCTTCAGTACTTGAGGTACTTTGAGGGACATATGAAGTACTCAACAGGCAATTGATTTGCTGAGATATCAACACTGATTTCATCTTCTGATTTTGGATGATCTCTGAGGATGATACACATGATGATGTGGTTGGAAATTACTTTCACCTTCAGGTTTTACTATTGATTTTGGAGTAAAATCTGTAGGTGGTGCAATGTGATTGTAACCTATTCCAAACTTCACATTCCAGTTGTTTGCTTGCTGAGAAGCATTTCAAATCCCTTGCAGGATGATACCCAACGGTCACACTCAACTTGGGTAGCTGCAAGTGTTTCTTTGAGATCTCTGTGGTTCTCAGAACGACCTGAACCTTAGCCTTTTCATCATTTAATTGGCATTTAAGCTTATAAATCTCATCATCTTTATCTTAAGGACAGACTCATACTAGCTTTCTGTTGGAAAGGGTTTGCTCAAGCTCAATATTTTGATTTTTATTAAAGCTACATTTGCCTCTCTAATAGAGATAAATGCAGCTATGCAAGATTCAGAACATAGCTTGGCCTTAGCCTCAGAGGATACCGGGTTACCTATGATGAAGATGCATTGGAGTATGAACCCTCAGTAGACTCCAGGGCCATGAGAGCAAGATTCCCAAAAAGATGTTCACCACCATGTTGACCATCACTAGCAAATAATTGCTCATTACTAGAAAGATCATCTGGTAAACTGCTCCAGTCAACAGCACCAAGGGTGAAGAAGTTGTGATGAGGTTGTGATTGAGATGGTTGAGATGGTTGAGGCTCAGGTAAGGCTTGAGGTTGTTGTGCAATAGGAACTTGAACTTGATTTGGCTGTGGCATGTTATAGCAGGGATATGGATATGGCATTGGACCCTGAGGGACAAAATGCAGGAGATAGAGGTTGTGAGTGATGACCAGAACTAGCAGGATGTGCCCTCTGTTTTGTGAACTATTGCTTGGAAAAGTCATAAAGGGTGCAGAGGAGTTAGATCCAGTTGATCTACACTCTCTTGCAAAGTGCCCAAGCCTGTGGCATTTGTGACACCTCAATTATTCTCTCATAACCAACTTTTTTTGCCAGAGAGTCCTGGAAATTTCCTACCAGTTCTCTTGTAGAACTTTTGAGATCTGATATTAATTAAGGCCATTTGGCTTAGAATATCCATCCCTTCTAAGTCATCATCAACAATACCTTTCAAATCATCCATAATGAAGCACAATTGTCACTATTACAGCCTGACTGACTATTAACACTAACAAATGCATGATCAGAACTGTTTGAAGAGAAATCTATACGCTCATCATAATGGCTTTCTGATGCAGCTTATTCTGACTCATGACCAACCAAGGCAGTGTTCCCTGGTACAAAGTCATCAGTGAGCTTTCCTGATGATGCCAGTTTCCTTTTCTGCTCTATCTCTCTTCAAATGTAAGCAGTTCCCATGGAGTTGGGTGAGAGATAGGCTATCCAGATTTGCACTGGAGCGTAGGACAATGGTATATGTGTCCCATCTCTCAGGCAGTGATCTGAGGAATCTGTTGTTCATCTGGCTATTAGTGTATCATGTTTGACCATTTTCAGCTCAGAGATCAAACAGGAAAAACGCTCAAACTGTTGAGTCAGTGTCTCACCCTTCCTATGAGAGAATGTCTCATATTGTTGGGCAAGGATTTCTTTGTTGTTTGCTAAGACCTCATCTGTTCCACCAAATGTTCTTTCAATGCATTCCAGAGGTCATGAGCAGTTTCATGATGCATAAGACCATAACAGATTTCATTCGGCAGTGCCATGGCCAGAATTCCATGGGCTTTAGCATCAATCTCAAACAGTTTTCGATCCTCATTGAGTATTGTTCCTTCTTCTTTGGAACCATTGGTTGGTTTCTAGATTGTTCACCATAGGCTTGTGTGGACCATGTACCACAGATGTCCAACAACCTGAACTGTTAACAAACAGGTGATGGAGCATTCTTCGTTGCCATATGTTATACTCAGTCCTAACCAGCATCGGAGGCTTAGTTGAGGAGCCAGTGTTGTGAGGGTCATTAGAAGGAGTATTCATTCTTAGATTCAATCAAATTCAATTAAGTTTTAACCAATTTAGCGCTAATCACAACAACTCAATACGAACCAAGAGAAATCTCAAAGCAAATATCCAAAAGCAGCAAAAAAATTCAATCTCTATAACCAATCTTGCAAATATGCTAATTCGATCAAACTTAGATATCGAAATAGCAGTTTCAATGATCAATTGTTAGATCGATCAGGCTCATTGGTTCTTTTGGTCCAACACTTCGGTCACCACAGACGGTAGGATCGTCTGCATGACCTGATGTACTTCCTCCACAACTGCCTCCTTCACTAAGGCTCTCAAATTAGCACTCTCATCACCACCCTCCGGATGAGGGGTCTCTGGTTCTTCATAAACCACCTTTTCGGCTCTAGGCCTTCCTCTCGTAACCCGTGGTTAAGCACCATGATTGTGACATCCGTCACCACAAAGTCCGTCAATAACACGGTTTTCGTTAACTTTCCCTTGACCGTTCATTCCTCATCTTTATTAACTCCTTGTGTGGATATCCTACTTGCTTTATTATCTTTGTGCTTGTGTTTCCTTCGTGAACGTGTGCTACGCTTAAAACTTTTACAAATTCATCATTATTATCACTAAATATATCATTTTTATATAAAATCATTGTCATTAATAAAACCATTTTTAAGTGTCAGTTATCATTAAAAACATTTTTTAACATTAATATAACAAACACTTTTAGAGTCGTTTTCAACCGAAACAAACTTTGGGAACTCGGGGGCTAAGTGTAGGGACTAAAATTGACATTTTGCAAACTTGGGATAGGTTTAATAACCCCATTTTCCTAGCCCTAGACTCATCTTCTTCACTTTCTTCTTCTTCATTCTTCTTCTCCACTTTACATCATCTTCCTTGCACCAAAACCGCCCTGTTTCGTCTCGTTTTCATCGTCTAGATTTCATCTACAACCTAGTCTACACTATCCTTGCAGGTAGAGACCTTGGTTGTCCCTTTCTTGTTTGTTTTACTGCTATCCATTTCTAGGGTTTTGGGTGTTCGGGTGCAACCTGAACACATGTGGTCACGTGGGTGCGTGTGATGTCTTTCTGCATATTCTTCTTGTTTGTGTATGTTTGTTGTGTGTTTCTTGAAGTCCTCGTTGTGTAACACCCGTGCACGGAGCAGCCGGAGGCTACTCTGCACTTCTGCAGTCGTGATTCTGCTGTTTGGGCGACTGGGTTGATCATACGACTGAGCGGTGCGACTGGGTGAGTCGTGCAACTGAGTCGTGCAACTGTGTGTATGTGTGATTGAGTCATGGATGAGTGATGTGTGCGATTGAGTCAATGCGGATGAAAAAGGTGTGCGATTGAGTCAATGCGGATGAATGTGTGCGATTATGCGTGTATCGCACGACTGAAAGCCAATCGCATGAATGGAGGTTCAGTCGTACGAATGAAGCTGATTCGTACGAATAAAGGTTGATTCGTGCGTATGGAGGTTGAATCGTGCGATTGGGTGCTGTGTGGTACGACTGAATGCCTGTCATGCGAATGAGGTTCAATCGTACGAATGAAGCTGATTCGTATGAATGAAGGTTGATTCATGCGAAAGGAGTGTTAAGTCTGAGTGCCTGGTCTTGTCGTGTGATTGTGATGCTGTGTGTGTGAATTTCCTTCTTGACTGTCGTGTGATGATAAGGTAACATTAACATAGTTGTCATTGCCCGACCACAAAGATTAAAGTCAGTGCTATCAACATGCAAATACGACTGACTAAACATTGTCCTTTGGAACTTTGTTGTAGTTGCTTTAAACAACATTATACTTTTGTTACTTGTCCCCGGTTGTGGGAATTACATACAATGTTAACTTCTTTGTTTATGTGAATCATGTATCATGTTATGCTTATGGCTATGTTGTCGTGAATATTGACTAAACACGAAACAAGTCCCCTTGTTGTCGGGTGTCGTCATGACACGCTTGTCATCATTTATATATTGCATGTCTATCGCTTACCATGTGTTATGACGATCCCGTCTCGTTACATCCCCGTGTTTCCGCTCTTAGCGGGGGTGTGACAATGACCTCCACCACATGAAGCTTTAGATGATCTACCACCAGCCATCCTGACACACACACTGAATGATTCAAACACCAACACGGTCATTCAATGGAACAACTCAGTTTATGTCAAGTATAGTAAGTCCCTAATTATAGTGGCCAGTTATGATTAGCCACTTACTTTACTCTTCATACCCCAAGCATTACCTGTCCTGACTACATTAGTATCTAAATCTACCAGCAAGACATAACCACATAACATGCGCACATAGTACCGATTAACATTACGAAAATACCTGATGGCACGCAACTACTCAGACTGACATTCCTTCCCTTTCTGTCCCATTTTCAGTTTAAGTTCAGGTTTATTTTGAAAATTTACCTATTTTACTTAAAATTTGGCTCTGATACCAACTTGTAAGGCCCCGTTCCCGGGACGCTTACAGCTGGTAACTCATTGCACATAAAACAATACTTTACATTTAACATTCATAAAACGTTGCAGCGGTAACATAAAAATAACTTTTCATATCATTACAAATGCTTTTTCAAGTTAATACAAGCATTCATTTCAAAATATCATTTCCTCGCATTACAATGCAAAAAAATTAAACAACAAAATACCATCCAAAAGAGCTGAGTAGCTGCCCCGTACCATCCTCAGCAAAGCTCACCTACCAACTGGAAAATGCATAAAAAGTCAGCGTTGCTGAGTGAGTTCTAGTTTTATAATAAACATACTTTTACTTTCATTAAACCATTCATTACTTTGCATGTGATCACACATCATACGTACTAGATAATATCATTATTATCTTCATCATTCATTTGTTCATTCCGTACATTCATCATTACATATTTACTTTCATTCAGACCAATGCCATGTGCTCCACCCCACCGTATTCATAAAGCCAGTGCTGGGCCTAAGGTCTTTCAAAGACCCCGAACATTATGCACGAAGCTGACTCCAGTTACCAAGGGTGAGCGGCAAGGGTCCCATACGTATGGTCAATCACAAGGATTGGACCCCAGTGTGCATCCTTTTAGGGTAATTAACCGGCACACAGTTTAGCTAACATCCTTCATTGGGTGTGAACCTCCATACATCTGCTTAATCACACAGATCAAGCCCCAGTGTGCATCCTTCTGGAGTAGCTAACCCGCACACGGTTGAGCTAACACCCTTCATTTGGTGTGAACCTCCTTACGTTTGCTTGCAAGCCTTTCATACTTTCATTCATTCATTAATGCATACATTCATTCATCATGCTCCTCTTTTCATTATCTTCCATTTTACGTTACATAATGCTTTCATTTCCTTCATTAACATTCAACGTAAAGCCAACGGAAAATAATCATACATGATAAGGAACATAAAGTCAACATCATCATACAAGGCATCATACATACATGACATACATCATACACATCATCATGCCAAAGCATTAAACATACATCATAACATGCCTATCATAACATCTATGACCTCAAAAGTCAACTTACATAGCCCCCCGGGAACCTCCCAAGTCAAAGCCTACATTCATCTTTTTCCAAGAAAGTCAGAAAACATCCTAAATGTTCATCCGCATTTGACTTTTGTTCATCCGCATTTACTATAGTTCATCCGCATTTGTCTTACTTCATCCGCATTTGTTCATGTTCATCCGCATTTGTTCATACGCATTGACCTTACTCATCCGCATAACCGAGCGTTACACCTGGCACCAACACCGTGGTGAGTAATCACTATAAACCATGTACCACAACGTTGGTCAGTCACAAAGACTGGAACCCCTGTGTGTATCCTTAAGGGTTAGCTAAACCATATGCAGTTGAGCTTACGACATTTGAGCCGTGCACCTCTGTACATATTGCTTGCAAGCCTCTATCTATACCTTCTTTTTCATTAATGCATGCATTCATTCATTATGTTCCTCTTTTAATTATCTTCCACTTTACGTTACATAATACTTTATCATTTCATTTATTAACGTCAACGTAAAGCCATGGGAAAATAAACATACAATGTAAGGAACATCAACATACACAGTCAACATCATCATACAGGGCATGATACATACATAACATACATCATACATACCATCATACATAAGCATCAATCATACATCATAACATCATCATACTATGCCCATCATATCATCTACGACCTCAAAAGTCACCTTACATGAACCCCCAGGAACCCACCAAGTCAAAGCCTACATTTCACTTTTTCCGCAAAAAGTCAGAAAATATTCTAAGTGTTTATCCGCATTTCCCTTTTTGTTCATCCATATTTCTTTTTGTTCATCCACATTTGTCCATACGCATTTCCTTTTGTTCATCCGCATTAACTTTGTTCATCCGCATTTGTTCAGTCGCATGCAATTACTCATCTGTATTAACTTTGTTCATCCGCATTTGTCCAGTCGCATGAACTTACTCATCCGCATTTGTTCAGTCGCATGAACTTACTCATCCGCATTTGTTCAGTCGCATGAACTTACTCATCCGCATTTGTTCATCCGCATTAAATATTCATCTACATTTGTTCAGTCACATGAACTTACTCATCCGCATTAACTTTGATCTCAACATTTGTTCAGTCGCATGAACTTACTCATCCGCATTTGTTCATCCACATTAACTTTGTTCATCCGCATTAGTTCAGTCGCATGAACTTACTCATCTGCATTTGTTCCTCCACATTAACTTTGTTCATCCGCATTTGTTCAGTCGCATGAACTTACTCATCCGCATTTCCATACTCATCTGCATTGACTTTCTCATCCGCATTGACTTTATCATCCGCATTAACTTTGGTCATCTGCATTGTCAATGCTCATCCATATTGTCAACACTTAAGCAGTTTTATTTCTAAACTTAGGCGTATGAACTACTATCTGGGCGCATGAGCAGCCTAGGGCACACTTATCATCATAATTCGGTCCCCAAACACCATCTATCATGTTATAAGGTTAAATTTTGCATTCTGAGGCTTAGAAACACAACTATAACATCATCAAGCATGAACATACTCCAAAATCAAACCATACCCACCACATACACACATTCATACATACGGGTATGAAACCCAGTTTTATAAAAACGTACATTCATGCATTTCCAGCCGCAAAATCAGTTAAAACATGTAAAAGAGGGGTTCTTGAACTCACCTTTACAGCTCTTGAGTATTGTTAGGACCTGGTATTTGAACAAAATACCAACTGATTAACGTGTTAAACCAAACCAAATAGTGCGGAATCCTATTTTATTGGGGATCCAATCATTGAGAACGCACGTAGAAACAACAATAAATTGACTCTAACATCAAAAATAGATTAGGAATCGATCTACAACGTTCTATGAACTTGGAGTACGAACTGGGAGGCTTCTGGACGGCTAGGGTACATCTGGAGTCGAAGTGGATTGAATGCTTACGTTTTTCCACGAATTAGGTGGTATTTATAGGTTAGTGTTGCTCATTCGGGTGACTAAACCATTAGCATGGTTCATTCGTGCGATTGAGCTATGCGGTTGATTCATTCGCACGACTGAGTGTTCAGTCGTGTGACTGAGTCAGTCGCATGAAGTTGTTCAGGCGTATGAACTATTTTGACGTACGGAAAACTTCACTTAACCATGTTTGAATGTATTCCTTATTATAAAATTATGTTGATGGGTTTGTTTGTCCATAAAACCAAAGTTTAACCTCTTAAACTTTCAGAAAACACAGCGGAAATATATTCAGAAACATGATTATAAAACTGAGATTTCATGTTCTTATGGTGACATATATATGTTTAAAACAAACCCAAAACAAAGAATCATATTATGTGAATAAGCAAGCTATTAAACATATATAAATGAGCATTAAGGACAGCCATATAGGGGCTGCCATAACTACCTTTCAGCAGCTCAAAAGGGGTTGAGTCCTTGAAGATGATGATGTTATGAGCAGCAATCCTTCAAAATGGAGGACCTCAAATCGTGATACCCACAAGCTCTTCAAACACCTTGCTTGTTAGGATGCAACACCAAAGATAGCCTTCTTTAGCTTTCCAAAACGCGAAATAAGCAGCCTCTTTCAAGCTTCAAAAAACCGAAAATGCAGTCCCCTTTTAGCTTCTTAACTCGAAAACCAGCCTTGTTTTTGAAGGGTCTTTTGCTTGTGTTAGAGAGAAAAGTGTGTAATGATATGGAGTGTTCAAGAGGAGAAAGAAAACAAAAACCAAGACATAAGCTGGTCATCATGACCACACTTGGGCGGCCGATTTTGGTATCCAAGATGGGTTTCCTCCCCCCCATTTCGGTTTTTTGATACATTTACTCTCCTAACCCTCAACTTTATAAAATTAAAACCACTTTTAATTTTATAAAATGAAACACTTTTATTTGTTATTATTTAACCAACTTAAATAATAAAACAAATAGTATCTCATGAACAAATTGTCCACATAGTATTGTTGTATTACAAAGCAATGTTTTAGAAAACCCATTTTCTAAACTGGTGTCAATGTTTACATGTATGATCTCATCAACGAATAAACATTTATTGGTGTTTGTTTAGCTTGTTATTGGGTATGACCTGAATTGGATCATTACGTACTAACCACATCAATCTCGTATGTGTCTTGGGCATATAAGATTCAACAATCTCCCACTTGCACAAGATTCATAAAAGATTGATGCAAGTAGTAAATACCGCCTAACAACGGTTCACTACCCTTAATACATGACTAAGTGCCATTCAATAACATCATCTCCTTCATACATGCTTGAAATGTTTTAAGGAACCAATCATCTATCCTTTTGTCACAGATGTCATGTTAAATCCTAGCGACACAGAGTGATCATTCTCCATTGATTTAACTTTATCAGGACTTAGACATCTTACTCTCAACGAATAAGAGGGACAAATCCCATCTTGACTACATACGTCTCTCACAATTTCCTTATATCATACGTGAACTCAGACTTATGTACCGGCATATTTCAGAACAACGAAGAACTGAGTCAATGTAAATATTGGTAAATATCAAGACCCAATATGTATCTCAGGTCAGAGGATACCAAATGATGTTCGCCTTTACTCAAAATTACTTATGATCAATGAAGAAGATTCCATGTAGTAATATTTGAGATGCTGGTCAGTCCAATATTTGCATCCCACAAATCTCTATGAACCTTAGCAGCAACCTTTTACTCTATATTCATCCATGTGAATATCTACCAATCCAAATTCATAATAATCTTACCCTCATACTTGTTCCCACAAGTCTGAACGACTACAGACATTTAGAGTAAACAATTTACTCATGGATTAAGCATGCTAAATTGGAATATTAATTGAAACATTATAACCAAATAATTTATTCAAATAATAAAAGGTTCCACATATCCAAATACAAACTTACAGATCAAATCCAATCACTAGAATATTGAAGTCCCATGGCACAAGTATGACCTTCATGCTTTGCCTTTTCAAGGAGCTTCATGAGAGGATCCGCAATGTTTTGATCCGTGTGAACTTTGCGAATATATATCATTCCCTTTTCAACTTCATCCCGTATGTAGTTGAATCTCCGCTCAATGTGCCTAGTCTTTTGATGAGCACAAGGTTCCTTGATTTGGGCAATCGCACCCTCGTTATCACAAAAGATCTCTAGGGCGTCCTGAATGGAAGGGACAACCCCTAGATCGGCAATGAATTTCTTCAACCATGCAGCTTTTTGAGCTGCCAATGAGGTGCCGACGTATTCTGATTCTGTAGTTGATAGAGCCACCACATCCTGTTTGGAGCTCTTCCAAGAGACCGCTCCTCCATTCAGAATGAAATATATCCCGATTGTGACCGTGAATCATCACGATCGGTTTGGAAACTCGCATCCGTGTAACCTTTTACAACGAGTTCCTCATCACCAGATCCATAGATTAGGAACATATCTTTTGTCCTCCTTAGGTACTTAAGTATGTTCTTAACAACCATCCAATGATTGTTTCCAGGATTTTGTGGTATCGGCTTGTCATGCTTAAGGCGCATGACACTCCGGTCGAGTGCATATCATTGCATACATGATGGATCCAATAGCAGATGCGTATGGGATTGCTTTTATCTTGCTCATCCTTTGAGCTAGGACATTGAGTCGTACTCAATATCGTTCCTCTTTGAATAGGTACTGTACCTTTCTCAGAGTTCTCCATCTTGAACCTTTTCAAGATTTTATCAATGTATGCACTTTGATTTAAACCAATCAACCGCCTTGATCTATCCTATAGATTTATTCCCAGAATATAGGCGGCTCACCAAGATCCTTGATGGAAAAACAAATTCCAAGCCAGGTTTTTACACCTTCCAAGGTTGGAATGTCGTTTCCAAATAGTAGTATGTCATCAACATACAATACTAGGAAAGTGATGGTGCTTCCACTAGCTTTCTTATATACACAAGCTTCGTCAACGTTCTTGATGAATCCGAATTTAATTTCTTCATCAAAACGGTGATTCCAACTTCTCGATGCTTGTTTCAATCCATAGATTGATTTCTTTAACTTGCATACTTTATCATTATGTTTTGGATCGACAAAACCTTCAGGCTGAACCATATAGACATCTTCCTCAAGATATCCATTTAGGAAGCGGTTTTGACATCCATTTGCCAAATCTCATAATCATAATGAGCAGCTATGGCAAACAATATCCTTATAGACTTTAGCATCGCAACAGGTGAGAAGGTTCATCATAATCAACCCCTTGAGTTTGAGAGAAACCTTTGCTACAAGTCTAGCCTTATAAGTATCCAAGTTTCCATGCATATCGGTTTTCTTCTTGAAAACCCACTTGCTTCCAACTACTTTGGAATTGAGAGGTGGTACAACCAAGTCCCATACTTGATCGTCATGCATGGATTGCATCTCAACGCTCATGGCCTCGAGCCATTTGTCACAATCCGAATTGGACACTGCATCATCGTATGTGGTTGGTTCATCTGAATCTACCACATAGCATCCATCCATGAAAAAACCGTATCTTTCAGGTGGATTACTAGTTCTATCACTTCTGCAAACGTTTTGTGTGTATTCATCAACCACTTGATCATCTTCAACATCTTCATGTTGAGTGCTAGTTTCAACCAAACGTGCGTCGGGTTGTGGTTCTTGATCCTCCTCAAGATCTACTCTTCTACTGCTAGTTCCTTCCATAAGGAACTTTGCTTCTAAGAACTCACCCATTCTGGCAACAAACACCTTTTGTTCCAGTGGATCATAGAAATAATATCCCATAGAATCTCTAGGATATCCAATAAAGATGCACTTGGTGGATCGGACTTCCAATTGTTTGGGGTGGGAGTCTTAACATAAGCTCACAACCCCAGACCCTTAAATATGATAGGGATGGAACTCTTCCATGCCATATTTCAAAGGGTGTCTTTCCACCTTTTGGTTGGGGCCATATTTAGAATACGGGCCGCGGAGAGCAAAGAAAAACCCCAAAATGATAGAGGTAATGTGCTTCTAGCCATCATAGATCGGACCATATCCAATAAGATTCGATTCCTCCTCTCAGACACACCATTATGTTGTGGTGTTCCAGGTGGAGTGAGTTGTGAGACAATCCCACAACTCCTAAGATGATCTTGAAAAGCATCACTTAGGTATTCACCTCCTCTATTGGTGCGAAGAACTTTAATCGACTTGTTGAGTTGATTTTGTACCTCATTTTGAAAGATCTTGAACATTTCAAAACCTTCATCTTTGTGTCTTAACAGGTACACATACCCATAGCGACCATAATCGTCGGTAAAGGTAATGAAGTATCTTTCACCATTCCTAGTCATAGGCTTAAAAGGACCACACACATCCGAATGTATGATTCCTAACAAATCTTTTGCCCTTTCGTTAGTCCCACTAAAGGGTGCCTTAGTCATTTTATCTTGTAAACAAGACTCACACACATCAAACGAATCACATTCACTTGTTTTTAAAAACCATTCTTTTGTAGTGTTAGAATTCTTTTCTTGTTTATATGACCAAGACGACAATGCCAAAGATAGGTATCACTCAAATCCATCTTGAGTTTCTTGGTGCTAGTTTGGTACAATGACCTATTTAAAGTATTTTCATGAACCAATTCATAAATACCACTAATGGGAATAGCTTTAAAATAGAACATATCATTTAAAGAAACATGAATATCTTTTCCAACAAATGATAACACATATCCAAATTGTTTTAATAGGGCTAGAGAAATAATATTCCCTGTCAAACTAGGAGCATACAAAACATTGTTCAAAATTACTTCCAAACCATTTGGAAGTTTCAAGATGTAGTCCCCACGGGCTTCAACTTGAACTTTAGCCCCATTGCCTATGTAGAGGTTAACATCCCCTTCTTGAAGTCACTACTTCTTTTGAACCCCTGCAACAAATTGCAAATGTGAGTTCCACATCCGGTATCTAATACCCATGTGTTAGAGCATGTCATGTTTAAATCAATATGGATCATGTATATTGTACCTAAGGTTTGCCCAACATCCTTCTTTGCTTTCAACTCTTGGAGATGGACATGACAATTTCTTGCCCAATGTCCAATCTCCCCACACTTGAAGCATGGGTCATTAGTAGCAACCTTTTGCTTCTTCTCTTGTGGTTTGGGTGGTACCCTTACCACCCCTTTCCCTTTTCCCCATACGGGTCCTTGCCCTTGGCAACCTTTGCCTTGGGTGTGGGATGAGGCCTTTTCTTGTTCCCACCTTCATTGATGGTGAGAACGGGTAAAACTCTTTTACCCATGGCCGCCTCGGCCGTTTTGAGCATTGAGTGAAGTTCACCAATGCTTTTGTCCCAAGCATTCATGTTATACTTCAATACGAATGTCTCGAATTTCTTGGTAAGGCCATTGAGGATCAAATCTGTGGCCAATTCCTTCGAGACAGGACAGTTAAGCCTTTCGAGGCGGTCAATGTGGCTTTTCATCTTAAGTACACAAGATGAAACCGATTGGTTGTCGTCCATACGACATGGGTGGAGTGCTTGAACCGTTTCGAAGTGCTCAACCCTCGCTTGCTGTTGGAACGTTTCCTTTAGCTGGGTTATCATGTCGTAAGCTCCGTGATGTTCATACTCCTTTTGGAGATGCGGAGTCATGCTCGCTAGCATGAGACAAGACACTTGGACGGAGTCCTCAGTGTACTTAAGCCAATCGTGATAGGCCTCCTTATCATCCTCAGAAGGTTGATCGGGGATAGGGTCGTCTAAAATATATGATCGTCTCTCTTGCTTGGGAACGATTCTCAAGTTTCGATACCAATCAATGAAATTGTAATGATTTAGACGTTCCTTTTGGAGAATCGGTCGTAATGATTGGGCGGACGCGGATGAATTTTCATTGTTATCATGGTTATTGGAGGCTATCTACAAAATATTAACAAAGATCAATTTTAGTATTTATGATATTGTAATTTTTTTTAATAATTAATACCTTTTAAGGTCATTTTCATATTAAAATCTAGAATCCAACATTTCATTTAAATTGTGGTTAGGTGACCTTTATCCCACGATTTAAATTAATAAGGTGGTCAACGATTGACGGTTGCAACCATTTGCAACTTCTAGAGATATGGGATCGACTTGAAACATCATATTTAAAGTCGGCATGTTAATCCCATCAACACCATTTGGAAACCATATTGTAGGTGATCCATTTACATGGTTTGCAAATCAAGTTACCCTACTTGCACACACATGTGAGTTTACCAACATAAGTGGTTAGGTGACCTTTATCCCACCAATGTGGTATCCCCCACCTTAGTCACAAATTCCCTCTAAATGGTTAGGTGACCTTTATCCCATTAAGAGTTTCCAAATGACTTAAGTGTTGTGCAAAAGGATGGTGTAAAACTTGTTGGTAAATTTTTTTTAAAGTTTTCATTTATTCTAGACTTTGAAAACTTTATGTACCTTGTAATTGCATGCTTACAAATACTTGGTACCCTATGGTTCTTTTAATAAAACCCATTTTATTATGAAATCATTAATCCTTTTAATAACATTTTTAACACTTAATGATTAAGAACCATATTATATTAGCTTGTTAAGATCATTTTATTAAGATTGTATATCATATCCAAAATTACACAATCATTCACAAAATCACAATCAAACAAGCATAATATAAACAACCACATGTGCATAACCATAGCTACTATTGTGACCACACTTGTTTGCCATCACAAGTGTGGTCATAAGGTCTTTCTTAAGGGTTACCAAAAACACAAAATAGAGATCACAATGGATCTCCCACTTGATGTCACATCCGTATGCTTCAAGTCCACTTTGTGTCTACCTTTTGTGCTTCCTTCCCGAGCATTTTCTTTTACAAAATATATATCCTAATACATATTTTCTAGTAAAAAAACTCCTAATCTATTATTACATCCCAATGAATAAATAGACAAATTACAAGCACAAAACTTTACAACCCAATTGAATGAATATAATCAAATAAATACATTCTTTCAAACCAAACAACACAAGGTCAAGCTAGGTTATGCACTATCAAAAGAACAATAACAAACATCATACAAAATATAACAATGAATCCCCTCAAAACCCACAAAATTTCAGCCAACATAAACTGAAATTTCGTGTTTTCAATATTGTCCAAACAACATACATATCAACATACATATATTTCAAGGTTTAATCACAAGCATGTGTAATATAACCTTGAAAGTTTGGGGATTCAACATAACAGAATATAGCAGCCCTTAAAAGGGTTATAAAGTCCATAAAAACAATTTTAAAGGACAAGAACAAGCAAGCTATCCACATAACCGGCTCTTGATGCCATCGATGGGTTTTTTTGTCCATAAAACCAAAGTTTAACCTCTTAAACTTTCAGAAAACGCAGCGGAAATATATTTAGAAACATGATTATAAAACTGAAATTTCATGTTCTTATGGTGACATATATATGTTTAAAACAAACCCAAAACAAAGGATCATATTATGTGAATAAGCAAGCTATTAAACATATATAAATGAGCATTATGGACAGCCATATAGGGGCTGCCATAACTACCTTTCAGCAGCTCAAAAGGGGTTGAGTCCTTTGAAGATGATGATGTTTATGAGCAGCAATCCTTCAAACCGGAGGACCTCAAATCGTGATACCCACAAGATCTTCAAACACCTTGTTTGTTAGGATGCAACACTAAAGATAGCCCTTCTTTATCTTCTCCAAAAACCCGAAATAAGCAGCCTCTTTCAAGCTTTAAAAAACCAAAAATGCAGTCCCCTTTTCAGCTTCTTAAACTCGAAAATCAGCTTTGTTTTTGAAGGGTCTTTTGCCTGTGTTGTTAGAGAGAAAAGTGTGTAATGATATGGAGTGTTCAAGAGGAGAAAGAAAACCAAAAACCAAGACATAAGCTGGTCACTCATGACCACACTTGGGCGGCCGATTTTGGTATCCAAAATGGGTTTTCCCCCCCATTTTGGTTTTTTGATAAATTTACTCTCCTAACCCTCAAATTTATAAAATTAAAACCAATTTTAATTTTATAAATGACACACTTTTATTTGTTATTATGTAACCAACTTAAATAATAAAACAAATATATCTCATAAACAAACTATCCACATAGTATTGTTGTATTACAAAGCAATGTTTTAGAAAACCCATTTTCTAAATTGGTGTCAATGTTTATATGTATGATCTCATCAACGAATAAACATTTATTGGTGTTTGTTTAGCTTGTTATTGGGTATGACCTGATTTGGGTCATTACGTACTAACCACATTAATCTCGTATGTGTCTTGGGCATACAAGATTCAACATATGTATACCAATTCAAACAATCACAAACCTATATAATCTAGTCAATATGCGTTAAAAACTCATTAATGAAATATTAAACATTATAAATACAACCAAGCATTTGTATTTCATTAAGTACCCAATATTACATAAGTGTAAGACCATAAAGACATAATACATTCAGATCAGAATCTAGGTACATATGTATCAACAAACTCCCCCTTGGACCTAGATCTATCTAATGTCTTACCTTCTTCATAACCTCCTCTTATTTCTTGTACTTCTCCTCTCTTGTGACTCCTGCATGTACTTCAAATGCAACGCAGAGTCGTATCACATTTTGGAATTGGAGGGCTTGTACAATATCTTGCGTGTCATAGAATAGTGGCCACTTGTATAATGTGTATACATCATCAATAGACAAGTTTGTAAGCCACATTTGATCAAATACCCTGATAGTATCCATTTTTCCCTCTTTGTTCAGAACTATGACCGCCTCCCCTGTTCTCCAATCATAGTACCACCATTTAAAGTGTGGAGTGAAGTCCTGTGGCATTTCCCTGAGAGGGATTCTTGACATTGTTCTTGAGGGACTCCACTTCAGCACTATCTTGGGCTTTCCAGTTATGGGATCAACTTCAAAACGTCTGATATACCTCGTAGGTTGTTGAGGTTTGAAGTGACCCACCTGGTGTGGTACTCTTTCTTCAAGGCACCCTCAAACCAGCCTGACATCTTCCTCGGGTCAGCATATAGTAGCTTCAGTTTAGCCAGTTGGTTGAGCTCAAAGCCAGGTAGAGACTTTAGATCATGTGGGAATCTAAAGTACTCGATACCCATCTCTCTTTACCGCGTATACATTAAGATCATCAAAATGAGCCCACACGATAATCTTGCCTGACACCTTGTGATGTTTCTTCACTTTATAGAGCTTAGTGTAGACATTCGGTTTAGGAGCAGAGCGTTGTGCTCCGATCTCCTCAAAGCATGCAGCCCATTCAGCCTTTCTGATATCAACATCGGCGTTTGAGGCTTGGGCTTGTTCTTCAACCTTCTCAGTCTCTTGCTCCATCTGATCTAATATATCAAATGTATCACTGACTAGGGAATCACCCAGATTGGGGACCACATTTCCCTCTTTGTCAGCATACTTTGGATAGTTAGCTGTCGTGACATCCTCGATCTCTATCTCATCAATGTTTTTCAGGTCGTCGTCACTATCTCCTTCAACAGTTGGAGCGTCTTTTACAATCTCATCGGGATTGAGCTTGAACATTTCTGCCAGTTGCTCATAAGTAAGATCATGAATTATTTCCCCTTCTTCAGGGGTGTAACTCACTGATCTTCTAACAATCCCTTGTAGATCAAGAATCATGGTTAGTTGAGTCTTGATCTGTTGGAGGGGAGCAATATCGTGTTCAACCCTTTGATAATTTGGATCTGCTTGATTTAAACATTCAATATATCCATCATTAGTTAACAATCAAGACATAACCATAATAATCAAAACATAACTATTTACATTACATATAAACATGTATTTCGTTAATTTCATACATGATCCAAATACAAAAGATTTTAATAACAATAAAACATCTAATCATTACTCTTGTCTTGGATCATGTGTTCTTCTGCTATCGGAGTTGATGCCGAGGCACCCAGATCTTGAGTCTTTTTGGTTCACCTCTCACTGGCTTCCTGTGCACCCGAAGCAGAAGAGTCATCATCATCGTCATCAGCATCTGTATCACCAAGGTGATCGTTACCCTCATCATCATCATCACTCTCATCATAATCAGTATCATCTTCTCCATCCCCTTCTCCGATCTTTAAGGGGTCGTCTCTGGATCCTTTGAGCTTTAGCAGGATGGACTTCTTTGCAGCCTACAGCTCCTCAATCTTCTTGTCGTGTTGCTCCTGGAGCTGAGACATCTGATGAGCCTGCTCATCGATCAATCGAGCCTGATGCGACAACAGCTGAGATTGGGTAGTGGTTAGGTCTATAAGCTGTCGTATCTGAGTGCTCTTCTCCTCATCTTCAGCTAACAGCCTTAGCACCATATGGTTGAGTGCTAAGAGCTGTTCCTCTACCCCACTAGGAGGCAGAGATGATCTTGATGAATATGGGGTGGAAGAAGATAGTGCTGCAGGATGGCTAGTGGTGGTGGTGAATATTGGGGGTAATATAGGTGAAGGTGGTGGTGGTATGGGAGTGGAAGATGTGGTGACAGATGGTGTGGCTATAAGTGGTAGGTGGCATAGTGGTGGTGGCTGTGGTGGTGATTATGGTGGTGATGAAGGTGATTCTGCGCTTCTTCTTTTTCAAGCGATGGGGCTGAGCCATCCTCTTCTTCCTCGATCCTGTCGAGGAGGATGCTCCCCCTAGAACATAGCCTAGCATTGGGAGTATATGTAGGGTCAGCAGTAGTCTCTCCCGATCCGCCGAGGCGTCCACCAACCGCCTGGAGCCCCTGGTCTGTAGGAACAACTTTACTTCTCACAGTCCGGGTTAGTGGCTCCTCATCTGACTCCTCTTCCTCCTCACCAGGTATAAATTCCCGGTGGAATCCAGCGGACTCTGCTATATCTCCACTAGGGGCAGATACATGAGATGCACTATCAGTAGTGGGGCCCTTTGGTCGAGTGGGCAATGTATCTCCTGCATCCCCGCTATCATCATCATCAGAGTCATGCTCTAGGAACTGTAGCTGCTCATCATTTGACTCGCTGTCTGCGTGACGCCACTTACGTCTGCCTGGCGCCACATAACTCTCATTGGCCAGATGGCCTATTAGTCTCTTTACCTGGGGCTTTACCTACTTACCCCGGTAAGCTCTCATACGACCCAGGGTCGTATCGTCCATGATCTCTAGAGCCACAGCATCTCTAGAGCCACAGCATCGTGGCGCTCCTTTGGAAGTGATGGTAGCTTCTCATCAAAAATCAGCTGCAAGAATCTAGGGTACATACAAAATCCCTCCTTTCCCTTTGCCTCCAGACTCTCCACAAGGTAAGAAAAAATCATGCTCGAGAAGCTGAAGGGGTAGTTCAGCACCAGCGCCACATAGGCATTCTGAATCTGGTCTGAGAGATCACCAAACCCACCCCTTTTGGAAGCAATGCACTTCAGAATGAGATGTGCCAAGTACTTGTACTGGGGACACAGGTTTCTCTTGTTGAGCACACCTGAGTTGATGTCCCCAACGTACTTAAGCCTCAGAAAACATCCTCTCACCGTAAGTGGGTGAAGTCTGGTGGGGTGATCAGTATCATTCCCCAGCTCAAATACTCTCTGAATATCAACAGCAGTAATCTCAATATCCATACCACAAATAGAACTCCGTATGCTATACGACTCACATGATCGATCAACAGAAGCATTTTCCCAAAAGACCTGGTGTAAGGACCTGTAGGGAGTGCATGGAGTAGAGATGGCCTTGTAGATCCTTGATCGCCTAAGAAAAGTGATGATCTTTGCAAACCTGGCACCATTCCGATTAGTATGGTCTAGATGAGCACATCTATTGTGCTTGGGGTTGATAGACCATCTATCGGCCATCTAACTGAAACACAAGACACATAAACATTAGATAATCACATACCACAAATCAGTTCTAAGTATCTTGTTTCAATTTATTCTGATTCATTCATGCGAATGAATCATGCGACTGTGGTCAGACGGTTATCCTATCATGCGACTCGACTCATTCGGGTGAATGAACATGCGACTGAGTTCAATCGGTTGGCTAAGCCTGCGATTGGTTCAGTCGGCCGACTGAACTCATTCGCATGAAACATTCGGCCGATTGACCCATTCGGCCGGCTCAATCGTGCGATTGGAGTTCATCCAGACGACCAGTCGCATAACCCACTGTTCGATCGACTGAGGTTTGAATATTGACCAATTCATGAAATTAAACGTGGTTTAATGGTTCTTTAGACTCACAATCTCTTAACTAATGACCTAATAAAGTTAGTTTTAACATTTTACTTAATTTCAGTAGGTTATTAGGTCATTTAAAGATACGGTTCTTGTTTCAATTGACCATCACAAATTAGGGCACCATTTCTCCTGATTCTGTGACATTTCTTCTCATTATACCTGTATAAATGCAAACACACGTCAAAGATCAAGAAGGAAGTATGATCGAGGTCTAAAGAAATTTGGGCAGAGTAATGGTATGATGTGCGATTTAAGAGCGATTGGGAGTGGTGAGAAGCATGTGATCGACTGTGGCCCTTTATATACTGAATCTGAGTTCAATCGGCCGACTGGACTCATTCGCTCAGTTCATTCGGGCAAATGAAACTCAGTCGGGCGATTGACTCAGTCGATCACCTTCAGTCGACCGACTGAAGCTCAGTCGGTCGACTAACTCATTAGCACACTCCCATTTGGTCGAGTGGCTCATTCTGATAAGCCATTCGGGTGAATGGGTCATACACATGTCCATTCGGTTGTTTAAGGCATGAGTATGGTCCATTTGCATGATTGGTCCATACTCATGGTTCAGTGGTGCGAATGGGTCATATCCTTGAAATTTTTCTGACTTTATGACCATTTGACATTTAGACCCTTTGAAACTGTTGATTTAACATTATGAACGTTTGATCATCTCAGACATAATCATTTTAACTTAAAACCTTTTGATTACCTCAGACGTGATCCTTTTAAGACATTTTGTCACCTCAGATGTGACCCAATTTTTACTTGAAAGCACATGTGGTCACTTCAGACGTGACCTTTTAGATGATAAGGTCCCTTATCAAATTCCATGACTTAGTCCGACACTACACAAACCTGAAATAGCCTGACTTGGTACTTACATAAAAGACATAACACTGAAAATTACACTAAGATATGTTTTGTGTTTTTGTGAGGGTTAATTCCTAAGATGTAACTCTAAGAAATAATTCTTCTAAGAGGGAAGTCTCAATCTTTTAAACCATACATGGACCAATTCAAGCTGGAATCATGCAGGATATTCAAATCATTTGAGACAAGTAGCTAAAACCTTTGATGCTCTATTTGTGTTTTTCATCTAGAGCCATTTAGCATTTAGGAATTCATACTAGTACTATTAAGTCCCCACACTGATTTGAACTTTCAAGAATTGTAGCCACAGTGATTGTTAGTATACTTATCCTCTTAAATCCATACACAGACTTTCAACTCAGTTGGGTGATCGTTTTAGGTTTGTTTATTTCAACAAGCATTTGTGTATCCCACACTTATATTGTAATCAACATTCCTCAGGATATTTTTGAGCGGTCTTAGGGTAGAGTTCAAGAAGAGACTATTCTTAGAACTTTCAAAGAGAAGCCAATCCTCAGGTCAGTGCCATCGCACAGCAGAGAGGCGGCAAACAACAATGAGTTCTAGAATATATAGGTTATGCTTATCCTCAGGTCAGTGCCACCGCACAGCAGAGAGGCACATAACCTATCTTCTTGTTCGAGCAATTTTTCTTCTTTTTGCACAGATCTCACCCACACCATAGGTTATCAGTTTGATTGTATTTGCATTTTTCATGTGCTTTTGGTCATGCTTTGGTCTTATGCACAATTTTGTGGCGTTTATTTTACTCGTCACCCCTTATTCATCTTGTTGATTGTGTTAACCAAGGATAAGGCGTTACCCACCGCTAGTCAAACATTTTAGTTTATCTTGAGATCACCAAAAAGGTCTAGTCATCTATTGTGTTGAATCTACCGACATATCATCTGTGGTCTAGCAACCTCTAGGTCTACTTCTTTTGTGTTACCTTAGTAGTAGCTAGCTTATCTATCATATTTTCTTTTATATTGCTCAGACTGCACACTACTACTTGAACTTTGCATCTTTTTCAATTTTGAATTTTAAAGTCTCAAATGGTTGTACCTGTGTACTATCATATTCCAAACATTGAATCAGTATCACACATATTATCTTATTTATTTTCAGCTTGCCTCTCCTTTCCCCTTGTTTTTATTTATTTATTTATTTAGTTATTTCCTGGACCTATTCTCCCCTTAAAATTATAAAACCACTATGGATTTGTGTTTTAGGATTTTATGGGCAAGGAAAGAAACTAATTGTAATTAAACGAATTAAAATTAAACAAAAACAAGAGAATAAACTAAAAGAAAATAAAATTAAAAAATTTAAAGAACTAGACACGACGCATCGGACTATACATGGTCATCTTCAGGAATGACCTCACTTTTCTTTTTAATGCCATTGACCTATAACAGATATAGAAAATGTGGTTTGTCAAAAGCCTTTGTATAGAGGTCAACGCTTGAAAATCAGTGTTTATTTTTATCACATCGATTAAATTCTTTTCAAAACAATCACGTATGAAGTGATATTTGATTCCGATGTGTTTGGTCTTAGGATGTTTGACCGGGTTTTTAGTGACTGCAATCGTAGCAGAGTTATCAACAAAGATAGGAGTGGAAGTGAAATGCAAACCATAATCCCGCATTTGCTGTTGAATCCATATGAATTGAGAACATCATCTTGCATCAACAACGTATTCGGCTTCATAGGTTGACAATGCAACCGAGGTCTGCTTCTTACACTGCCAGGTTACTAATCTTCTCCCAAAGAACTGACACCCTGCTGATGTAGACTTGTAGTTCATCTTGCAGTCGCCGTAATCCAAATCACTATACGCTGTTAGTTCAAAGTCATCATCATAAGGATACCACAACCCAAGTGTGGGTGTGCCCTTCAGATAACGAAATATCCTTTTGACCCCAATTAGATGATTCACCTTAGGCTTTGCCTAATACCATGAGCATAAACATGTAGCATACATGATATCAGGTCTTGAGGCAGTGAGATACATAAGAGATCGAATCATCCCTCTTTACATAGTGGCATCTAGCAGATAACCATTCTCATCGGGTGCTACATCATGGTTTGTAGCCAGTGGAGTGCCAGCCGCGCAAGCATTCTCCATGTCAAACCGACTGAGAATATTCCCTACATACTTGGTCTGATGTAAGAAGATTCCATTTGGTGTCTGATCCACCTATAACATGAGAAAGAACTTCATCTCCCCCATGGCACTCATCTCAAACTCCGGCTTCATTACTGCTTCGAATTCTTTGCATAATTCTTCGTTGTTTGAACCGAAGATTATGTCATCTACATAGATCTGTACTAGCTATAAGTCTCCATCTTTTTCTTTGATAAACAGTGTGCAGTCAATGACTCCCCTAAAAATCCGTGTTTCACAAAATGAGTCGAGTGTTTCTCATACCATGCCCTTGAGCTTGATGAAGCCCGTATAGAGCCTTGTCGAGTTTGTAAACTCTATCCCGATGATATGGATCCTCAAATCCCTCGGGTTGACTAACATACACTATTTCTCTGATCTCACCATGAAGGAATGCACTCTTAACATCTAGTTGATAAACTTTGATTTTCATATAAGATGCATAGGCAAGGAAGATGCGGATGGCTTCCATCCTTGCCACTGGTGCAAATACTTCATTGTAGTCGATACCTTCAACTTGTCAAAACCCTAAACAACAAGCCGAGCCTTGTTTCTGATGATCACTCCCTGATCATCTTTCTTGCATTTCAAGACCCATTGGTGCCAATGACTTTAGCACCTTTAGGTCTATCAACTAGTGTCCATACACCTAACTTCTTAAACTGAAGGAGTTCTTCCTGCATGGCACTAACCCAAGCCTCATCATTTAGTGCTTCACTAACCTACTTTGGTTCAAACTGAGACACAAAGCAACGGTATGCACCGTTGTGAAGGTATCCTTTTTCCATCACGAAGGCATAATCAGCTGAGTATAGCTGATTTCTAGTCTGAACCCCTGATCTCACATCTCCTATAATGTTATCCGATGGATGAAAGACGTTTAGAAGTGAGCCAGGAGTTGTCGGAACAACCACCTCAGAGTCAAGATTATGAACATTTGGTTCTGGATCTGAGGCAGTCGGAGTCTGAGGTTCTGATGGTTCAGAAGCATCACTAGCCGATGCTTGTGAACTTGTGGTAGTCAGAACCTGTACATCCTGGTTGATCTAATCATTTTCTTCATTTTCTTCATCAGAGGAAGAATCACTCACATCAACTGCTCCCCCTGAGTTAGTAGTGTCATGACTTGTTGAATCTTGAGACGGTGTGTTCAAGACATCGTACATCATCTTGTTTGCCAACTCGTCTTCTGAAGAGGAAAGAGGTATGTTGAAGGACTTGAAGAATCCATCATAGTCGAAGAAGTAGGCAGGCCCTTTTCCAGCAGGCGGTGTGATATATCTCTGAACATCAACATTACACCACACCTCTACTTGGCCTGTTGAGTTGTTGTAAACTCTCTTGTTCGGTATGTTGTATCCTAGAAAGATACCTCATCAATCTTCTCACTGAATTTTCCCTCCTGAGTCTTCATCAGAGGGGTGCACGGAGCGCCAAACGGCTCGAGAAATTCCAAGTTAGGTTTACGTCGCTGTAATAACTCGCAGCACGTTTTTCCATGCCGTTTTACTACCAAAAGTCGATTCAGGGTATAACATGCATTTGCCACTACTTCATTCCAAAATTGGATAGGCAGTTGCGAGTCTGCCAGCATAATCCGTGCCGTCTCTATCAAGCTGCGGTTCTTCTATTCAGCAACGTTGTTCATCTGAGGGGTATAAGCCGAGGTAAATTGATGCACAATTCCCTTTTCCTTGCAATAGGCCTCCATCCTCTGATTCTTAAACTCGGTTTCGTTGTCTGAGCGCACCTGTCGTACCTTCAGCTTGTATAGGGATTCCAGTGTAGTTACCAATTCCTTGAAGGATTCAAATGTTTCTGATTTGGATTTCAGAAACATTACCCAAGAGAACCTTGAGTAGTCATCGGTAACTACATAGCAATACAAGTCGCCAGCGATGCTTCTTGTACTAACTGGACCAAACAGATCCATGTGAAGAAGCTCAAGGGAAAGTTCTATAGAATGAACTTTCTTTTCCTTATGATATTTCTTCGTCTGTTTGCCCTTTTTGCATGCAACATAGAAATCCGGGAGTTGAAAGTTTTTGACATTTACTCCTCTCACAAGATCATTCTGGATCAAGTGATTAATTTTTCTCGGATTTATGTGTCCCATTCTCCTATGCCAGGAGATGGAGTCCTTCTTAGTAGCTTTGGACAAGAAGCATTGGACTTCACAATCTGTTGTGGAGGCCTTTGAGAGATCCAAGACATAATAATCATTATATCTTGAAGCTGACATTAGGATCTGGTCCTCCGGGATCACATATTCCTTCTTTAGAACGTAACACTTCTTGTTGTCAAAAACAACCTTGAATCCTTTATCACAGATTTGAGAGACTGAAAGCAAGTTATTTTGTAATTGTTGGATATAGTTTACCTTATCAAACTTAACCTTCTCATTTCCCACTTCTCCTTGGGCTATGATGTACGCACCTTTGTTTCCAACAAATGAAACATGCCCTCCTTTAATTTGTTTGACATTTGATAAGAGAGCTCTGTTCCTTGTCATGTGCCTGGATGCTCCTCTATCTACAATCCACGCGTTAGTCTTAGCACTATGCGAACACCCTGCACAATCAATGAAAACATTAGTTCATGTTAGGAACCCAAGCCTTGGCTTGGGTTTCCTTGAGGCATCACACATCATAAACTCAACCCATTGACCCTTTGAGGTTGAGGGTTGCTCGGATTTCTGTTTGTTCTCATTTTTAGGCACTTAGGAGATTTTTTATTTCCATAATCCAGATTTGTGTAAGGCCTGTTTGTGATAAACAAACGACTGGCTGATGGATTGAACTTTGGGTTCACTAGCCCTTTTTGGAGGCGTCATTGAGTTCCTCTTAGAAGAGCTGTTGTAGTTGCAGAAAGGTCAACCTTCCTCCTCGGTGTCTAGGAATAATGACAATGAGACGCTATGTGACCATACACTCCACAGTTATAGCAGGATCTGCTTTTAACTTGATGGTTATATTTTTTGGTGGAGATGCAGATGTCACACAGTTGACCTTATTATGTTTGGAGATGCAGATCTCACACAGTTGACCTTCCTCCTCGGTGTCTAGGCGTCACTGAGTTCCTCTTAGAAGGCTTTACTTGATTTTACATCTTTGATCTCTTGTTTACCTGGACTGTGACAAGATGCACGTGATTGATTAGGTTTTATAGTCTTTTTAGGTTCTTGTTTGACTTTGTTTGACCCTGACTTTAAACTAACCTTTTCAAATTCTTTTTCCAGGTTAACACAAGGCATCTTTCCTATTGCCTTTGAAGTGGCCTCCTTCTGTTTAGAGTCAGATTCACTTGATTTACTTATCAAATCTGGATAATTAACAAGAGGAGTGGACACCACGTGATCCTTGATGGGGTTATTGCCAATTGGTTTACTTTTGGTGTTCATCAAGGTCTCAGGTGGTGGTGGAACCACTTTGTATCCCGGTCCCTCCCCATTATTTATCTCTTTCACTAAATGTTGGACAATGTATGATAAGCTTGTCCAACTATGCAGTTTTTGTTTTAACGAGTTGACTTCTACTTCTAAAACTGCTTTTGCTTCTTAGTGTCCTCTAGGGAGTTCAGATAGTACCAATGTCATTTACTTGGTTAAAAGCAACTACCTCAGTTTCCCTAAGCTGTTTATTCAATAGGTCTATCTTTTCCTTGTAACTGTGCTCGTTTTGATTTTACACTCTATTTGCCTCTGTGCACAATTTCAGGTCCTTTACTAAGCTATCATTATGATCTAATAACCTAGCAAATTTTGAATCTATACTTTCTCTGAATTTATTACATTCTAAGCAAGCATGATTATTAAACAGTTGGTTAGTAGTACTTACCCGAGATGTTGAAAAGGAATCAGCCATGAGTGCAGACTCGGTTGTCTCCGGTTTTGGTGATTTAGATGATGATGCAGATTTTTCTTCTTCAGGCAGGTGGTTGACCACATTTGCAGTGTCTTCAGAATTTGACAACGCGAGCTCTACTGCTATATCTCCCTCACTTGCAGAATCGTCATCAATATCCTCCACACTAGCTATATTGGACTCTCCTGGTGACACGAACCGAAAGCTCCAGTCCTGTCCTTCATCCTCGTTAGCAGTTAAGGCTTTTGGGTCCTTACTGGATGAGGTAGAACTACTAGATGTGGCCTTGTCTTGACGATTAAAGGACGAGAAGGGATTTCCATTACCCGTCTTCTTTGGTTTTACACACTCCCTCTTGAAGTGTCCCTTCTCACCGCAGTTAAACATGTAACCTTAGACTTGTCGAACCCAAAGTTGTGTCTTTTGTGGCAACCAAGTTTTGTCCGGTATTTTTGACAAACTTTTTAGCTCGTTGGACAGCACTTGCGAGGGCTCACATTATGTCATACGTTCCAACTCCATCTCGTTGACCTGCTCATAATCTTCATCTGCCAGGTGGCAGTTTCCTATCTTTCCAGCAACTAATCCATCGTAGGATTGAACCACCACAGCTAAGAGGTCCATATGTTCTCTGGCCACCTCCATATTCACATTCCCGAAGTTGTTGGTTTTGAGCTTTGCTGCATTAGCTTCAGGTATCATATATTGGGTGCTCGACGACCCTGACGTTTCGGATCCTGAAGTTGAGGGTTGTGCTGGAACTGCTGCGCTTGAGATGAAGGCGGTTTGTAGTGGCGCTCCAGATGTCTTGACTGAAGGATTCTGATCGTAGTTAGCCTTTTGGGCTCGATACTTCATCCTAAGCTCCTCTTCTCTCAGTTTCAGAATGAAGTCATTTATATCTAATTTGAGAGCATTCCATTCTGTCTGAGATTTGAGACAAACGAAGCCCATTTTTCTGGTAATCCATCAGCAAAGCTGGATACCTTATCCTCCATTGATGTAACCACTCCATGAGTGTGCATCTCACTTATCAAGTGGTAGAATCTATCGATCACATCATCAAGGCCTTCTTTTCCCATAGAAGAGAAGTTGTCAAACTCCTTCTTCAAGGCTTTTGCCTTGATGGCCTTCAGAGAGGCATTTCCATCATACCTCTTTTCCAACGCATCCCAAAGTTTCTTTGCTTGAGTATACTCCGAATATTGATGGAAAATATCCTTTGGAATAGACAGAGTAAGCAAAGCATAGACTTTCTTCTCAGCATTGTGTTTTACCTTCTGAGAATCCGACATGCCACTTTGAGTATGTTTGACTCCGTCAGCTCCTACTGGCATGCTATAGCCCGACTCGATGGCGTCCCACAAATTTGTATCTACACCATTTAAGTATATTTTGAAACGTTGCTTCCATTGTGGGTAGTCGTTTAACATCATAAGTTTTGGGGGTTTATTGTGAATCCCCACTTCGTTCTCCAACAGCAGTAGATTCTGAATACGTGTGTCTCTACTTGCTGTGTATGCTGAAAACTGGTACTCCATTAGGTTTAGCTTTACTATTTAACAAACTGCTAATGTGTGCGAATGAAGGTATGCGATTGAACTTATTCGTGGGATTGAACATTGCGGATGGTTCAATTGTGCGACTGAACAAATACGGATGAGTCAGTCGCCCGAATGAACAAATGCGATTGAACAGCCCGAATGAAGTTCTCAGTCGTATGATTGAAGATACGAATGAGTCCAATCGTGCGGTTGGAGAGTGCGAATGAACTCAGTCGTGCGATTGGTCTAATCGTGCGACTGAACTTGCTGAAGTTTGATAATTCGTAGATTTCACTTGATTTGTCCGTAAAAACTCGAATTTTATCAAACCCTAATAGCCGTATGCCGGAAAAACTCAACTTTTCGATCAGGAAACGTCTAAGACTCCGTTAGACACAAAAAGATTGCGTTTTTGATGGAAAAACAAAATTTTTGTATCAAAACTATTGAATCAACACGTAACCAAGAGCCAAAGCTCTGATACCACTTGTTAGGACCTAGTATTTGAACGAAATACCAACTGATTAAGGTTTTAAACCAAACCAAATAGTGCGGAATCCTATTTGATTAGGGATCTAATCAGTGAGAACGCACGTAGAAACAAAAACGTATTGAATCTAACATCAAGAAATGATTAGGAATCGATCTACAACGTTCTATGAACTTGGAGTACGAATTGGGAGGCTTCTGGACGGCTAGGGTACGTCTGGAGTCAAAGTGGATTGAATGCTAACGTTTTTCCACGAATTAGGTGGTATTTATAAGTTAGTGTTGCTCATTCGGGCGACTGAACCATTAGCATGGTTCATTCGTGCGATTGAGCCATGCGGTTGATTCATTCGCACGACTGAGTGTTCAGTCATGCAACTAAGTTAGTCGCATGAAGTTGTTCAGGTGTATGAACTATTTAGACGTATGGAAAACTTCACTTAACCACGTTTGAATGTATTCCTTATTATAACATTATGTATACCAACTCAAACAATCACAAACCTATATAATCTAGTCAATATGTGTTAAACAACTCATTAATGAAATATTAAACATTATAAACACAACCAAACATTTGTATTTCATTAAGTACCCAAATATTACATAAGTGTAAGACCATAAAGACATAGTACATTTAGATCAAAATCTAGGTACATATGTATCAACAAGTATGGCTTCTTCCAAACTCATTTGCAATTGAGTTCAACCGCCTAGAAACCCACCAAAAACACACACCCGAACACACACAACACACATAAGGATACAACCGAGGCAAGCCCAGTTAAGAACACTTAAAAACCATGAATTTCTTACCTTGAATTCACATTTTTCTGTTTCTTCTTCAAAAAACGAGAGTTCTGCTGCTCCTCTTCGTACTCTCTCACTAAAAATCTGTAGATTTGAATGTTGTAAGAAGAGAGTGGGTGGCCATGCCCACTTTACACCCAAATTCAAACCTTTTCATCCTTTTGAGATTTTTACCCCTCACTTGGGTAAAATATCCTTTATTTTTTTTCTTCACTTTATTCTTTCTTTACTAACTTTAAGAAAATAACCGGGTGTTACAAGTCCACCCCCCTTATATGACTGCTCAAGGTGATGAAGGGCAAGACTGGACCTTCCGCTTTCCGTCTCAACCAGATATGATATGCAAAGGTACACCGTGATGAGTGACAATCTCATCAATGTATGTACAAGCCAACCTTGATGTTTTGTAAGTGTCACGTATAGGTATGAAATGTGCTAATTTGGTCAAACAGTCGGCAATGACCTATATGCTATCATGACCACGAGAAGTGCGATGTAGTTTAGTTATGAAATCCATGGATATTTGTTCCCATTTCCACATGAGAATTTTGGGTTGTTCAAGCAATCCACTAGGACGTTGATGTTCGGCTTTAACCTTTGTACATGCAAAACACTTGGCTACGTAAGTTGCAATGTATTTCTTCATTCGAGACCCCTAGTATTGCCCATGCAGATCCATATACATCTTATCAGAACCAGGATGAATAGAGTAACGACTTTGATGAGCTTCATTCATGGTGAAGGTACGAAGATTATTACGATTTGGAACCTAAATTCGATTCAAAAAGTACAACATTCCATTGGGTTTCGTTTCAAGTTGAACTCATAGATTATACTCTACTTCCTCTCCCATTTTGCCTTCCACTTGAACCGTTTGTTAAGCCTCCAAGATACAGGTCTCGATGTCATTCTCAATCCTCAAGCTTCAGAAGACTTCATGTTTGGCTTCTGAAGATGTTGGTATTGGCTTTGGAAGATTTCACACTTAAAATATTTTCTAAGACATAGTGTGAAACTTCTGAAGTATTTTACTCAGTACTCCTATGCATGCATGCATGATAGAGTTTGGATGTCTTGGGTCACATCAGTCTTATATGAATCCTTACAAACTCCCCTTAGGCTGATGCTACCAAAACATTTGAAGACTTTATTGACAGTCATCATCATGATGATGACCAACCCTTTCTTCATTAGATAGTTAGGATCACTAAGACTCTTATAGTGTCTTCTTATCTCAAAAAGATCATGTAGAGGTAGATTGAACATGTCTTGCCATGTTTAGACATCTGCAATACCTTGATCTCTGATAATTTGCCATCTTTCTGGATTTGTAGTGTAAGTCTAGGATACAATTGGTCTTCCTGATGCCAGAGGAGCTTCTTGGATTGGAGTTGGTGGAGCTTCCTTTGTTGCACATCCTGAGGATGTTCTAAATCATCCTAAGGTTGGTGATGGATGCTTCTTTCCTTATTTTCTTAGACTTTAGTCTACAAGCCATCCTTTTTCTCCTCTTTATACCTTTTAACTGAGAAGACTGGCATGTAGCACCTTGTTGATCATCTTTGTCTTTCTTAGTTGGGTTTTCCTCTCTTAGAGGTTCAAATTGTGAGGGGACTGAACCCTACTATGGATCAGAAGATGAAGCTTGTTGAGACTCAGCAGGAGGTCTAGGTTGTGTTGTCTCAAATGTTTCAACCTTTACCTCCACTTCTTGAGGGACCTGATTTGGTTGGGAGAGTAAGTCAACAAGTTCTTCTATTTTGATCTTCTGCTTGATCACCTTAATATGCTCATCCATGGTGGATAGAGACATAGGGCCAAGTCTCCTTCCGGAGAACCCATATAGCTTTGAAAAGCTCATCATCATCTGCGTATCAGTAGACTTCTTTTGACTCTTCTGGATAATGGCTCTTGTCTTGGAAGCTTCCTCCCTCATCTTTCTTTTTGTTACCTTTCTTTGAGTACTTCAAGTTCAAGTTGCTTGAGATACTCAAACTCGATGTATTCAAAGGACAGGGGAAGAAGTCCATCTGCCTGATAGAGACTTGTGGACACTCAGGTAGTTGATCATGTTGATCTTATTAGTTTCATTGTCTACTTGAGGTTCTTCTGGGCCATAGTCTCCTACATAGGACTATCTTGAACTGGTGAGAGAGCAGGAACATATTTGTAGAGCCTTTTCAGTCTCCTTTCCTCTTAGATTTGAAAAAGCAATCATGTATCCTCTTCTTCCTTCTTCTCTATTGAAAATTCCATGTCAGCTAATTCATTCAATTATTCTAACATGTGGGCGATGATGTAATCAATATCATAGTTACTAGTCTGTATGAAGCAATCCTCATTGCTCTCAACTCATCATTTTGGGTGTTTGGTTTGGGATTAGCCCTGATTGCAGCTTCCATGAAGCCAGCAGACCCTATAGAGAAACTTTCTCCCTTAGCTTCCTTTTCCTCTCTCTCCTCCTCCTCAATCTCCTTAGGAGTCATTTTCCTTTCCCCTTTGTCACTCATAGACCTTTGTGACTCCAGGTAGAGAGAGCTTTGGTGTTTATTGCTTGGAGTAGCATCCATGCTCTGGCCAGAGAGAGATTAAGATACGCCTTCACCAGCTAGTGTCTCGTCAAAGGAATGGATTTTTGAAGCAGTTGTAGGTGTGACTGGGCTCTCAAGTTCTATCACCGGGCCTTCAGTCAAGGTTTTCCCTTTGAAGCTAATCTCAGGGTCTGCCTCAACATCTAGTTGACCAATGACATTACTTGATTGCCTTTGTCTCCTTTGGTGGCTGAACTCTTCAGTAATCTTCTTTTGAATCCTTTGAGCAAACTTATCATCTTGTCTAGATTGGCTTGGGTTGACAGGTGGCATGTTGATAAGGTCAAGACCTTCATAGTAGTTCAAAGTCTGAAAGTTAAAGACCTCTTGCTGCCCTTGAACTCTTTGAAGAATAAGGGCTCTTCTATTTGCATCATACATCCACCCTATGATGCAGTTAAAAGTTCCTTGAGGTGGAGACGACACAACCCTTGGTATGCCTTCCTCAAAGAGATTCTGAATGAAGGTGTCTATAGAGTCCATATTATTGTGAACTTGAGGAAGTTGTTGAGTATGAATAGTTGTAAGTGAAGATGGTGATTCCTCAGTGTCCATACTCTATGAAGAACTCCCAGGTTCTGTGATTGTAATGACTTTCTCCCCTTTTTGGTAGCATCACCTTCTTGCATAGGTGAGCTAGGAGTTAGGTCAATTACATTCAGAGGTTCTTGTGTTCCTAGTTGGGCTCTTCTTAAGGTCTCTGTTGGATCAAGAAGAAGGTTGTGCAACCAAAACAAAAATCACTTAGATAATTTTGGTGCTACATGCAAAGGCTTCCAAAGCTTAGCATGGAACTTCCGAAGTTTGTAGAGTTCTTCTGAAGATAAAGTGAAAGATCAACTTACAAAGATAGAACTCTACTTTCGAAGTCAAGAGCATGCTTCAAAGGTCAAGTCTTAGAAGAGCAATCCGAAGACTACTTCCGAAGTATGAAGAAAAAAAGAAGTTCCCAAGCCTTAGAAGAAGTAGCCTCTTCTGAAGTATAAGTCGCTTCGGAAGTACTTGTTCTTCCGAAGCCATTTAACGTTCGGAAGACACTGCTATAAACCAGTGGACATAAGTATGGCCTCTGACACTCCGCTATAGTCCTCTAATACTATATGGCGTTTTCTCAAAAGCCATGCAGTTGACCATAGTTTATTCCACTGTTTAGCTTTTATGATAGTACATGTTTCCAACTTTAGTTGGTGAAAAAAGGTAAGTCAAGGACATGTCCTGACTACCATATCTCAGATAAGACTTTATCTGAGATACCTTAAACTATAGTCTTGTAGTATAGGCTTTAGTTATAGGATCCCAACTGGTATCAAAGTATATCCAGCTGTAGGTAGTATTATATATAGTTTCTCATTGTAACTCGAAAAAATAAGCTTGTAAGAGTCTTGTAATATTTGAGTTGAGAAGCAATATATGCAAGTACCTTGAAAATTACATTCTGTGTTCTTTATTACTTACTATATTGTGATCAACTCTTATTGACTCTATTTTCATCCGAGTGTTGTTCAAAGTGAGTTTGACAGAAAAAACTAAGTGTTAAGTGACCTTAACCGATCCTGCAGTCTCCTAGCTAGTTTCTCCAAGAGATAAGAAATCTCAAGTTGCTGATCACTGACTCTATTATGTAAGGTAGTCACTTGAGATTTCAACTGACTAACCGTAGAGACTAGATAAGTGCATGTTTTTGCACCTTTAGTCTTAGATTCCCCTCTTCTTCATCAGAAGATTCATTAGGGGATGAGATAATTGGCCAAAGTCCTCCGTCTCACCACTAGCATGGTGTTCTTGGCTACTATTTTTTCCTCTACTCACTGACCACTTTAGATGGAGTACCAGTGGGCTGAGTTTTCATGGTTCAGGTCTTAAAAGATATAATCACTTGTAGAAGTGAGAGCCTCTTCCATATAGACCTCCTAAACAGAGTCAGAAAGATCCACCTTAGTAGTAGGTAGATGATGTGGCTAGTCAAGGGAGAATCATGAGCACTCATCTCCCTTTGAGTGGGGGAAGAGTAGATAGACTCATGGTACTCACTAAATTCTAAGTCTTCATCGTAATAGAAGTCAAAGCTAGGGATTGGTTGGTTGAGATCTAAAGGCTGGGGATAGTAACATTCCCCTAAAGGTTGTTCACTTGAGTGTTGAGACTCAGAGTGAAGGCTTAAGGCTGCTGGGTTAGCGGGCTCATCAGGCTGAGCACGAGGAACCTCAACACTGATTCTTGAAGAGATGGGAGTGGTTTGCTCCTTAAGAGAAGTGGGAGCTATAGTGTCCACTTCTTCCTATGTGGGTAGTAGTATGGGGGCTTGCACATACAGAGTAGCTTATGTAAGGGTTCGTTTGGATTTTTGCTGGTAGGAGAGGAACATATGTGGCTATTTTGATGGTTGAGTGGTAGAAGGTGTGGGTTCAACACTAACTTGTGTTGCTAGGTTGTCACCTTGAGTAATGAGCTCTAGCATTTTTAGGACAAGGGATGTTTCAACCCTTGAGAAGCCAACAATTGGCTCTTTCAAGATTTTAAAGATGTCGTGCTTCATCTGTCCTAATTTGAGAATATTAGTTGTTTCCCTTAACTATGAGCCCAGTTCACTGTTAAGATGTGTTGAACATATCTAGGAAACATGTAATACTCTAAGGAGTCCAAGTTAGCATGAAAATTTGTATAAACAAACTGAGAGTACCTGAATTTGACCCTCTAAGCGATCCCATGCACTATGAAGGACAGATCCTCAGGAATCTAGTCCTGGTACCCATGCTTGTTGGACAAGCTATGGATGATCCCATGAAGTAAGTACTTCCACTAGTAGGAGACCTTCCCTTTCTTTTTGGTTTTGATAGAAAAATCTCCCTCATAGCCCATCTGCTCAAGGAGTGGTTGATAGCTTCTTTGGGAACGAACAATTCACCTTTTTCATCATCTAGCTGAAGATGGGTGTTGATGATGGTTGGAGTGATGGAGATTGTCCTCCCCTGCACTGTAGCAGACAGTGCCTTGTCCCCATCCATGATGACCTCTTGACAGGTCTTCCAAAAATCATCAGATGATCCTCATAAAGAACATGATCAATGGTAAGGGAGGTGGAGTAGTTGGACAGAGCCAAATATCAACAACCTCTGAGAAATAAGAATCTTTCTCAGAGTTTAATAGAGCAACCTGATTGTTTTGATTGTGTAAGTGCATGGAGAAGTTTGGGTCATTTCTGCGGTTGAGGTTGGCCATTCTAGAAAGCTTCAAGCTGAATGAATTGAAGAACAGAGGCGATGTCGGAGAAATTTTAGAAATTTAGGTCTGGGAGTAGATGAAGTTGATAAAGAAAGAGGGGGAACCGTTGGGTTTATTTATGAAATGTATTTTAGACAATATTAATGGAAGAGGATAAACTTTGAAATCTGGATATTGGTCCCACCTCTAAAAAGTAGTTTGTTTTTTACTCAAACTTGGAAGTCGAAAATCATCTGAATGTAATTTGTCTTTGGACATTCTGATAAAAAGCTATTGAAGCCAAAATGACTTCGGATGATATTCCTGATAGTTTTGAAAATTTTTCTTTGGAAGAGAATTAAGACTTGGATGATTTATTCAACTAAGAATAAAGCTTCTGAGAGTTAATTGGCTTCAGAAGAAAATTGTCCTTGAAAACGTACAAGTACTTAAAAGAAGTGTTATGCTTTGGAAGATATTTCAGAAATTATTCTGAAGGCAATTTACTTAAGCAATTGTTTGTTTTAAAGGCTTAAGTTTCTTTCAAAGATAAATCCATATATTCTGAAGGACTTGAAGATCAAGATTTTCAAAAATATAAGGAAAGTCTTCTAAAAGGATTTTCTTCTAAAGAAAACAAGAGCTTATGAAGGTGATAAAATAGACAAGTTAGGATACACATATTTCAGAAATAATATGAATTATTTTTATAAAAAAGCTACTCAAAGTTAATCATCACAATAGCTGATATAAGATACTTAAATCTTTGCTCATCAAAAGCTTTGGTGAATAGATCAGTATATTGTTCATTTGGGTTAACCTTGACTAGTTTGATTAATCCTTTCTCATAATTATCTCTAATCAAATGATACTTGATATTGATGTGTTTTGTCCTTGAGTGATGCACAGGATTCTCTATGATAAAATTACACTATTGTTGTCTATGTGAATGGGAGTCTCCTTAAAGTTGAACCCATAATCTAGTATCTAATTCTCAATCCAAAGCATTTGAGCACAGTAACATGCAGTACCAATGTATTCAGCTTCAACAGTTGATGCAGAGACACAAGATTGCTTCTTGCATTGCCAGGAGACAACCCTTCTACTAAGAAACTGACATCCCCCTGATGTACACTTACAGTCATATTACAGCCACCATAATCACTATCTATATATGCATACAGATTGAAGTAAGAATTATTTGGATACCAAAGGCCAAGTGTTGAGGCCCCTTTGAGATATCTTAAATTCTATTGATATTGATAAGGTGTGACATCTCGGGGTTGGCTTGATATCTTGCACAAACACATGTGGAAAACATGATATCAGGCCTGCTAGCTGTAAGATACATAGGAGACCTAATCATAGCCTTGTAAAGATGTTATCCACACACTCCCCCTCATGATCAGCCCAAGGGAGTGGTTTCTTGCTATGGGTGTCTTAGCAACCTTGCAGTCAGTCATGTTAAACCTCTTAAGTATGTCCTGAACAAACTTTGACTGACTTATAAAGATACCATCTTCAACTTGCTTCACTTGAATTCCCAGAATGAAATTGAGTTCCCCTATGCCAGTCATTTCAAATATGTCCTTCATTAGCTTTTTAAAGTCTTTGTAGAGCCTTGGATTAGTTGAACCAAAGATGATGTAATCTACATTTACTTGAACTAGCATTAAGTCATTTCCTAGTCCTTTGATGAAGAGAGTTCCATCTATAGTATCCCTTCTTTACCATGCTTGCAGAAATACATAGATAGAGTCTCATATCACTTCCTTGGTGCTTGGTGTAGCCCATAACGAGCTTTATAAGACTTGTAGACATAATCAGGATGATCAAGATCTGGAAAACCAGGTGGTTGTTTGACATACACCTCTTTATCAATCACCTTAAAAAGAAAGGCACACTTGACATCAAGTTGGTAGACGTTGAAATTATTGGATGCAGCAAAAGCTAAGAATATCCTAACAACATCTAGTCTTGCTACAGGAGCAAAGACATCCGTGTAGTCAATTCCTTCTTCTTGTGTGTACCCTTGAACAACTAGTCTTGCATTGTTTTTTATGACAAGTCCTCTATCATCCTTCTTGTTCCTAAAAACCCATTTGGTTCCTATAGTAGTCTTCCCATGAGGAAGAGGACATAGGTTCCAAACCATTTGCCTTTTGAATTGAAGCAGCTCCTTTTACATAGCTATAACCCAACTTCCATACTTTAGAGCCTTATCAATCTTCTTGGGTTCTATATAAGATAGGAAACAAAAGTGAAGACAAACATTTGCATCATGGGTTTGTCCTCTTGTTCTTACCCCTGAATCAACATCTCCAATGATGTTTGAGATGGGATGAGACTTGTGGATCCTTACTTGAGGAATCACAGCACTTATTAAGAGAGATATAAGTTACAGAAATTTAGATATGGCACAGAGGTTTCTCCCATTACATAAGCACACTTATCAAGTGAAACTTGTTCCAATGAGTGTGTGACATCATTCACGTTGTCTTCAATGGAGTGATTGTCATCATCAAGAAATTCTTGATCACTTTCACCACTACCATGATCTTCTACATTGAAGTTTATTTATGTGGTTGTTGAGCCTCTAAGCTAGAATTTGAAGGCATCTCAAATGTATCAGCTAAATTTGTTACTGTTGTGTTGATAGAAACTTCATTTGCAGAGTTAGCTACCACTGGAGCTGAAGTTGTATAGCTTGAAGGTCTTCTCAGCTCAAAATTTGAATCAGTTCACCTGTTGGTAATATATCTGTAGACCCTGAAACATTCTTACAATATTTGTTAAAACAGTTGGTAACTAAATCAGATCAAATAACCAATCCAAACCATAACTAGTTACACTATGTGTTGTTCATTGAAAGTCAATTGGTTGACTCCTCAACAATTCTAGTTCTGAAATTGTATACTCTATAAGCCTTAGTTTGGGAATTGTTGATACATATGTACCTAGTTTACGATCTTAATGTAATATGTCTGTCATGTCCTAAATGTAAATGAAATGTATGAGTTGAATGAAACAGAATATGTGATTGATGATCTTAATGTCAAATGTTTTAGTGTATGTTTCAATTTTATTATTTATTAACGCATATTGAACTAACTATATAGGTTTGTGGTTGTTTGAATAGATCTTAGTCAAGTTATGATTGAGAAACATATTCAAACTTAGTCGTATTAAGTTTTCATGCGAGTGGACCATGCTAATCGTTCATATGCATGAATACTTCATGCTAATGGACTAGTCGCACGACTGAACCAGGAGACTGGATCAGTTGCACAACTGAGACATACGGATGACTTAGTCGCACGACTAACCTTCAGTCGTGTGATTGACTCAGTCGCATGCTTTAGTCGCAAAACTGAACCATGCTAATGGTCCAGTCGTACGATTGACTTACCCTAACCTATAAATACCACTTAATTCATGGAAAAACGGGAGACTTTCAATATTTCGACTCCTACTTGTACCCTAGCCGTCCAGAGACCTTAGACACCCTGTTCCAAGTTCATAGATCACACAAAATCGTATTGCAATCGTTCTTAACATTTAGATTCATTCTAAGATCGATTCTACATGCGTTCTCACTGATTGGATCACCAATCAAATAGGATTCCGCACTATTTGAGTTGGTTTACACGTAAATCAGTTAGTACTCCATCCCTACTCGATCCTAACAAATGGTATCAGAGCCTTGGCTCTAGATTTACATGTGATTCAATCAATTTTTGCCTAAAAATTGTGTTTTCACTAAAAATTCAATCTTTTTGTGTCAAAAAGTGTTTTCAAAGTCTTCTGGTCATAAATTTAACGTTTTTCTTCATACGGCAATTAGGGTTCATAAGAATTCATGTTTTGTGTCAAAGTGTTCAAAACATTCGTTTTTGCAAGAACAACAGCCTTCAGTCGCATGATTGACTCAATCACATGACTGAACTCATTCGCACCCTCCATACACACGATTGAACTTAGTCATCTCATTCATTCGCACAACTGACCAACTTCATTCGTATAGACTCAACCGCACTCTCCTTCCCCACGAAAATCCAATCGCACGATTGAATTCATCCGCATACTCCATTCGCACGATTGACCTAATCGCATAAGTTCAATCGCATGAGTGGTCTATTCGCATAAGCAAAGTATTTGACTTAAAAAAATATAATGTTAACTAAATGGAAAAACAATACTCAGCTTTTACTGCAGGGAGAGACACACGAATCCGGAACCTCTTACTTTTGGAAAAGAGACAGGGAATTACAATAAACCCCTTAAGCTAAAAACGTTAGACAATTACCCTCAATGGAAGCAACATTTTGAGATTTACTTACATGGAGTTGATCCCAACCTTCGGGAGTCAATCGAGACAAGGTAGACATGCCAGTAGGTGCTGATGGAGTGAAACTGACTTTGGGAGGGATGAATGACACGCAGAAGGCAAAATAATGCAGAGAAGAAAGTGTACGCCCTGTTAACTCAGTCTATACCCAAGGATATATTCCATCAATTCTCTGAGAATAATCAGGCTAAGAAATTTTAGATAGCCTTGGAAAAACGCTATGACGGGAATGCTTCGTTAAAAGCTCTAAGGCAAAAGCATTGAAGAAGGAGTTTGACAACTTCTCTTTAATGGGTAAGGAAAGTCTAGATGATGTAATCGACAGGTTCTATCATCTCATGAGTGAGCTACATATTCATGGAGTTAAAACGTCGATAGAAGATAAGGTTTTCAGTTTGGCTGATGGGTTACCAGAGAAGTGGGATTCATTTGTATCTAACTAAGACAGAATAGTATTTTGGAAAAGTTTATTATAAGTGATTTCATCCTGAAATTAAGAGAGGAGGAACTTAGGATGAAATACAGGTTGCAGAAAGGAATGTATGATCAAAATCCTTTGCTTTACAATGCCTATTCTATAGCAACCAGTTCAGGAGCACCCCTTCAGACGACTTTTGTTTCAAGTTCAACTGATCCATCACAAACCATATCTTCTGGGTCATCAAGTACCCATTTTATTGCACGAAGTTGAAGACTGAGAACCTCGGGAACATCACTATGGAGGTGGCTAAAGAACACATGGATTTATTGGCGGCTATGGTACACTCATATGACGGATTGGTTGCAAGAAAGATTGGTAACTGCCATCTAGCAGACGAAGACTACGAATAGGTAGACGAGAACGAGCTTGAACGTATGGACATAATGTGGGTGTTAGCAAGTGCTATCCAGAGGGCTAAGAAGTTTGTTAAAAGGACAGGATAGAACTTGATAGCTACCAAAGACACTACGTTTGGGTTTGACAAGTCCAAAGTGACCTGTTTCAACTGTGGAGAGAATGGGCACTTTAACGTGAATGTGTAAAGCCCAAGAAGACTGCCAACAGGAACCCGTTCTGGACATTCAACCATCAGGATAAACCAACTGGGGGAGCTACATCATCTAGCACCGAGACAAAGGCCTTGATTGATCAAGGTGATGAAGGGCAGGACTGGACCTTCAAATTCGTGCCTCTGGGAGAATCCAACATTGCAAATGTCGAGGTGTTGGATGACGATACTGAAAGTGAAGATGATATCACAGTTGAAATAGCCATGTCAAAAACTGAACAAGCTGCAAAAGTGGTCAAGCATGTGATTGAAGAAGATGACAAAACTACATGTTCAGAATCTCCAGCAGCTGAAGAAATAATCTCTGCACTGATGGCGGATTGAACTGAATCTTTTCAGGTAAGTTCTAAAGACCAATTTTTGATAATCATGCTGTTTTGAATGTAAAAATTTAGGGAAAGCATTGATTTGAAAATTCCTAGGTTACTAGATCATAACGATAGCTTAGTAAAGGACTTGCAAATGTGCACAGAAGCAAATCGCGTTTTAAAACAAAACGAGTACAGTTACAAAGAAAAAATATAACTATTAAATAAACAACTAAGGGAAACCAAAGTTGTGGCTTTTAACCAAGCAACCGACACTAAGATCTATTTAAAATCCCTTGAAGAACTAAAAAGGAAAAGCAGTTTTGGAAGTAGAAGTAAATTCTTTAAAACAAAAACTGCACAGTTGGACTAGTTCTTCACATATAGTTAAAAACTTGGTCAAAGAACGAAACAACGGGGAGGGATTAGGTTACAAGTGGTTCCACCACCACATGAGATTTTGTTAAATACGAAATGTCAACCAGTAAACATCAATCCTATTAAGGATCATGTGGTGACCAACCCTCTAGTTAGTAATCCAGATTCAACGTGTTAAAAGATGGAATCTGCCACTAAAGAGGAGGATACTTTGAAATCTAAGGGTAAAATGCCTATGGTTAATTTGGACAACAATTTAAAGAGGTTAATATACAGTCAGGATCTACCATGTCTTCTTCTGAACAAAAAGTGACTAAACAAACTAACCAACCACGTGCTCCACGTAATAGTCCAAAGAAACAAAAGGTAAAAGATGTTTCAACTGCTCAAAAGGTAAGTTTATAAATAAGTTAAAACATCCAAACAAGAAAAGTTGAAACCCACAAGACCAAAGTCACACCGGTCTCACACTCTTCTCCACAAAGACGACTTTACCAACATGTAGAAGTTCGATCATGCTACAATTATGGAAAGAGTGGACATATAGCTTCTAATTGTCCTCAGTATCAGACACCAAGAAAGAAAGTTGAGCTTGAAGATTCAAAATATATTTCTTCTAAAAGGTGTTCTGTTACTCCACCTAAAAGAAATAATGAAACTAAGGTTCAAACCATAAACCAGTCATCTGTTTATCACAAATAGGCATTGCACAAAGCTGGCTTGTGGAAAGAAAAATCAAGTCAAATATCTGATACTGAGAGCAGTAAGAAGCATGATATGCCCTCACCCTCTAATGGACAATGGGTTGACTTTTTGATGTGTTATTCCTCTGGGATATGCAAGCTAGTTAAGGCTTGGGTCCCAAACCATAACTAATCATTTCCTTGAATGTGCAAAGTGTTCGTTATAGTTCTATCACAAACACGTGGATTGTAGATAGTGGAGTCCAGGACATGACTGGAAACATGTCTCTCCTCTCAGACGTCAAACAATTAAAGGAGGACATGTTTCTTTTGCGGGAAATAAAGGAGAATACATCACTGCATAGGGAGAAGTGGGAAATCAGAAAGTTAAATTTGACAAGGTCAACAACGTTCAACAACTACAAAACAATTTATTTTCTGTATCCTAGATATGTGACAAAGGTTTTAATGTGGATTTTTGACAACAAGAAGTGCTACGTGTTGAAGAAGGAGTACACTATTCTTGAAGACAAGGTCTTAATGTCAGCTTCAAGATACAATAACTTATATGTCTTGGATCTAACAAAGGTCTCAACAATCGATAAACAAGTCAATGCTTCTTGTCAAAGGCGACTGAGAAAGATTCCATCTCCTGGCATAGGAGGATGGGACACATAAATCCAAGGAAGATGAATCATCTCATTCAGAATGATTTGGTCAACGGAGTAAATGTCAAGAACTTTCAACTTCCGGATTTCTGTGTTGCATGTAAGAAGGGAAAACAGACCAAGAAGTCTCATAAGGCAAAGAATGTGAACTTTATTGAATTGCCTATTGAGCTTCTACATATGGATCTGTACAATCCAGTGAGCACCAAGAGTATTGCTGGGGATCTGTACTGTTATGTAGTCACCGATGACTACTCCAAATTCTCTTGGGTGATGTTTCTGAAATCCAAATCACAAACATTTGATTCGTTCAAACAACTGTGACCACTTTGGAATCTCTATACAAGTTAAAGGTATGTCAGATCCGCTTAGAAACGGGACAGAGTTCAAGACTCAGTGGATGGAGGCATTTTGCAAAGAAAAGGGAATTGTACATCAGTCACATCTGCCTACATTCCACAGATGAACGGTGTTGCTGAAAGGAAGAACAGAAGCTTGATAGAGACTGCCAGGACGATGCTAGCAGACTCGAAACTGCCTATCCAATTCTGGAACGAGGCAGTGGCAATGCATGTTACACTTTGAATCGAGTCTTGGTGGTTAAACGACATGGAAAAACGTGTTACGAATTGCTAGAACGACGTAAACCTAATCTAGAGTACCTCGAACCATTTGGGGCACCATGTACGTTGCTGAAGAAACATCAGTCAGGAATGTTCAGTAAAACGGCTGAATAAGGGATTTTCTAGGATACAACATACCGAACAAGAGGGTTTACAACAACTCAACAGGTCAAGTAGAAGTGTGGTGCAACGTTGATGTTCAGAGATACACCGCCCCTCCGGTAGGAAAAGGACCAGCCTTCTTTTTTATTATGATGGATTCTTCAAGTCCTTCAACATTCCTCTCACACCTTTTGATGATGAGCTATCCACAAAGATGATGTATGATGTCTTAAACACACCGCCCCTAGACTTGACAGCATCTGGTTCACAAGGCAAATCTTCTAGTAGCTCAAGGGGAGTACCAGAAGTTAGTGACTCCTCCTCTGACGATAAAGATGTCGAAAATGTTAGGTGGAACACGAGGAACAGGTTCCGGCTACAACAAGTACACATGCATCTGTGCTGATGCCTCTAACACTTCGCAACCTCAAACTCCAACAGCTACAGATTCTGACATTAGAACTCACAATCTACGTTAGGATGTAGCTGTTCCCACCACTCCCGGGTCACGACTTAATGTTTATCATCCCTTGGACAATGTCATAGGGGACGTAAAATCGGGATTAGAAACACGAAATCAGCTATACTCAATGATTATGCCTCAGTAATGGAAAAAAAGGATACCTTTACGACGAAGCTTATCGATGTTTTGTGTCACATTTGAGCCAAAATATGTAAGTGATGCCTTGAACGATGAGGCTGGGTGAGTGCCATGCAAGAAGAACTTCTTAATTCAAGAAGTCGGGTGTGTGGACTCTGGTGGATAGACCTAAAGGTGCTAAGGTCATTGGCACGAAATGTGTCTTAAAATGCAAGAAGGATGTGGTCATCATCAGAACAAGGCTCGACTTGTAGTTCAAGGATTTATTAAAGTCAAGGGTATTGATTACAACGAAGTGTTTGCACCCATGGCAAGAATGGAAGCCATCCGTATCTTCCTCGCCTATGCATCGTATATGAAGATTAAAGTATATCAACTTGATATGAAGAGTGCATGTCAGTCAACTTGAGGGATTTAAGGATCCATATCATCGGGACAGAGTTACAAGCTAGAGAAGGCTCTATACAGGCTTCATCAAGCCCCCAGAGCATGGTACGAGAAACTCTCAACTCATCTTGTGAAACACGAGTTTTGAAGAGGAGTGATTGATTGTACACTATTTATCAAAGAAAAAGATGGTGACTTGCTACTTGTACAGATTTATATTGATGACATAATCTTCAGATCCGAAAACAAAGAGTTACGTAAGGAATTTGAAGCAGTAATGAAAACAGAGTTCGAAATGAGTGCAATGGGAGAAATAAAGTTCTTCCTCGGATTACAGGTGGATGAGACACCTAAGGGAATTTTCCTACATCAAACCAAGTATGTAGGCGATATTCTCAGTCGATTCGATATGGAGAATGCTTCGACAGCTGGAACTCCTCTTGCTACAAACCATGATGTAGCACCCGACGAAAGTGGCGATCTGGTTGATGCTACCATGTACGAGGAATGATCAGAACCCTCATGTATCTCACAGCCTCACGACCTGATATATGTATGCGACACGTATATGCTCTAGATATCAGGGGAAATCGAATGTCAACCATCTTATTGGGGTTAAAAGGATATTTCATTATCTGAAGGGTACACCAACACTAGGGTTGTGGTATCCTCATGATGATGACTTCGAGCTTACGGCGTATAGTGACTCGGATTACGGCGGTTGCAAAATGAACTACAAGTCAACATCAGCAGGATTTCAATTCTTTGGGAAGAGATTAGTGACCTGGCAGTGTAAGAAGAAGACCTCGGTTGCTCTGTCAACCTGTGAAGCCGAATATGTTGGTGCTGCAAGTTGCTGTTCACAAATCATCTGGATTCAACAGCAAATGTGGGATTACGGTTTGCAATTCTCTAATACTCTTATATATGTTGATACTCTGTTGCGATAGCTGTAACTAAAAATCGGTCCAACATCCTAAAACCAAACACATCGAGCTTAAAATCATATTACACATGATTGTTTTGATTAACATTAATCGATGTGGTAAAAATTAATAAGGATTTTCAACGCGTCGACCTCTATACAAAAGCTTTTGATAAACCGATATTTCTATATCTCTTAGAGGTTAATGGCGTGAAAAAGAAAAATGACGTAATCTCAGAAGATGTAAACGTGTAGTCCGGCACTATGTTTATTTTTATTTTTAAGTTTTTTAATTTCCTGTCTTATAAAATTCAAAAACAGCAAAAAGCTTTTTGGTTTTAGAATTTTAGGTGGAGAATAGGTTAAGAAGTTAGTTGTTCTAATTTCAGTACATAAAAAAAACGAGGGAGGAGGACAGGCTAGCTGATAGAAATGAAATCATATTTGTGATACCGATTCAAGGAGTATGAAAAATGACAGTACACAGGAACAAAGAATTTGGGACTTTAAAAGATTTAAATTGAATTAGATGCAAAATTCAAAGTATAAGTCTGAGAAGTCTAAGCAATATAACAGGAAAAATGATAGTAAAGCTAGCTGCTACTAAGGTAACATGGAGAAAGTAGACCTAGAGGTTGCTAGATCATCTGATGATATGTCGGTAGATTCAACACAATAGATCAATAGACCTTGTTCGTGATGTCAAGTTCAAACTAAGTGTTAAGCTGTGGGTTATCATCTTTTCCCTGTTAACACAATCAACGAAGTTCTAATAAGGGGTGATGAGCAAAATAAACGCCACAAATGTGTGCGGATGACCATAAAAAAATAAGCAAAGCACATGAAAATTGCAAAATTCAATCAAGCTAATAATCCATGTGTTGGTACGATCTGTGCAAAAAGAAAAGTAAACTGCCCAAACAAGAAGATAGGTTATGTGCCTCTCTACTGTGCGGTTGCACTGACCTGAGGATAAGCATAACCTAGATATTGTAGAATTCGTTGTTGTTTGCTGCCTCTCTGTTGTGCGATGGCACTGACCTGAGGCTTGGCTTCTCTTTGAAATCTCTGAGAATAGTTTGTTGTTGTCAAAATACTCGTAGACCGCTCAAAAACCTCCTGAGAAATGTTGATTATGATATAAGCGTGGGATTCACAAATGGTGGTTGAAATTATTAAACCTAATTTATCACCCATCCGTGTCAAAAGTCTATGTATGGATTTAAGTTGACAAGTATACTGACAATCATCGTGGCGGAAATTCTTGAAAATCCAAATCAATGTGTGCATCTTATAGTACTAGTATGATTTCTTAAACTTGCTAATAACTCTCGATGAAAACAAGAATCTAGCATCAAAAGATTTTGGTAACATGTCCTGAATGATTTGATTACCTGTATGATTCCATAATGAATCGTTCCAGTTATGGTCATAATAACTTGAAGCGGTACTATTCTAGAAAGAAATCTGCTAGATATCTATCTTAAAATTTCCTCACATAAAATCACAACAATACTTTCAATTTTATCTTTTAGTTAAAGCTGTTTTATTTTGTTTCAATTTTTAGTCAAATTTAGTATTTATCGTCGGACTATATAGTGGAATTTTATCTGGGATTTAATCACTTAATGGGTCACATCTGAGGTGACCACATGTTTTCAAATGTCAAATGGGTCACTTCTGACGTGACAAAATGTTTTACTATTAAAAGGATCACGTCTGAGGTGATCAAATGTTTCCAAAGCTAAAAACGATTATGTTTGAGATGATAGAATGCTCGTAATGGTTTACCAAGTGTTAAAAGGGATAAATGTAAAATGTTCATAGAGTCAAATTTACAAGAATGAGCCATTCGCATGACTAGACCATAAGAATGGACCAACCATATGATTGGGCCAAACTAATGAGCCCAATCGCACGACTAAGCCACACATATGGCCCAGACGTGCGATCGGACCATTAGCATGGGTAAATTCATGCGATTGGATCATCAGAATGAACCAATCGCATGAATGGAAGCAATCGAATGGGGTTGTCGCACGACTGAAACCCAGTCCCACGAGTGAAACCCAGTCGCACGACTGAAACCCAGTCGCACGACTAAAGGTGACCGATTGAGTCAGTCGCATGACTGAGACTCAATCGCACGAACCAGCAGTGCGATTAAGTCCAGTCGCACGACCGGAGAAAAACCTAGTATAAATAGAGGGGAGTTGGTCGCAAACCTATTACCCCCAATCGCACTTGTTTATCGCACGACTTAAGGAAACTCTACCTGATTTTCGTCTCATTTCTCTAAATGTTATTTCTTGTGTGCTAATGATTTCTAGGGATTGTCCAGGTAATGCGTGATGTTCTACACTCCAAAGATTCAACAATCTGTGCCCACGACACTCGAATTTATGCCCTAAAACTAACCGAGACTAGTTTGACCATAAACTGATAAAACTAAGTTAAATGTTAAAATAAAGGTTATTAGGAGCTATTGTGGGTGTTTCTGAGACTAATGAGCCATACCACGACTTCTAACACTACGATATGCTCAAAATTTGAATTTGAATGAACCAACAGTCTGTCATGCGAATGGACGCCCTGATGTACTCCAATCGCACTACTGAGCCGGGCGAATGGCTCCATCGCATGACTAAGATGAGAAAATGGCACAATCGCACGACTGAAACATGCGAATGACTGGTTCAACCGCTTGGTAGAGCATACGACTAAGCCCAGTCGCATGCACAGTCGTGCGTATGAGCTCAATCGCACGACTAAACCTCAGTCGCACAGTTCATTCTCACAATGAACAGAAAGATTCAAGTTAAGAAATACAAATGGTTATTCATTTACACACTCTAATGTTTATCTATATTGTGTAATAGATGACGAGTCGCTGGACCATGAGCACTAAGCACAACATATGTGCTCGCCTGGATTTGACTTCTAGGAATGCGACAGAGTTCTCGGGCATCATCGCATTCCTAAGGAGATCTAGGATATTTCGAGCCATCTCGACACCATGTACTCCCTATTGCTCAGTCCAACAAGCTTTTTGGGAAAGCGCTGTTATGGATAGGTCCTATGAGCCTCATTGCATTTGGAGCTCGATATTCGGCCATGCCATTGAGATCACAGAAGAAGATCTCAGGACTATTTAAGAGTTTAGAGATGATGCTGATTGCCCACATGATTACATCCACTTACGGTCTGAGGCTGCTTTCTGAGGGTTAAGTACTCTGGTGACATCAATGCAGGTGTGGTCAAGAAGAGCAACCTGTGGCCCCAGCTTAAGTACCTCGCCTATGTGCTGCTCAAGTGCATAGCTTCGCGTAAGGGAGGGTTCGACGAGCTATCCGATCAGATCCAGAACACTTACGTGGCATTGGTGCTGAAGCACCCATTCAGCTTCTTTAGGATGATCTTCACCTATCTGGTGGAGAACATTAAGGGGAAGGGAAAGGAGGGGTTTTGTATGTACCCTAGATTTATTCAGATGATCATTGATCAGAAGCTACCGTCACTGCCCAAAGAGAAGGAGGACGCAGTAGTGGTTGAGGTGATGGATGATACCACGTTGGGCTGCGTGAGGGTGTATAGGGGGAAGCAGGTGAAGCCCCCTATCAGGAGATGTTCGGGCATCTGGCCCGAGAGGATTATGTGGCGTCCGCTAGGAGGAAGTGGTGCCACGAGGACAGTGATTCGAATGTCGAGCAGATTGTGCTCCTGGATGATGACTTCGATGATGATGATAGTGGTGATGGTAGAAACGTAGGGCCCACCCAATTAGGGCCCACACAACTTATATAACATCTCCATCATCCACCCAAGGAGCAGCAGATGAGGAGGAGGAGACCGACGAGGAGTCTTTGACTCGTACTGTGGGGAGCAGGGTGGTTGCCACCGAACGAGGTATTCGGGAGAATGGAGGATGCCCTGTGAGTCTGGGGAGACTGCTGTAGATCCCACTTATGCCCCTGATCAGACCAGCAGCAACCCAACGGGAGCATCCTCCTCAAAGGGCATGAGGAGAAAAAGGATGGCTCAGCCTAATGGGATGAAGACTAAGAGGAGGAAGATTACACTTATCACTACCACTACTACAGCCTCCACTACCTCCACCACAGCCACCACACTACCACCATTTACCCAACACCACTACTACCATTCCACCCACCATGACTACCACACCTCCACTATCACCACTACAGCCACCCCTTTACCGTCAATAAATACCCCACCACCCATCTACTCTACATCCACTACAACCACCACCACTCATGGAGCCAGAACCTCATCACAGGTCACACTACTTTTGGATCCTCTTTCTTATCCATTGGGTTGGAGGAGCAGCTAGCTAACCTGAATCGGGTAGTACTGAAGCTGTTGGTGATGGATGAGCAGAGAGCCACTCAGCTTAATCAGCTGATGGAGCTCAATGTCTCCCAAGCACAGAGGATTGAGGCTTAGAGCCAAGAGATTGCAAAGTTGCATGAGATGCAGGCTTCATCTATACAGAGGATTGAGGCTCAGAGTCATAATATCATAGAGCTACGTGAGATGCAGACATCCTCTATACAGAGGATACAGGATTTGGAGGCAAAGAACAAGAAGCTCACGCTGAGGCTCAAGGGATCCAAGGATGAGCCTCTAAAGATTAGAGAAGGGGATGACGATGGTGATGATGATAACAATGATAAGGATGATACTGATGATGATGGAGGAGATGATGATGCGGGAGAGGACGAGAGCAAAGATGATGAGGAGGGTGATGATGCTACTGCATCTGCTGCCACTCAAGCAAGAGAGAGACGATCCAAGAAAGCTCAGGATCAAGGTGCCTCGTCCTCGGCCCCGCCAGCTGAAGAACCCATGATTCAAGATCAAAGTAACGATAGATGTTTTCTGATTTGAACTTTTGTGTAACTGAATTATGTATTAAAACTCATGTACTGAATGTATGTATATATTTGATTATTTAACTGTCTTGATTTTTTACTACTGAATGATGTGTTACATGTTTTAAATCAAGCAGATCAACCATCTCAGTAGGATGAATATGATGTTGCTCCCAAGCAGCAAATCAAGTCTTAATTCACTATGATACATGATCTGCATGGGATTGTCAGGAGGTTAGTAAGCTATACTCCTGAAGAAGGAGAAATCCTTCACGACCTTACTCATGGAAACTCGTAGAAATATTCCGGTAAATCCGGATTTCTTGGTTAAAGATGCACCTACCGTCGATGTTGCTAGTGATGATGAGCTCAGCGATGTGGATGAGATAGAGATTGAAGACATTACAACAAACATTATCCAGAATATACTGATCGAGATGGAAATATGGTTCATTATTTTAGGAATACTCTTAACAGTGATATGTATGCTAAACTGGATACGACGGAGAAGGAGGCCGAGAAATCAGAAAGCAAAGCCCAAGCCTTGGACGCGATGTTGAGATCAAAAAGGCTGAATGGGCGGCTTGTTTTGAAGGATCTGTGCCCAACGCATAATGCCAAAGCCGAGTGTCTACGCCAACCTCTTCAAAGAAAAGAAGCATCTAAAGGTGTCTGCTGTCAACATTTTAGCATGGGCTTACTTTGAGGATCTTAATGTATATGTAGTGAAGAGGGAGAATGAATAGAGTACTTCAGATTCCCACATGATTTCAAAACTCTCCCTTGTTTTGAGCTCAACCAGCTGGCATGGATGAACTATGCTGACCCCAGGAAGATGTCAGGCTGGTTTGAAGCTGCGTTGAAGAAAGAATACCACACTAGATGGGTTAACTTCAAGCCTCAACAACCTACGAGGTATATTCGAAGGTCGGAGGTGGACCCAAGGACTGGGAAACCCGAAGTGGTACTGAAGTGGAGTCCTCCGCGCACTATGTCAAAGATTCCCATGATGGAAATGCCACAGGACTTCACTCCCCACTTAATGTGGTGGTATTATGATTGGAGAATAGGAGAAGCGGTTATAACTTTGCAGAAAGAGCGCCAAATGGAAACCATGTAGGTATTTGACCCAATGTGGCTAACCAACCTGTTAGCTAGTGATATTTATACTTTATATAGGTGGCCATAACTCCTCTTGCTACAAACCATGATGTAGCACCCGACGAAAGTGGCAATCTGGTTGATGCCATCATGTACCGAGGAATGATCGGATCCTCATGTATCTCACAGCCTCACGGCCTGATATCATGTACGCAACGTGTCTGTGCTCTAGATATGGCGAAACCGAATGTCAGCCATCTTATTAGGGTTAAAAGATATTTCATTATCTGAAGGGTACACCAACACTAGGGTTGTGGTATCCTCATGATGGTGACTTCGAGCTTACGGCGTATGTGACTCGGATTACGGCGGTTGCAAAATGAACTACAAGTCAACTTCAGCAGGATGTCAATTCTTTGGAGGATATTAGTGACCTGGCAGTGTAAGAAGCAGACCTCGGTTGCTCTATCATCCTGTGAAGCCAGATATGTTGCTGCGCAAGTTGTTGTTCACAAATCATCTCGATTCAATAGCAAATGTGGGATTACGGTTTGCAATTCTCTAATACTTCTATATATGTTATAACTCTGCTGCAATAGCTGTAACTAAAATACCGGTCCTACATCATAAATCCAAACACATCGGGATTAAATATCATTTTATACGTGATTGTTTTCAAAAACATTTAATCGATGTGGCTAAAATTAATACGGATTTTCAACGCCCCGACCTCTATACAAAAGCTTTTGATAAACCACGATTTCTATATCTCTTAGAGGTTAATGGCGTGAAAAAGAAAAATGATGTATCTCAGAAGATGAAATATTTAGTCTGACACACTGTTTATTTTTATTTTTATTTTTAAGTTTTTTTAATTTCCTGTCTTAAAAAATTCAAAACCAGCAAAAAGATTATCGGTTTTAGAATTTTAGGGGGATAATAGGTTAAGAAGTTAATGTTAATTTTAGTTGTTCTAATTTCAGTACATAAAAAAACCAAGGGAGGAGGACATGCTAGCTGAGAAATGAGATCGTATCTATGATATGGATTCAAGGACTATGGAAAATGATAGTACACAAGAACAAAGAATTTGGGACTTTCAAGATTTAAATTGAATTAGATGCGAAATTCAAAGTATAAGTCTGAGAAGTTTGAGCAATATAATAGGAAAAATGATAGTAAAGCTAGCTGCTACTAAGGTAACATGGAGAAAGTCGACCTAGAGGTTGCTAGATCATCTGATGATATATGTCGGTAGATTCTACACAATAGATCAATAAACCTTGTTGGTGATGTCAAGTTCAAACTAAGTGTGTTCAAAACTGTGGGTTATCATCTTATCCCTGGTTAACACACTCAACGAAGTTCCAATAGGGGTGATGAGCAAAATGAACGCCACACATGTGTGCGGATTACCATGAAAAAATGAGCAAAGCACATGAAAATTGCAAAATTCCTCAAGCTAATAACCCATGTTGTTGGTGTGATCTATGCAAAAAGAAAAGAAAACTGCTCAAACAAGAAGATAGGTTATGTGCCTCTCTATTGTGCGGTGGCACTAACCTGAGGATAAGCATAACCTAGATATTCTAAAATTCATTGTTGTTTGCCGCCTCTATGTTGTGCGGTGGCACTGACCTGAGGCTTGGCTTCTTTTTGAAATCTCTGAGAATAATTTCTTCTTGTCAAAATACCCATAGGCCGCTCAAAAATCTCCTGAGGAATATTGATTATCATATAAGCGTGGGATCAACAAATGCTGGTTGAAATTATTAAACCTAATGTATCACCCATCTGTGTCAAAAGTCTGTGTATGGATTTAAGTGGACAAGTATACTGACAATCATTGTGGCGGAGATTCTTGAAAGTCCAAATCAATGTGTGCATCTTATAGTACTAGTATGGTTTCCTAAACTTGCTAATGACTCTCGATAAAAACAAGAATCTAGCATCAAAAGATTTTGTAACACGTCCTGAATAATTTGATTACCTTTATGATTCCATAGTGAATCGTTCCGGTTATGGTCACAATAACTTGAAGTGGTACTATTCTAAAAAGATCTGCTTGATATCTATCTTAAAATTTCCACCTCACACAAAATCACAAAAACACGTTCAGTTTTATCTTTTAGTTATAGTTGTTTTATTTTGATTCATTTTTTAGTCAAATTTAGTTTTTATCGTTGGACTATATACTAGAATTTTTTATCTGGAATTTAATCACTTAAAAAGGTCACATATGAGGTGACCACACGTGTTTTCAAATGTCAAATGGGTCACGTCTGAGGTGACAAATTGTTTTACTGTTAAAAGGATCACGTATGAGGTGATCAAATGTTTCCAAAGTTAAAAACAATCATGTTTGAGATTATAGAATGCTCGTACTGTTTTACCAAGTGTTAAAAGGGATAAATGTATAATGTTCATATAGTAAAAATTATAAGATGAGCCCTTCGCAGGACTGGACCATAAGTATGGACCAACCATATGATTGGGCCATACGAATGAGCCCAATTGCACTACTAAGCCACACGTATGGCCCAGATGTGCGATTGGACAATCAGGATGGGTAAATTCATGCGATTAGATCATCAGAATGAACCAATCGCACGAATGGAAGCAACTGAATGGGGTTGTCGCACGAGTGAAACCCAGTCGCACGACTGAAGCCCAGTCACACGACTGAAGGTGACCGATTGAGTCAGTCGCATGACTGAGACTCAATCGCACGAACCAGCTGTACGATTAAGTCCAGTCGCACGACTGGAGAACCCCTAGTATAAATAGAGGGGGTGTCGGTCGAAAACCCTATTCATTCCCAATCAGATTTGTTTATGCACAACTTAAGGAAACTCTGCCTGATTTTTGTCTCATTGCTCTAAACTGCTATTTGTTGTTCTAACAATTTCCAGCGATTGTCCAGGTAATGCGTGATGTTCTACCCTCCAAAGCTTCAACAATCTGTGCCCACGACACTAGAATTTATGCCCTAAAACTAACAGAGACTAGTTTGACCAATAAGCTATAAAACTAAGTTAAATGTTAAAATAAAGGTTATTAGGAGCTATGTTGGGTGTTTGCGAGACTAATGAGCCATACCACGACGTCTAACACTACGATTTCAAATTTGAATTTGAATGAACCAACGGTCTGTCATGCGAATGGGCACCCTGATGAACTTCAATCGCTTGACTAAGCTAGGCAAATGGCTCAATCGTACGACTGAGATAGGCGAATGGCACAATTGCACGACTGAAACATGCGAATGAGGTCAGTCGCATGACTGGTTCAACCGCTTGGTAGAGCATACGACTAAGCCCAGTCGCATGCACAGTCGTGCGTATGAGCTCAATCACACGACTAAACCTCAGTCGCACAGTTCATTCTCACGATTGAACAGAAATATTCAAGTTAAGAAATTCAAATGGTTATTCATTTACACAGTCTAATGTTTATCTATATTGTGTAATAGATGACGAGTAGCTGGACCATGAGCACTAAGCACAACATATGTGCTCACCTGGATTTGACTTCCAGGAATGCGACAGAGTTCTCGGGCATCATCACATTCTACGGAGAATGTCAACTCTATTGAACTGCCTCTTGAACTTCTACATATCGATCTGTTCGGTCCAGTGAGTACCAAGAGTATTGCTAGGGATCTATACTATTATATAGTCACCGATGACTACTGATATTGGGTTTTTGAAATCCAAATCAGAAACATATGATTCGTTCAAACAACTTGTGACCACTTTGGAATCTCTATACAAGTTAAAGGTACGTCAGATCCGCTCAGACAATGGGATAGAGTTCAAGAATCAATGGATGGAGGGATTCTGCAAAGAAAATGGAATTGTACATCAGGTCACATCTGCCTACACTACATAGACGAATGGGGTTGCTGAAAGGATGAACAAAAGCTTGATAGAGACTGCCAGGACGATGCTAGCAGACTCGAAACTACCTATCCAATTCTGGAACAAGCCAGTGACCAATGCATGTTACACTTTGAATCAAGTCTTGGTGGTTAAACGACATGGAAAAACGTGTTATGAGTTTCTACAATGACGTAAACCTAATTTTGAGTACCTCGAAACGTTTGGGGCACCATGTACATTTTTGAAGAAACATCAGTGAGGAAAGTTCAGTGAAAAGGCTGAAGAAGGGATTTTTCTAGGATATAACATATCGAACAAGAGGGTTTACAACAACTCAACAGGTCAAGTAAAAGTGTGGTGCAACGTCGATGTTCAGAGATACACCACCCCACCGGCAGGAAAAGGACCAGCCTTCTTTTTTTATATGATGGATTCTTCAAGTCCTTCAACATTCCTCTCATGCGTTCTGATGATGAGCTATCCACATAGATGATGTATGATGTCTTAAACACACCACCCCTAGACTCGACAGCATCTAGTTCGCAAGGCCAATCTTCTAGTAGCTCAGGAAGAGTACCAAAAGGTAGTGACTCCTCCTCTGATGATGAAGATATGAAGAATGTTCAGGTGGAACACGACGAATAGGTTCCAGCTACAACAAGTACACATGCATCTGATGCTGATGCCTCTGACACTTTGGAACCTCCAACTCCAACAGCTACAGATTTTGACTCTAGAACTCACCATCTAGGTCAGGATGTAGCTGCTCCCACCACTCCCAGGTCACGACTTAATGTTTATCATCCTCTGGACAATGTCATAGGGGATGTACAATCGGGAGTACAGACACACAATCAACTATACTCAGCTGATTATGCCTCAGTCATGAAAAAAGGATACTTCATGACTGAGCTTATCGATGTTTTGTGTCTCAATTTGAGCCAAAATATGTAAGTGACACCTTAAACGATGAGGCTTGGGTGAGTGCCATGCAAGAAGAACTTCTTCAATTCAAGAAGTTGGGCGTGTGGACTCTGGTGGATAGACCTAAAGGTGCTAAGGTCATTGGCACGGAATGGGTCTTAAAATGAAAGAAGGATGACAAAGGGATCATTATCAGAAACAAGGCTCAAATGGAGTTCAAGGATTTCGACAAGTCGAGGGTATTGATTAAAATGAAGTGTTTGCACCCGTGGCAAGAACGGAAGCCATCCATATCTTTCTAGCCTATGCATAATATATAAAGATTAAAGTATATCAACTTGATATGAAGAGTGCATGTCAGTCAACCCGAGGGATTTGAGGATCCATATCATCAGGACAGAGTTTACAAGCAAGAGAAGGCGCTATACGGGCTTCATCAAGCCCCTAGAGCATGGTACGAGAAACTCTCAACTCATGTTGTGAAACACGGGTTTGAAGAGGAGTGATTGATTGTACACTGTTTATCAAAGAAAAAGATGGTGACTTGCTGCTAGTACAGATTTATATTGATGACATAACCTTCGGATCCAAAAACAAAGAGTTATGTAAAGAATTTGAAGCAATAATGAATGTAGCGTTTGAAATGAGTGCAATGGGAGAAATGAAGTTCTTCCTTGGATTACAGGTTGATGAGACACCTAAGGGAATTTTCCTATATCAAACCAAGTCTATTGGCGATATTCTCAGTCGGTTCGATATGGAGAATGCTTCGACAGCTGGAACTCCTCTTGCTACAAACCACGTTGTAGCACCCGATGAAAGTGGTGATCTTGTTGATGCCAACATGTACCGAGGAATTATCAGAACCCTCATGTATCTCACAACCTCACGACTTGATATCATGTACGTGACGCGTCTATGCTCTAGATATCAGGCGCAACCGAATGTCAACCATCTTATTGGGGTTAGAAGGATATTTTGTTATTTGAAGGGTACACAACACTAGGGTTGTGGTATCCTTATGATGATGACTTCGAGCTTACGGCATATAGTGACTCGATTACGGCGGTTGCAAAATGAACTACAAGTCAACATCAGCAGGATGTCTATTCTTTGGGAGGAGATTAGTGACCTGACAGTGTAAGAAGAAGAGCTCGGTTGCTCTGTCAACCTGTGAAGCTGAATATGTTGCTGCTGTAAGTTGTTGTTCAGAAATCATCTGGATTCAACAGCAAATGCAGGATTACGGTTTGCAATTCTCTAATACTCCTATATATGTTGATAACTCTACTGCGATAGCTGTAACTAAAAATCAGGACCAACATCCTAAAACCAAACATATCGAGATTAAATTAATAAGGATTTTCAACGTGCTGACCACTATACAAAAGCTTTTGATAAACCGAGATTTCTATATCTCTTAGAGGTTATTGGCATGAAAAAGAAAAATGATGTAATCTCAGATGATGAAAACATGTAGTCTGACATTGAGGGGAAGGGAAATGGGGTGTTTGTAGTACCCTCGATTTATTCAGAGGATCATTGATCAGAAGCTATCATCGCTGCCTAAGGAGAAGAAGGATGCAGTAGTAGTGCTTGAGGTGATAGACGATACCACCTTGGGCCGCATGAGGGTGTACAGGGGGAAGCAGGTGAAGCCCCCTGTCAAGAGATTGTTCGAGCATCTGGCCCGAGAGGATTATGTGGCGCCCGCTTGGAGGAAGTGGCACCACGAGGAAAGTGATTCGGATGTCGACCAGATTGTGCTCCAGGATGATGACTCTGATGATGATGATAGTGGTGATGGTGGGGATGCAGGGCCCACCCAAGGGCCCCCATCGAGGGCCCCTGCTGATATAGCATCTCCATCATCCACCCAAGGTGGAGTAGAGTCAGCTTGTTTCCATCAGGACTTTCGTCTTGATGAGAAGGAGGAGACAGACGAGGAGTCTTTGACTCGTACTGTGGGGAGCAAGGTCATTGCCACCGAACGAGGTATTCGGGAGGTTGGAGGACGCCCTAGCGAGTTTGGGGAGACTGCTATAGATCCCACTTATGCCCCTGATCAGCTCAGCAGCATCCCAGGGGAGTATCCTCCTCAAGGGCATGAGGAGAAAAATGATGGCTAAACCCCATGGGATGAAGACTAAGAGTAGGAGGATTACACTCATCACTACCACCACTACAGCCACCACTACCTTCATCACAGCCACCACCACTACAACCATTTCACCCACCACCACTAGTACCACTCCACCCACCATGACTACCACACCTCCACCTGTCACCATTACTGCCACCCCTTCACTATCCATACATACCCCACCACCCATCTAGTCTACATCCACTACCACCACCACCACTCACGGGAGCTGGAACCTCATCACAGGTACCACCTACTTTTGGATCCTCTTTCCTATCCGTTGGGTTGGGGAGCAGCTGGCAAACCTGAATTGGTTAGTACTGAAGTTGCTGGTGACGGATTAGCAGAGAGCCACTCAGCTTAATCAGTGATGGAGCTCAATGTCTCCCAAGCCTAGTGGATTGAGGCTTAGATCCAAGAGATCACAAAGTTGCATGAGATGTAGGCTTCGTCTATATCGAGGATTGAGGCTCAGAGTCAGGAGATCACAAAGCTACGTGAGATGCAGACATCCTCTATACAGAGAATACAGGATTTGGAGGCAAAGAACAAGAAGCTCATGCTGAGGCTCAAGGGATCCAAGGATAAGCCTCTAAAGATTAGAGAAGGGGATGACGATGGTGATGATGAGGACGATACTGATGATGATGGAGGAGATGATGACGCGGGAGGATGAGAGAGCAAAGATGATGAGGAGGGTGATGATGCTGCTGCATCTGCTGCTACTCAAGCAAGAGAGAGACGATCCAAGAAGCTCAGGATCAAGGTGCCTCGTCCTTGGCCCCGCTAGCTGAAGAACCCATGATTCAAGATCAAAGTAATGATTAGATGTTTATTTATTTTCAACTTTTATGTAGTTGAATCATGTATTAAAACTGATGTACTGAATGTTTATGTTATATTTGATTATTTAACTGTATTGATTTTTTTCTACTGAATGATGTGTTACATGTTTTAAATCAAGCAGATCAACCATCTCAGCTGGATGAATATGATGTTGCTCCCCTATATGAAATCAAGTCTCAATTCACTATGATACTTGATCTGCAAGGGATTGTCAGGAGGTCAGTAAGCTATGCTCCCGAAGAAGGAGAAATTATTCACGACCTTACTGATGAGCAACTCGTAGAGATGTTTCGGTTAAATCCGGATGAACTAGTTAAAGATGCACCTACCGTCGATGTTGCTAGTGATGACGAGCTCAACAATGTGGATGAGTTAGACATTGAAGATGTCACAGCATAACATTATCCAGAATATACTGAGCGAGAGGGAAATGTGGTTCTTGATTTTGGGGATACTCTCGATAGTGATATGTATGCTAAACTGGATACAACGAAGAAGGAGGCTGAGAAATCAGAAAGCAAAGCCCAAGCCTTGGATGCAGATGTTGAGATCAAAAAGGCTGAATGGGCGGCTTGTTTTGTAAGATCTGTGCCCAACGCACAGTGCCAAAGCCGAGTGTCTACGCCAAGCTCTACAAAGTAAAAAAGCATCTAAAGGTGTCTGGAAAGATTATAGCATTGGCTAACTTTGAGGATCTTAATGTATATGCAGTGAACAGGGAGAAGAGAATCGAGTACCTCAGATTCCCACATGATCTGAAAAATCTCCATGGTTTTGAGCTCAACCAGCTGGCATGCATGAACCTGCTATATGCTGACCCTAGGAAGATGTCAGGTTGGTTTGAAGTTGTGTTGAAGAACGAATACCACACTAGATTGTTAACTTCAAGTCTCAACAACCTACGAGGTATATTCGAAGGTCGGAGGTGGACCCAAAGACGGAAACCCAAAGTGGTGCTGAAGTGGAGTCCTCCACGCACTATGTCAAAGATTCCCATGAGGGAAATGCCACATGACTTCATTCCCCACTTAAAGTGGTGGTATTATGCTTGGAGAACAGGAGAAGTGGTCATAGTTTTGCAGAAAGAGCGCCAAATGGAGACGATCCGGGTATTTGGCCCGATGTGGCCAACCCACCTGTCAGCTAGTGATGTTTATACTTTATACATGTGGCCATTATTCTATGATACGTAGGATATGGTACAGGCCCTCCAGTTTCAGAACACCACAAGACTCTATTTTGCATTCGAGATACATGATGGAGTCACAGTCGAGGAGGCATCAGAAGTTTGACGAGCTAATGAAGGATGCTAGACGATGAAGGAAACTAGGTCCAAGGGGGAGTTAGTTGATACATATGTACCTAGTTTACGAACTTAATGTAATATGTCTGTCATGTCCTAAATGTAAATGAAATGTATGAGTTGAATGAAACAGAAGATGTGATTGATGATCTTAATGTCAAATGTTTTAGTGTATGTTTCAATGCTTTTATTTATTAACACATATTAAACTAACTATATAGGTTTGTGGGTTTGAATAGATCTTAGTCAAGTAATGATTAAGAACAAATTCAAACTTAGTCGTATGAAGTTTTCAAGCGAATGGACTATGCTAATAGTTCATACGCATGAATACTTCATGCTAATGGACCAGTCGACGACTGAACCAAGAGATTGGATCAGTCGCACGACTGAGACATATGGATGACTCAGTCGCACGACTGAACCTTCAGTCGTGTGATTGACTCAGTTGCATGCTTTAGTCGCACGACTGAACAATGCTAATGCTCTCCTCGTACGATTGACTAACCCTATCTTATAAATACCACTTAATTCGTGGAAAAAACGGGAGATTTTAATATTTTGACTCCTACTCGTACCCTAGCCGTCCAGAGACCTTAGAGACCCTGTTTGAAGTTCATAGATCGCACAAAATCGTATTGCGATCGTTCTAAACATTTTGATTCATTCTAAGATCGATTCTACATGCATTCTCACTAATTGGATCATCAATCAAATAGGATTCCACACTATTTGAGTTGGTATACACGTAAATCAGTCAGTCTCCGTCCGTACACGGTCCTAACAGGAATAGTATCCAATGAAATGTTCATCATTTGATTTCTCAACAAACTTGACAATTTGATCTTTGTTATTCAAAATGGTGCAAGGACATCCAAATGACCTGAGAAATCCAATAAAAGGTTTCCTCTTAAGCCAAAGTTCATAAGGAGTCTTACCATGAGTCTTAACCACGAAAACTCTATTTTGCACATAGCAGACAGTGTTGACTGCCTCTGCCCAGAAGGTGATGACCAGTTTAGAGTTAGACACCATAGTTCTTGTAGCTTCAATAAATTTCCTCTTTCTCCTCTCAGCAACACCATTTTACTGAGGAGTCTTGGGAGCACTGTATTGTCTTGTAATACCCTTTTCATGATAAAATGTATCAAGGATTGGTTCTTGAATTTAGTTCCTTGATTACATCTTATGGTTTTGACCTTGTGATCATATTGATTCTCAATCTTTACGATGTAATTCTTTAGAAAATCAGGAGTCTCATCCTTAATTATAAGAAAGAAGACCCAAGTGATCTTGTAAAGTCATTTATGATCAATAAACAGTAAGAGGTCCTTCCTAGACTCATTAGATTGGTGGGGCCAAAGAGATCCATATGTAACAAGTGTAGGGGGAGTAGTGATGGAGTTTCTTTCCTTTTTCTTGTGAGAAACCTTATGTTGCTTCCTTTCAGGCATTCAACATAGTGGTCATCACTTGTAAACTCTTTCTCTGGCATTCTAGTTACCAAATCATTCTTAATTAGCTTATTCATGTTTCTAAAGATTACATGGCACATTCTTCTATGTTAGAGGAAGACTCCTCACTATTTGCTTTAGACAGAAAGCATGAAACTTCTCCTAAGGGAAATGTTTCTTGCAAATCCACTTTGTACATGTTCCCTTTCTTGTAGGCTCTGAGCAGGACATGCTCATGAGGAACGACCACCCCGAGCTTAAGAACAATGCAATCATGCTCAGTAAATAGCATGTTATGACTCTGATCACAAAATTGAGATACACTCAGGAGATTGTATCCAAGCTCCTTGACAAAGTTTACCTTTTCGATGTTGAGCTTACCATTCATGACCTTGCCCTTTCCAGATATGTAACCACCTTAATCTCCTCCAAAAGCAACTAGCCCTCCATCAGTTCTCTCAAAGTTTTGGAGTAGTGATCTACACAATCTTGTTTGTCTTGAGTTGTTCCTGCACAAAAGAGATGATTAGTTACATTTGGAAACCCAAGCCTTATTAGTCTTGGGTTCATCAAAAGAAGTTGAAGGTAATGCAGTAGTGATAGATCCTATAGTCTATTTTAATGATTCTTGCTGTTGTTGATGGAGAACTTTCAGTCACTTGGTCTTTCTTTGAATTCCACACCACCTTTGGATGCCTAGACTTGACCTTCAATACTTCGGAAGTTTTGATGACTTTAGAAGTTTTGATGAGTGGACCTTCAGAAGATCTTGCTAGCACTAGTAGGCTTTAGTGCTTTGGAAGTATTCCCTTCTTTTGAGACCAAATTTTCTTCAAAATGCTATTTTCCACTTGCCTTCATCTTCATTTTGGAGCTTTTGAAGGAAACAAATTTTCCTTCCGAAGCTTGTTTCATCTTGGAACATTTAGAATTCTCTTTCTTGAGCATAGGGAAAGTACCTCTTGGATTGTAGAGGCAATCCTTAGCAAGATGAGAGGTACTCCCACACATGTCACAATCATTATTCTTCCTAAGGGCCTTCTTTTGTGAACAAGGTTGACTTTAATCACATTCCTTTTCAACCATCACCTTTGAAGATGCTAAGACTATTCCTTTAGGGTGAAAACTACCTTTGGAGCTAGATGGTTTAGGCTGCATAGCAGTGGTACATGACTAGTCAGCTTTCTTTTTCTTGCTAGGATGATTTGAACATGAACGAGAACTCTTGGTACTAGAATTCAGGTTGATGTCTTAGTCTTAATTGCTTCAAACCATGCAGTGATAAAGACTTGTTTCTGCTTAGAGTTAAAAGTGGCCTTGATCTCTTGAGCCTTCTTTGCTTTTATTTTGGCCTTCCTGATCAAGTTCTTTCTCCCTGACTTGATCATCCCACACACCTTTCTCTCCTCAGAAGGACAGTAAGCCTTCTTAGAATCCTCTTCTCACTCTTCTCAGAGGCATTCTCCACTATCACTTCTTCATCCTCTTCATCCTCTTCATAGGTTCCACACTTGGGAGATCTTACAAATAAGATTATGTGTGTAGGATCTATCTCACTAGATCCTAGTCCTTGCTTATTCAGATTACAAACTTTTTTACGCAAGGATAATGATATAATGTTCTTGTAGGTTTCTTCTTCAAGAACACATTTATTTTCCCTGGCTTTGCTGATCACAAGCTCAGCCTGGCATTCAGTCAATTTGGTTACGAGATCATTGATCTGAGTCTTGTAGTTGGTGTGTTCATGTTTAAGAAATGAAATGGTTTTCTCAAAGTCCTCTATTTTCAGTTTATAATCATTTTCAGATCTTTTAAAATCAGATTTAGGATATTCGAGGACTCAAGATCAGATCTTATCTCTAAGTTGTAGGACCTGTATCTATTAATTTTAGCAATACATTCAGGTGTATAGAGATCTTAAAATACCTTGCTTCATCATGGTTAGCCATTATTTCTTGGTTTAGAGATGCATCTTCCACCTGAAAACTCAAGTCAAAGTCTCCTTCTTTAATAGCAACTGCAGCTTGCTGCTTTGGCTTCTCATTCAGGGTGGATTTCTCAGTATAGTTTGGTTCGGTTTGTGCTTGGCCACCATTTGTTCTTGGTGTCTTGCACTCCCGTGCAATGTGGCCCATTTGGTTATAGTTGTAACACTTGACTTTGCTTTTATTCAGTCCAAATTTTCCACTGGCTGTATTGCTTGGGAACTTCCTTCCTCTCTTCTTGTATAATTTCTTGGCTCTGTGAGTGAGAAGAGCCATATGTTGGACTATTTCCATGTACTCCAGATCATGTGGATGGACACAGTCCAAATCTTCAAAGGTGGATAGAAAGTTGCCTAAGCTTTCATAAGAAGACACAAAGGCATGTGAAGAACTTGTTTCATAGAATGGGCTTCCTTGAGTGTAGCTTCCTCTTGGTGTCTCTAGGAAAGTGATGAAAGGACCCTTTTGTTAGTTGTCAAGGTAACATATAAAATGATGTTGAGGTTCTATGCTATCCCTTTCAGTCACATGCAGGGCTGAACAAATTTGATTGCTGGAGTTACAAGATGAACCATGCATGTCATCTCCATCTGGTATCGACTGAGAATACCATAAAACTCAGTCAATATGAGAGTCTTAAGGTTCTGAGTTCTCTTGATAAGAACACAATAATGTGTCCATTGCATATGAAGAGATATCATAAACTTCCTTACAATGTCCATGTTTTTAAGAGTCACTCCAACATCCATTAGAGTGTCCACAATCTCAACTTACCTGAAGTATTGTTAAGTCATGGTTTCACATGTTTTAAAGGTGAATTTTCAAACGGCTGCTTTAGGAGATCCTTCTTGTTCTCTTTGGCTTTAGTAAAACCCTCATACATCAGTTTCAGTGCATCCCATAACTTCTTAGCTGTTTTGCATTTCTTGAAACCTCTGTATACAGAGTTTGGAAGACCAGTCTAATGGGCTGTCATGGCTTTCTGATCAGTCTTTACTCTCTTTCTGTCTTCATCAGAGTAATCAACCACAACCTTTAGAATGATACCATCCCCAAGTAGCTAAGGAGGTGCTTGGTATGTAAGATCCCCAGACAATAGATTCCTACATCCTCGAGTCTTATAACTTGATGAAACATTCCATTCTTTAGCACCAACTGTCAACGTCTTCAGGGTGATTAGTGGGGACTTTGTCATGGTTCTAGTTTCCACATCAGTTTTAGTGATAGCTGCCATTTGAGATGTTAAGTATTTTGTGTGTATGAGGGATATTAATATGGTAAGATCTTACAAACAAGAGCCTAGAATGCTCTAATACCATTTCAGGGCCGTTTAAGGGATGGTCACTTCAACACAACAACACAATGAAGAGAGTGAATTATAGCACTTAATAGATCAAATAGGGAACTAGAAACTAGTTACACTTTGATACTAAGAAACATAAGTAATCAAGAGACAAAACAAGAACAATAACACTAAAACAAGTGTTAGTTTTCAAGAATGATGTATATTTCTCTCAAGTTCCTTAAAAGTGTTTACAAAGCATAAAAACATAAAAGATTACAAAGGGATCTGAGATATTTTATACTACATCCTACAACTAGCCATACTTTGAAGGCCAGCTTGATACATGATCTAGAGAACAACAAATCAATGTAGATTGCCTACGACTTGTGACTATGACATGTCATAGTTCACATCCTAACATATTACAAAAAGGATAAAAGTACATAAAGTAAAAAGTAACAGACTCAAGACCTCAATGTACACTTTACCAAAAGCATGGACCTTTCACCAACTTGTGAAAGTGGTGAGTCAAACAGAGTTGCAACGGAAAGGTGTCCAACTTTATGGTAAATGGTATATCGGATAAATCATGTACTAAAAAATCTTCGCAAGAAATCTGTCTTCACAAATTGGTTTCGGAAGACTTTGTCTTTGAAGCTTCGGAAGACTTCATATTTGGATTCAGAAGAAAATGGTCTTGGCTTCGGAAGATTTCACACTTAGAATATTTTACAAGACCTAGTGTGAAACTTACAAAGCATTCTATTCAGTACTTCTATGCATGCATATAGGATAAACTTTGGATGTTTTGGGTTGCATCAGCCTTATATGAATCCTCACACACACACTTGGCTTTAGATGAAGCTGATGTTGGATTGTTTATGCCCAAGACACATAGAACATTGATGTGGTTAGTACGTTATGATCCATGTCGGGTCATACCCAATAACAAGCTTAGAAAAAACAATTGATATTTAATTGATGATATGATCATGCAATTAAATAATACACCAATTTAGCAATTAGGTTTTCTAAATAAATTGCATATAAGATGGAACAACTTATAAGGATATTTTGTTCATGGGTATTATTTGTAATGTTGTTTAATTTGGTTAAATAACATCAAATAATAAAAGTGTGTATGAGTTATATACATAAAAAGTTAATTATATAAATATTTTAATCACTAGTTTATAAAAAAATTAGAGATTGGTTTTGGGGGGAAAAACCCCAACTCTTGATTATTTTCTGTCGCCCCTCTTTAGGGGTTGGTCCCTATTGTGTCTTGGAAGAACACAACTCATTAACTAGTGACATACACTCCACCTTCTTCTCTCTCTCACATGCAAGAACCACAAGAACAAAAGTTCTCTCCATTTTGATGAAAATACACGGCTGGATCTCGATTTTCAGCAGGTTCCTTGGTGGTTTTGGTGTACAAATCCTAGCAAGAAAGGTCTTTGCTTGATGCTTGTGGGTATGGGAGCTTGAGGACACCTCTCCTTTGTGTTTTGGTCATTCAAGAACCTCATTCTCTTCATCAAAATCATGTTTTTCAGCAGCTCTACAAAGGTAGTTTGTATGTGTTGCTTTGGTTGTTATTTCTTCTTGATAGCTAGTTCATACACATATATATGTCCTATGTTCTTGGGTTTGTTGATATTAAGTTATGTGCCTTAATTTCAGTTTACAAAACATAATATTAAGGTTTGTTTTGGCTGCATTTTCTTGTTTAAATGGTTAAACAACTATGTTAATGATCCAACCAACCCAACATTGGCATCTAGAGCTGGATATGTGGATGACTAGCTTCATTTGTCCTTGTAAAAATGGTTTTATAAGACTTTAACAACCTTAAAGGGTTTGTTTTGTGATGTTATGATGAATCCCCAATCTTTCAAGGTTATATCTTACATGCTTATGATTAAACCTGAAAGAAAGATATCAAATGGTTGATTGTATTTTGTTTGGACAAAATCCCTAAATTCTTGTTTTATGTTGGTTGAAAATTTAAGGTCAAATAGGGATTTATTTTGGTTCTTGTATGTTGTTTCATATTGGTGCATAGCCTAGGGTGACCTTGTGTTGGTTTAGTTTTGAATGAATATATGTTTTGGTTGATTTCATTCATAATGGGTTGTAATATTATTCTTTTGTGCTTGTATTTGGATGTAATTTATTTATTCATTCAATGGTGTTGTAATAGATAGATTAAGTGTATTTTCTTTTATTAGAAAATTTGTATTTGGATATAAATTTTGTAAAAGAAGATGCACAAGTTTGAAGCACAAAGGAAATACACAAAGAGAGGGACTTGAAGCATTTGGATGCAAGTTCGAGTGGGTGTCTTTGGAGATCTCAACTTTTGTGTTGTGTTCAACCCTTAGGAAAGACGGAATGATAACACTTGTGATGGCAAACAAGTGTTGTCAACTTTGTGGCATTATGCACTTGTGATTGTTTTATTATGCTTGTTTGATTGTTTGTTATATGATGGTTGTTTGATATTTGGATGTGTATAACAAACTAATTAACAAACAAAACAAGCTGAAAATTTATGGTTCCTAATCATTAAGTGACTAATAAAAGGTTATTAAAAGGATTAATGATTTTAATAAAAAGGGGTTTTACTAAAAAGAGAACCATAGGGTGGCATGTATTTGAAAGCATGCAAATACAAGGTACATAGAGTTTTCATAACTATAATTAATGGAAACTAAAATCCCTTTGGAAACAAGTTAAACACCATCCTTTTACACGACACTTGAATCACTTGAGAACTAATAGTGGGATAAAGGTCACCTAACCACTTTTAGGGAACTTGTGTGTTTGAGGTGGGCTTAACATATTTGGGGATAAAGGTCACCTAACCACTTGTATGTGTAAACTCACATGTATGTGTAAGTAGGACGACATGAATTGGAAACCATGTGCATAGGGTCACCGAAGCATGGCATACAATAGTATTGATGGGATTTTACATGCTGACTAAACATAAGATGTTTAAGCGATCCCATAAAGCTAGAAGTTGCAATAGGTTGCAATTTTCAAATGTTGACTACATTGTTAATTTGAATAATGGGATAAAGGTCACCTAACCATCATTTAAATGTAACATTGGATTCTAGATTTTAATTATTAGTTGTCTATGAGACATGAAAAGGGTATTAATAATTAAAATGTAATTTTTCAAAAAGACTAATATGAACTTTGTAAATTCTGTAGAAATGGCCGTAAACAATTATGTTACCACCCCGACCGTCCCTACCCTATCTGTGAGAACCATCTTAGAGAGGGATCGTCTTAACCATAATACTTTATGGACTGGTTTGGAAACTTGAGAATTGTTCTCAAGCAAGAGAAGAAAGCCTATGTCCTTGACGATCCCCTTCTTGATCAACCCGACCCCGTGGATGTTGAGGCCTATAACGATTGGTTCAGTGCATTGAGGATTCCATGCAGGTTTCCTGCCTCATGTTGGGAACTAGGATTCCGGAACTCCAAAAGGATTTGGAGCATCTTGGGGCATATGACATGATTACCCAGTTGAAGGAAATATTCCTTTAACAAGCTAGGGTAGAGCGCTTCGAAACGGTTTGAGCGCTTCGAAACGGTTTGAGCGCTTCATGCGTGTCGCATGGAAGAAACCCAATCAGTATCACCTTATGCACTTAAGATGAAAAGCCACATTGATCACCTCAAGAGGCTTAATTTCTCTGTCTCAAAGGAGTTGGCCACGGATTTGATCTTTAATAGCCTAACCAAGAGGTTTGAGAAGTTTATAATGAATTACAATATGAACGGGAGGGAGAAGAGCATTGGTGAGCTTCACACAATGCTCAAAACAACCAAAGTAGGGATGGGTAGAAAGGTTCTACCCGTTCTCTCTATCAATGAGGGAGGCAATAAGAAAAGGCCATTTCCCGATCCCAAGGCAAATGTTGCCAAAGGAAAGGGATACATCAAAGGCAATGGGAAAGGGAAGGCTAAAGCGAAACCTCTAAGCCTAAGTTTAAGAAGCCTAAGGGAATGGAGACTGATCCATGCTTTGAGTGTGGTGAGATAGGACATTGGAAAAGGAATTACCCACCTATCTCAAAGAGTTGAGAAACAAGAGGGATGCTAGGCAAACCACATGTACAACTTTCATGATTCATATTGGTTTAAATGTTATTTCTTCAAACACATGGGTATTGGATACCAGATGTGGAACTCACATATGTAATTTGTTGTAGGAGTTCAAAAGAAATAAGTACTTCAAGAAGGGAGACACAAGTCTCTACATGGGCAATGGGGCAAAAGTTGATGTCGAAGCCCAAGGAGACTATATTTTGAAAACTTTCAAATGGTTTGGAGGTTGTTCTTAAAACATTTTGTATGCTCCTAGTTTGACTAGGAACATAGAATATGTTTCCCTTTTAAAAACAATGTGGTTATGAATTAACAATGGTATTTATGTTTGTACGGATATGTAGTTTATTTCAAGGCTATGCCTTTTAATGGTATCTATGAATTGGTTCATGACAACTCATCATATAATAACTAATTATACCAAACAAGCACCAAGAAACATAAAATGGGTTTAAGTGATTCTTATCTTTGGCATTGTCGTCTTGGTTACTGTTGGACCAAAAGAACCAATGAGCCAGATCAGAAAAACCATTAAGTCCCACAGACATCACAACAACTGCTGAAGTCCACAACAGCTGAAGACAACAGCTGATTACAAAGTCTGAAGACACAAGTGCTGAAGACAGTCTGAAGACACAAGTGCTGAAGACAAAGTCTGAAGACACAAGTGCTGAAGACAAAGTCTGAAGACAAGTGCTGAAGACAAAGTCTGAAGACAAGTACTGAAGACAGTCTGAAGACAAGTGCTGAAGACAAGTACTGAAGACCAAGTATCAGACGTTGTCACAACAGCTGAAGAGGTCTTCTTCAGTAGTTGTGACGGTATTCTTTCAGTAGTTTTATATTTTCCCTTTTCAGTAGTTTTGTAATCAATAGTTTAGTTTCAGTAGTTTAGCATCAGTAGTTTTATATTTTGTGCTTAGCACTCTCTGATATTCTCAGTAGTTTTGAACATTTCAGTAGTTTGTTAAGTGTTAGTTATTTTTGTAATAAATCTGCCAGATGTCACTATCCCGTGATATCAGCAGTGATTGCACTCTATATAAGGAGTGTCAACCTAATTGTAATCGGTGAATGATTGAGCAGAAACATTTGATATAATTGAAACATTCCTATTCACAGAAATATATTCTCTCGTTACAACCGTATTGTTCTTATGCATACGAATATCAAATTCTTGCTATAATTTGTCTAATTCTTGATCTTATTTCGCTACGTTACACTCTAATCCATCAAACTTGAGATCACTGATCCTGTCAGTTACACAAACAAGAATTGAATTTAAATAATGGTCTTTTGAAAACAAATGAAAATGTTTCATTTGATAAGTATGAATCTTGTTTACAAGGTAAGATGACCAAGTCGCCATTTAGTTGTTGGGTTTTGTAGATGTTAATCAAAGACATATTAACTATTAACATGTAAAACGCAGCGGATTTTCAGTTCAAATAAAGGTTAATGTATCATATACATTATGTTAAAGCAAAACCCAAAACAAGGATCTTATTATATGGAATAACACACTATCACAACATACATATATCAATCATATATACTACCTTTAGAAACGTGGAATGGAGGTTAGGAGATGATGTTGAATGTCAAGACTTCAAAGTAGAATCCTCAAGAGATGATACCCCAAGCTTCCTCCAAACACCCACTTGCTAGGTCTTGCAACACCAACCTCAAAGACACTCTTGAGGATCGATTTTTCAGCCAAAAACAACACTTGTTTTGAGCTGGAAATGCTTCTATTTTCTGGTCCCAAAAACCGAGTTCTATGGAGAGATTGGAGAGAATTCCTTTCTATGTGTGTGTGAGAGAAGGTGTAATCTTGGAAGAGTGCTGTAATAATAAAGTTTGCAGGACCAAGATGTACATCAAGAGCCTTGCAAGCCCCAAGGGCGGCCGAAATGTGGACAAGAGGGTCCTCTCATTTTGAATTTTTTATCCAAAACACACTTACACTCTATTGATTTTATAAGATTAAAACCTTTTATCTTATAAAATTAATACACTTTTGTTTAATATTATTTAACCAACTTAAATAATAGAAACAAGTAATTTCTCATGAACAATTATCCATATAATGTTGTTCATCATCAAAAGCAATGTTTTAGAAAACCCGGTTTCTATGTTGGTGCTTATAAATATTGTTTGATCTTATCAACGAATAATTATTTATCGGTGTTTGTTTTGCTTGTTATTGGGTATGACCCGACTTGGATCATATCACACTAGCCACATCAATTTAGTATGTATCTTGGGCAGATCAAATCCTTCAATCTCCCTTGCACAAGATTCATAGAGAATTGATGCAAGTAGCAAATAACGCCTAGCAACGGTTGCTACCCCTAATGTATATGACTAAGTGCCATTCAATAACATCATCCCTTTCAAGTACCCTACTTGAATATGATTTAGGTGAATAAATCATTTATCCTTTTGTTACAGATGTCATGTTAAATCCTAGAGACATAGAATTGTCATTCTCCGTTGATTTAACTTTAACAGGCCTTAGACATCTAACTCTTAACGAATAAGAGGAACAAATTCCATCTTGACTACATACGTCTCTCACAATCACCTTATATTATACCCGAACTCAGCCTATGTACTGTACCAATATTTCAGAACAGCAAAGAACTAACTTAAAGTACAATACTTGGTGAATATCAAGACCCATATGTATCTCAGGTATGAGGATACAATGATATTCGCCTTTACTCAATATCTCTTATGACTAATCACAAAGATTCCATGCAGAAATAATTGAGAGCGGGTCAGTCCAATATCCATATCCCATAGATATCAATGAACCTTGGTAGCAACGTCTTGCTCTATATTCATACTTAGTGAATATCAACCAATCCAAGTTCATTATAGTCTTACATTCATAGTTGTTCCCACAAGTACGATCGACTACGGACGTTTTAGAATAACTTACTTATTCACGGATTTAAACATGTTAAAATAGAAGAACAAATGAAAATTATAACCATATAATTAAGTCAAATTACATAAGTTCCAATATCCAAATACAAAATTTGATCAAGTCCAATTACTAGAATATCGAAGTCCTAAGGCCCAAGTATGACTTTCATGCTTTGACCTGTCTAGGAGCTTCGTGAATGGATCCGCAATGTTTTGATCGGTGTGAACTTTGCGAATACATATCTTTCCCTTTTCAACTTCATCCCTAATGTAGTTGAATCTCCGTTCAATGTGCCGAGTCTTTTGATGAGCACGAGGTTCCTTGATTTGAGCAATCGCGCCCTCGTTGTCACAAAAGATCTCTAGGGGGTCTTGAATGGTAGCAACGACCCCTAGATCAGCAATGAACTTCCTAAGCCACGCAGCTTCTTGAGCTGCCAGTGAAGCGGCGATGTATTCAGATTCTGTTGTAGATAATGCCACTACATCTTGCTTTGAGCTCTTCCAAGAGACCGCTCCTCCATTCATAATGAAGACATATCCCGACTGTGATCGAGAATCATCTCGATCAGTTTGGAAACTTGCATCTGTGTAACCCTTTACCACGAGCTCCTCCTCACCAGATCCATATATTAAGAACATATCCTTAGTGTTCCTAAGGTATTTCAAAATACTCTTAACAGCCATCCAATGACTATTACCAGGATTCTGCTGATATCTGCTTGTCATACTTAGAGCATATGACACGTCCGGCCTAGTACATATCATTGCATACATGATGGATCCTATAGCAGACGCATATGGGACTCCACTCATTCTTTCTTGTTCAACCTTTGAACTAGGGCATTGAGATGAGCTCAATATAGTCCCCTTTTGAATAGGTACCAGACCTTTCTTAGAATTCTCCATCTTGAACCTTTTCAAGATCTTATCAATGTATGCACTTTGGTTTAAACCTATCAGTCGTCTTGATCTATCCCTATAGATCTTTATACCCAAAATATAGGTGGCTTCACCAAGATCTTTAATGGAAAAACAGCTTCCAAGCCAGGCTTTTACACCATCCAAGGTTGGAATGTCGTTTCCAAATAGTAAAATGTCATCAACATATAATACAAGGAAGGTGATAGTGCTCCCACTAGCTTTCTTATATACACAGGCTTCATCAGCGTTTTTGATGAAGCCAAATTTCTTTACTTCATCATCAAAACGGTGATTCCAGCTTCTTGATGCTTGTTTCAATCCATAGATTGACTTCTTTAACTTGCATACCTTTTCAGGATGTTTTGGATCGACAAAACCTTCAGGCTGTTTCATATGGACATCTTCCTCAAGATATCCATTAAGGAAAGCGGTTTTGACGTCCATTTGCCATATCTCATAGTCATAATATGCTGCTATGGCAAATAATATCCTAATAGACTTTAGCATTGCCACAGGTGAAAAGGTTTCATCATAATCAACCCCTTGAGTTTGAGTGAAACCTTTTGCTACAAGTCTAGCTTTATAGGTATCCAAGTTTCCATGCATATCGGTTTTCTCTTGAAAACCCACTTACTCCCAACTATCTTGGACTTAAGAGGTGGTGTAACCAATTCCCAGACTTGGTTATCATACATGGATTGCATCTCAACGTTCATGGCTTCTTGCCATTTGTCACAATCAGGTTTTGATATTGCATCTTGGTATGTGGTTGGTTCATCTGAATCTACCACATAGCATCCATCCATGAAAAATCCATATCTCTCAGGAGGAACACTAATTCTACCAGATCTGCGAACGTTTTGTGTATTTTGATCATCCATATGATCATTCTCAACATCCTCATGTTGATTGCTAGTATTAACCAATTGTGTATCTTCTTGTGAATCATGAACCTCTTCAAGTTCCACTGTTCTTCCGCTAGTTTCTTCCAAAAGAAACTTAGTTTCCAAGAACTCTGCCTTTCGAGCAATAAACACTTTCTGCTCTGTCGGATCATAGAAATAATATCCAATACAATCTCTAGGATATCCGATGAAGATACACTTCGTGGATCGCCCTTCCAGTTTGTTCTGAGTGTATTGCTTAGGATAAGCTTCACACCCCCAAACTTTCAAATATGATAATGATGGAACCCTTCCATGCCATACTTCGAAAGGTGTCCTTTCCACTTTCTTGGTTGGGGCCATATTTAAAATACGGGCCGCGGAGAGCAACGCGAAACCCCAAAATGACAGAGGTAGTGTACTTCTAGCCATCATAGATCGAACCATATCCAATAGAGTTCGATTCCTCCTCTCAGACACACCATTATGTTGTGGTGTTCCAGGTGGAGTTAGTTGTGAGACAATCCCACAACTTCTAAGATACTCTTGAAATTCACTACTTAGGTATTCACCTCCTCTATCTGTGCGAAGAACCTTGACCGTTTTGTTCAGTTGATTTTCAACTTCATTCTTGAATATTTTGAACATTTCAAAAGATTCATGTTTGTGTCTTAACAAGTACACATACCCATAACGACTATAATCATCGGTAAAGGTAATGAAGTATCTTTCACCATTCCTAGTCATTGGTTTAAAAGGTCCACATACATCCGAATGTATGATCCCTAATAAATCTTTCGCCCTTTCATTAGTCCCACTAAAAGGGGCCTTTGTCATTTTACCTTGTAAGCAAGACTCGCACACATCGAATGAATCATTTTCATTGGTTTTCAAAAGACCATTCTTTTGAAGTTTATGCATACGATTCTTATTTATGTGTCCAAGGCGACAATGCCAAAGATAGGAATCACTCAAATCTAATTTGAGCCTTTTGGTGGTTGCTTGGTACATTGAGCTATCATATGTTGTGTTATCATGAACCAATTCATAAATACCATTACAAGGAATAGCCTTAAAATAAAACACATGATTCAAAATAACATGAATATCATTGTCAACAAATTTGAAATCATAATCATATTGTCTTAAACGGGAAACAGAAATGATGTTCCTAGTCAAACTAGGAGCATACAAAATATTCTTTAAAATAACTTCCAAACCACTTGGAAGCTTCAAAACATAGTCTCCTTGGGCTTCCACATGAACCTTTGCACCATTGCCCATGAAGAGACTAACTTCCCCTTTTGAATAATGCTTACTTCTTTTGAACCCCTGCAACAAATTGCAAATATGAGTTCCACATCCGGTATCTAATACCCATGTGTTAGAAGAAATTACATTTAGCTCAACATGTATCATAAAGATTGTACCTGAGGTTTGCCCGTCCCTCTTCGACCTCAACGCTTTGAGATAGACCGGACAATTGCGTTTCCAATGGCCTACCTCACCACACTCAAAACAAGGGTCATCTTGAGCAACCTTTTGCTTCTTTTCTTTTGGTTTGGGGGGTTCCATTTTTGCCTTTCCCTTTCCCTTGACGTGCCCCTTCCCTTTGGCAACGCTTGCCTTAGGGTTGGGGAGGTGCCTCTTCCTACTACCTCCTTCATTGATCGTAAGGACCGGCAGAACCTTTCTACCCATGCCCGCCTCGGCCGTTTTTAGCATTGAATGAAGCTCACCAATGCTCTTGTCCCAACCATTCATGTTATAGTTCATAACAAAACTATCAAACTTCTTTGATAGAGAGTTGAGGATCAAATCCGTTGCCAACTCGTTGGACACACGACAGTTAAGCCTTTCGAGGCGATCAATGTGGCTCTTCATCTTAAGAACGTAGGATGACCGATTGGGTCTCGTCCATCCGACATGCATGGAGCGCTCGAACCGTTTCGAAGCGCTCTACCCTTGATTGTTGTTGGAACATTTCCTTCAACTGGGTGATCATGTCAAAGGCATTGTGGTTTTCAAAGTCCTTTTGCAAGTCGGGAATCATACTCGCTAGCATGAGACATGAGACTTGCACGGAGTCCTCGGTGTACTTGACCCACTCGGCAAAGGCCTCAACGTCACTCTCATCGGGTTGATCGGGAATGGGATCGTCTAACACATAGGACTTCTTTTCTTGCTTGAGAACTATTCTCAAGTTTCGATACCAATCCATGAAGTTCCCATGGTTTAGACGTTCCTTTTCGAGGATCGTTCTTAGTGATAGGTTATGGACGGTCGGGATAGCGTTGTTGTTGTTAGCCATCTACAATATTACAAAGTTCAAATTTTAGTATTTCGATGTTTAAGCAATTTTTAATTATTAATACCCTTTTACGTCTCATAGACAATTAATAATTAAAACTAGAATCCAACGTTACATTTAAATATCGGTTAGGTGACCTTTATCCCTTTATTTAAATTAACAAGGTAGTCAACGTTTTGACAATTGTAACCCATTACAATTTCTAGTTTTTATGGGATCGTTTTAAACATCTTATGTTTAGTTTGGCATGTTAATCCCATCAACACCGTTTGTACGTCATGCTTCGGTGATCCTAATGCATGATTTCCAAATCAAGTCGTCCTACTTAGACACACGTGTGGTATCACTAATATAAGTGGTTAGGTGACCTTTATCCCACAAATATAGTAATTTCACCTCAACTTCTCAAGTTTCTACATTTATGGTTAGGTGACCTTTATCCCATAAATAAGTTACAAGTGAATTGAGTGTTGTTTAAAAGGATGGTGTTAAACTTGTTTTTTTAAAAAAAGGGTTTTGAAGTTTCTAAAACTTAGTTATAGAAAACCTTTTATACCATACAACTTGTATGCATTCAAATGCATGGTATTATTTGAAAAACAATTTTTAAGGTTCCTTTTAATAAAACCCATTTTTATTAAATCATTAACCCTTAATAAACTCATTTTATTAATCCATTTAATGATTATAAAGAACCATTTTTATGCTTGATGCGCCATAGTTGTTAAACTAGTTTGTCAATATTCAATCCAAACAAACACAACCAAGATAACCAAACAAACAAGCAAACATAATATAATAAGTGCACAACCAAAGCCAATAATTTTGAACACACTTGCTTGCCATAACAAGTGTGTTAAGGAGTCAATCCAAAGGTAAAACATGACACATTGTTGAGTTGATGAACTCCCACTTGAACTTGCATCCAAATGCTTCAAGTATGCCTTTTGTGTTGTGATTCCATCATCATCTTTAGGCTTCCTTTATGTGTTACAAAACAGCCCCCAAAAGCTTATTACATAGAAAAGGTCCTAATACATTTTTCTAGTAAAAAAGATACAAGCTAATCTATTTATTACATACCAAATGATAAATAAATTACATATGCTTTATTACATCCAAATGAAACACAATCACAAATAATCAATCACAAGGTCATGGCTAGGCTTTGTGCACTTAGAACACATCCAAAACAAGTCCAAAACGATAATGTGGCAGCCCCTTTTAACCCAAGTTTTTGGCCAACACAAACCAAGAACATGTGGGTTTATGTCCAAACAAACAAACCATCATATGATCTATATTTTTCAAGATCTTTACATGCATATAAAGTAATATCTTGAAAACAAAGGGACTTCCATGAAAAGAAATTTCCAGCCCACTTTTTAGAGAAAAAGGACCCGAAAATTTCATGTTGGAAGCATGTATCCATATAATCCGGCTCTAGATGCCATTGTTGGGTTTTGTAGATGTTAATCAAAGACATATTAACTATTAACATGTAAAACGCAGCGGATTTTCAGTTCAAATAAAGGTTAATGTATCATATACATTATGTTAAAGCAAAACCCAAAACAAGGATCTTATTATATGGAATAACACACTATCACAACATACATATATCAACCATATATACTACCTTTAGAAACGTGGAATGGAGGTTAGGAGATGATGTTGAATGTCAAGACTTCAAAGTAGAAATCCTCAAGAGATGATACCCCAAGCTTCCTCCAAACACCCACTTGCTAGGTCTTGCAACACCAACCTCAAAGACACTCTTGAGGATCGATTTTTCAGCCAAAAACAACACTTGTTTTGGCTGGAAATGCTTCTATTTTCTGCTCCAAAACCGATTCTATGGAGAGATTGGAGAGAAATTCCTTTCTATGTGTGTGTGAGAGAAGGTGTAATCTTGGAAGAGTGTTGTAATAATAAAGTTTGCAAGGACCAAGATGTACATCAAGAGCCTTGCAAGCCCCAAGGGCGGCCGAAATGTGGACAAGAGGGTCCCTCTCATTTTTGAATTTTTATCCAAAACACACTTACACTCTATTGATTTTATAAGATTAAAACCCTTTTATCTTATAAAATTAATACACTTTTGTTTAATATTATTAACCAACTTAAATAATAGAAACAAGTAATTTCTCATGAACAATTATCCATATAATGTTGTTCATCATCAAAAGCAATGTTTTAGAAAACCCGGTTTCTATGTTGGTGCTTATAAATATTTGTTTGATCTTATCAACGAAATATTTATCGGTGTTTGTTTTGCTTGTTATTGGGTATGACCCGACTTGGATCATATCACACTAGCCACATCAATTTAGTATGTATCTTGGGCAGATCAATCCTTCATTAGTGATACTAACGATAAAGGCAAAAAACGACTTATTGGGAATCATACATTCGAATGTATGTGGTCTTTAAGACATGAACAAATGGTGAAAGTTACTTCATTACTTTTACCCATGATTACAGTCGCTATGGTTATGTGTACTTGATGACACATAAGTGTGAACTTTTGAAATGTTTCAAAACTTCAAGAATGAAGTAGAAAATCACTCAATAAAACTTTCAAATTCTTCGTTCAGATAGGGAGGTGATACCTCAGTGAGGTTTCAGGATCCTAAGAAGTTTGTGGGATCATCCCATAACTTACTCCACCTGGAACACCACAAATAATGGTGTGTCTAAAAGAAAAACTGACCCTATTGGATATGGTTCATCTATGATGCTATAAGCTCACTACCTCTATCATTTTGGGTTCGTATTGCTCTCGGTGCTCGTATTTTGAATATGTCCCAGACCAAGAAAGTGGATTAAACACCTTTTGACAAATGGCATGGAAGAGTTCCATTGCTATCATATTTAAAAGTATGGGGTTGTGAGGCTTATTTTAAGCTAAACACCCAAACAAGCTGGAAACTCGATCCACTAAGTGTATATTTGTTGGATATCCCAAAGACTGTATATGATACTATTTCTTTGATCCAACAGAGCAAAAGGTATTTATTGCTTGAAAGGAAGAGTTCTTGGAAGCTAAGTTCCTTATGGAAGGAATAACGTATAGAATAGCGAAATTTGATGAGGATCAAGATCCACAAGCCGATACACGTTTGGTTGACACTAGCAATCAACAAGAGGTTGTTGATGATGATCAAGAGTTTGATCAATACACACAAAACGTTTGTAGATCTGGTAGAGTTAGCATTCCACCTAAAAGATATGGATCTTTCATGATGGATGCTATATGGTCGACTCAGATAAGCCAACTACATACCATCATGCAATGTCCATTTTGGATTGTGACAAATGGCTGGAAGCCATGAAAGTTGGGATGCAATCCATGTATGACAACCACGTTTGGGAATTGGTTGACCCTCCACTTAACTCCAAACCGGTTAGATGCAAGTGGGTTTTCCAGAGGAAAACGGATATGCATGGAAACTTGGTTACTTACAAAGCAAGATGTGTAGCAAAAGTTTTCACTTAAACTGAAGGGGTATATTATGATGAAACTTTCTCGCCTATGGCAATGCTAAAGTCAATTAGGATATTATTTGCCATAACTGCATATTATGACTATGAGATTTAGCAAATGGATGTCAAAACTGCTTTCCTTAATGGACACCTCGTAGAGACTGTCCATATGGTTCAGCCTAATGGTTTTATGGATCCACAACATCCTAATAAAGTATGCAAGTTAAAGAGATCAATATATGGATTGAAACAAGTATTCAGGAGTTGGAATCATTGTTTTGATGAAGAGATCAAGATTTGGTTTCATCAAGAACGCTGACGAGGCTTGTATATATAAGAGGCTAGTGGGAGCATAATTACATTCCTAGTATTGTATGTTGATGACATACTCTTTTTTGAATGATATTCCATCCATGGAAGGTGTTAAAACCTGGCTTGGAACTCATTTTCATAAAAGATATCTGTGAAGCCGCCTATATTTTGGGAATAAGATCTATAGGGACAGATCAAGGCGGTTGATAGGTCTATACCAAAATACATATATTGATAAAGTATTGAAAAGGTTCAAGATGGAAAACTCTAAGAAAGTTATATTACCTATTCAAAGAGGGACAGCATTGAGTACATCTCTATGTCCAAACTCAAAGGATGAGCAAGATCAAATGAAGGACATCCCATATGCGTCTGCTATAGGATCCATCATGTATGCGATGATATGCACTAGACCGGCATGTCATACGCGTTAAGCATGACAAGCAGATATTAGCAAAATCCAGGTAATAGCCGTTGGATGGCTGTTAGAAGAATATTGAAATACGTTAGGAGGACTAAGGATATGTTTATAATATACGGGTCTCATGAAGAGAAACTCGTTGTAAAGGGTTACATGGATGCGAGCTTCCAAACTGATCGAGATGATTCTTGATCACAATTAGGGTATGTCTTCATTATGAATGAGGTAGCATTGTCCACTACAGAATCCAAATACATAGCCGAATCATTAGTAGCTCAGGAAGCTGCATGGACAAAGAAATTTAATGCCAATCTAGGGGTGATCTCTACCATTCAAGACCCCCTAGAAATCTTTTGTGATAACGAGGGTGCGGTTGCACAAATCAAGGAACCCCATGCACATCAAAAGACTAGGCACATTGAGCGGGGATTCAACTACATAAGGCATGAAGTTAAAAAGGCAAAGATATGTATTGGTAAAGTTAACACCGATCAAAACATTGCGGATCCATTCATGAAGCTCCTCGAAAGGGCAAAGCATGAAAGTCATACTTGTGCCTTAGGACTTCGATATTCTAGTGATTGGGATTGATCTGTTTAGTATTTAAAAGTTTGGAACAATGTAATATTTAACTCTTTATATACTTGTGAAATTTTGAGTTATATTCATTTTACTATGTATACATCCATGAATATGTTTATTATTCTAAATTTCCGTAGTCGATCATGTTTGTGGGAACAAATATGAACGTAAGACTATTATGAACATGGATTGGTAGAAATTCATAAGGCATGAATATAGAGCAATTGGTTACTGCCAAAGTTCATAGATATTTGTGGGATACAAATATTAGACTGACCCGCATATCAAATTTTACTACATGGATCTTTTAGATTGATCATAAGTAAATTTAGTAAAGGCGAATATCATTTGGTATCCTCCGACCTCAGATAGATATTGGGTTTTGATATTCACCAAATGTTATACCTTGAGCTAGTTCTTCACTGCTCTAAAATAATGGACAGTACATAAGGCTATGTTTAGGTGTGACACGAGGTGATTGTGAGAAACGTATGTAGTGAAGATGGAATTTGTTCCTCTTATTCATTGAGAGCAAGATGTCTAAGGCCTGATTAAGTTAAATCAACAAGTAATGATCATTCTATGTCCTTGGATTTAACATGACATCTATAACAAAAGGATAAATGATGGATTCACCGAAATCATTTCTAGTTGGATACATGAAGGGGATGATGTTATTGAATACTGTTGGGTTTGTTGGACCTTAATCAAAGTAGTTTAACCATTTAAACTATAAAAATGCAGCGGAATAAACCTTAGTATGTTCATTAGTAATCTGAAAAATTAAGGCTTATAACTTATCATCAACAAACCCAAGAACATAGGATCATTTATATGTCTTTGAACTAGCTACAAACAACAAATAACAACCAAAACAAGCCATACATACTACATTTAGTAAAGCTGCAGAAAAACGAATTTTTGATGAAGAAGTTAAGGTTCTTGAATGACCAAGACACCAAGGAGAGGTGTCCTCAAGCATCCATACCCACAAGCATCATGCAAACACCTTGTTGCTAGGATTTGAGCACCGAAATCGAGTCAAGAAAGCTGCTGGAGCCTTGTTCTAGCCATGAACTCAAGGAAGCTGCTGGAGCTTTGTTCCAGTCGTGAACTCTTTCTTCCAAAAGAAGAGTTGATGTTCTTGTGACCCTTTTGCATATGAGAGAAAGAGAGAGAGCTGGATGAAGTGTGTGTATGTTCAAGAAGTGAAAAGGCTAAACAAAGAGGCCAAAAGAAACCCTTAAAGGTGTGGCCGAAACGTTTTGGCATTTGGGGTTTTGCCCCCAAAACCATTTACATTGTTAAACATATAATTAGAATAAGTTATGTAATTACCCCTTTAATTATATAACTTATACACACACTCCTATTATTTGATGTTATTTAATCAAATTAAACAACATTACAAATAATATCCATGAACAAAATTTCCATATAGGTTGTTCAATCTCATATGCAACTTATTTAGAAAACCCATTTTCTAAATTGGTGTATTTATTTAATTGCATGATCATATCATCAATTAAATATTAATTGGTGTTTGCTAAGCTTGTTATTGGGTATGACCCGACTTGGATCATAACGTACTAACCACGTCAATGTTCTATGTGTCTTGGGCATAAAGAATCCAACAATCTCCCACTTGCACAAGATTCATAGAAGATTGATGCAAGTAGTAAATACCGCCTAACAACGGTTTACTACCCTTAATACGCATGACTTAAAGCCATTCATAACATCATCTCCTTGGGCTTCGACATCAACTTTTGCTCCGTTGCCCATGTAGAGACTTGTGTCTCCCTTCTTGAAGTGCTTATTTCCTATGAAGCCCTGCAAGAAATTGCAAAAAAGAGTTCCACATCCGGTATCCAATACCCATGTGTTTGAAGAAATAACATTTCAACCAATGTGACTTATGAAAGTTGTACATGAGGTTTGCCCAGCCTCCCTCTTGTTTCTCAACTCTTTAAGACAAGTTGGACAATTCCTTTTCCAATGTCCTATCTCTCCACACTCAAAGCATGGATCGTTCTCCATTACCTTAGGCTTCTTAAGCTTAGGCTTTGGAGGTTCCGCTTTAGCCTTTCCTTTCCCCTTTCCTTTGATGTGCCCCTTTCCTTTGGCAACATTTGCCTTGGGATCAGGGAATGGCCTTTTCTTATTGCCTCCCTCATTGATCGAGAGAACAGGTAGAACCTTTCTACCCATCCATGCCTCAACTGTTTTGAGCATTTCGTGAAGCTCACCAATACTCTTGTCCCACCCGTTCATATCGTAATTCATTATGAACGTCTCAAACTTTTTAGTTAGGCCATTAAGGATCAAATCCATGGCCAACTCCTTTGAGATGGGACAATTAAGCCTCTCGAGGCGATCAACGTGGCATTTCATCTTAAGAACATAAGATGATACCGATTGGGTTTCTTTCATATGATACACATGAAGTGCTCGAACCGCTTCAAAGCGCTCTACCCTAGCTTGTTGAAGGAACATTTCCTCAACTGGGTAATTATGTCATATGCCCCAAATTGCTCCAAGTCCTTTTGGAGTCTGGGAATCATAGTTCCCAACATGAGGCAGGAAACCTGCATGGAATCCTCAGTGTATTTCAGCCAATCGCTATAGGCCTCAACATCCTCGGGGTCGGGTTGGTCAGGAATAAGATCGTCAAGGACATAGGCCTTTTTCTCTTACTTGAGAACAATTCTCAAGTTTCGATACCAGTCCATAAAGTTATTATGGTTAAGACGATCCCTTTCTAAGATGGTTCTCAATGATAAGGTAGGGACGGTCGGGGTGGTAGCATTATTGATTGCGGCCATTACTACAAAATTACAAAGCTCGTTTTAGTACTTCAAAAAAAATTACATTTTAATTATTAATACCCTTACACGTCTCATAGACAATTAATAATTAAAATCTAGAATCCAACGTTACATTTAAATGATGGTTAGGTGACCTTTATCCCATTATTTAAATTAACAAGGTAGCCAACATTTGACAATTACAACCTATTGCAACTTCTAGCTTTATGGGATCGGTTAAACATCTTATGTTTAGTCGGCATGTAAAATCCCATCAATACCATTGTACGCCATGCTTCGGTGACCCTATGCACATGGTTTCCAATTCAAGTCGTCCTACTTACACACACGTGTGAGTTTACACATACAAGCGGTTAGGTGACCTTTATCCCACAAATATGTTAAGCTCACCTCAAACACACAAGTTCCTTAAAAGTGGTTAGGTGACCTTTATCCCACAAGTAGTTCTCATGTGATTCGAGTGTCATGTAAGAGGATGTTGTTTAACTTTTTTCCAAAGGGATTTAAGTTTCCATTAATTCTAGTTATTAAACTCTATGTACCTTGTATTCGCATGCTTTCAAATACATGGTACCCTATGGTTCTCTTTTAATAAAACCTTTTTTATTTTGAAATCATTAATCCTTTTAATAACCTTTTATTAGTCACTTAATGATTAGGAACCAAAAAAATTATGATAATTTATTTAGATTGTTAAGCATATCCATATATCAAACAATCAACATAAAATGAATAATCAACCAAGCATATATCAAACAACCACATGTGCATAACCATAGCCACTATGTTAACAACACTTGTTTGCCATCACAAGTGTTATCATTTGGTATTTCTTAAGGGTTGAACATAACACAAAGATGAGATCTCCAAAGACCCCCACTTGAACTTGCACCCAAGTGATTCAAGTCCTTCTCTTGTGTCTTCCTTTTGTGCTTCCATCTTGTGCATCTTCTTTTACAAAATTATATCCTAATACAAGTTTTCTAATAAAAGAAAACACACTTAATCTATCAATTACATTGCCATTGAATGAATAAATAAATTACATCCAAATACAAAACACAAAAGAATGATATTACAACCCTTATGAATGAAACCAACCAAAACAAACATCCATATAAAACCAAATCAAACAAGGTCAAGGCTAGGTTATGCACCAATATGAATCATCATATACAACATTCAAGAGCCAAATAAACCCCCATATGACCCTAAATTTTCAGCCAACATAAACAATGAATTTAGGGTCTTTTGTCCAAACAAAAAACATAATAACCACTTGATATCTTTCTTTCAAGATTTAATCACAAGCATGTTAGATATAACCTTGAAAGATTGGGGATTTATAACATCACCACAAAAAAGCCCCTATAAGGTTGTTAATGCCCCAAAAAACCAATTTTACAAGGATAAATGAAACTAGTCATCCACATATCCGGCTCTAGATGCCATGTTGGGGTTCTTGGACCTTAATCAAAGTAGTTTAACCATTTAAACTATGAAAACCCAACGGAATAAAACCTTAGTATGTTCATTAGTAATCTGAAAAATCAATACTTATAACTTATCATCAACAAACCCAAGAACATAGGATCATTTATATGTGTTTGAACTAGCTACCAACAACAAATAACAACCAAAACATGCCATACATACTACCTTTAGTAAAGCTGCAGAAAAACAATTTTTTGATGAAGAAGGTGAGGTTCTTGAATGACCAAGACACCAAGGAGAGGTGTCCTCAAGCATCCATACCCACAAGCATCATGCAAACACCTTGTTGCTAGGATTTGAGCACTGAAATCAAGTCAAGAAAGCTGATGTCGCCTTGTTCCAGCCGTGAACTCAAGGAAGCTGCTGGAGCTTTGTTCCAGCCGTGAACTCTTTCTTCCAAAAGAAGAGTTGATGTTCTTGTGACCCTTTTGCATATGAGAGAAAGAGAGAGAGCTGGATGAAGTGTGTGTATGTTCAAGAAGTGAAAAGGCAAAATAAAGAGGCCAAAAGAAACCCTTAAAGGGGCGGCCGAAACCTTTTGTCATTTGGGGTTTTCCCCCTAAAACCATTTACATTGTTAAACATATAATTAGAATAAGTTATGTAATCACCCCTTTAATTATATAACTTATACACACACTCCTATTATTTGATATTATTTAATCAAATTAAACAACATTACAAATAATATCCATGAACAAAATATCCATATAGGTTGTTCAATCTCATATGCAACTAATTTAGAGAACCCATTTTCTATATTGGTGTATTTATTTAATTGCATGATCATATCATCAATTAAATATTAATTGGTGTTTGCTAAGCTTGTTATTGGGTTTGACCCGACTTGGATGATAATGTACTAACCACATCAATATTCTATGTGTCTTGGGCATAAAGAATCCAACAAATACCTTTCAGTCATGCGTATTAAGGGTAGTAAACCGTTGTTTGGTGGTATTTACTGCTTGCATCAATCTTCTATGAATCTTGTGTAAGTGGGAGATTGTTGGATTCTTTATACCCAAGACACATAGAACATTGATGCGGTTAGTACGTTATGATCCAAGTCGGGTCATACCCAATAACAAGCTGTGCAAAAACAAATTGGTATTTAATTGATGATATGATCATGCAATTAAATAAATACACTAATTTAGAAAATTGAGTTTTCTAAATAAACTGCATATAAGATGGAACAACTTATACGAATATTTTTTTCATGGGTATTATTTGTAATGTTGTTTAATTTGGTTAAATAACATCAAATAATATAAGTGTGTATGAGTTATATAATTAAAAGCTTAATTATATAACTATTTTAACAATTAGTTTATAAAAACATTGGAGAATGGTTTTGGGGGGAAAACCCCCAACTCTTGACTATTTTCGGCCGCCCCTCTTTAAGGGTTGGTCCCTTTTGTGTCTTGGAAGAACACAACTCATTAACCGGTGACATACACTCCACCTCTTCTCTCTCTCACATGCAAGAACCACAAGAACAAAAGTTCTCTCCATTTTGATGAAAATACATGGCTGGAACTCGATTTTCGGCAGGTTCCTTGGTGGTTTTGATGTAAAAATCCTAGCAAGAATGTTCTTTGCTTGATGCTTGTGGGTATGGGAGCTTGAGGACACCTCTCCTTGGTCTTTTGCTCATTCAAGAACTTCATTCACTTCATCAAAATCACATTTTTCAGCAGCTCTACAAAGGTAGTTTGTATGTGTTGTTTTGGTTGGTATTTATTCTTGATAGCTAGTTCATACACACATATATATAATTCTATGTTCTTGGGTTTGTTGATATTAAGTTATGTGCCTTAATGTTTAGTTTACAAAACATAATATTAAGGTTTGTTTTCGCTGTGTTTTCTTGTTTAAATGGTTAAACAACTATGCTAATGATCCAACAAACCTAACAACCGAATCTCTTCTAAGATTTGATAAGAATATAATAAGTATTAAAGAAAACAAGGAAATAATTTTCAAAGTACTTGTATATACTACTTCTTAACTCAAAGTATTACAAGACTCTTACAAGCATGTTACAAGACTTACAATGAGAAACTATATATACTATCACCTACAGCTAGATATACTTTGATACCAGCTGGAAACCAATAACTAAAGCAAATACTATAGAAGTAAAGTTAAGGTATCTTGGATAATGTATTATCTAAGATTTTGTAGTCATGACATGTCCATAACTTACCTTTTGTCATCAACTAAAGCTATTTACTGCATTAATTGATAAAGGTGAATAGTGGAACAAAGTATGGTCAACTACATGGCCTTTTGAGAAAACACCATGCAGTATATTACAGCTCTGCAGCGGAGTGTCAGAAGGACCATACTTATTTCCACTAGTTCATAGCAATGTCTTCCGAAGGGTAATTGGCTTCGGAAGAACAAGTTCTTTCGAGGCTAATTATACTTCAGAAGAGACTTACTTGTTCCGATGCTTGGGGACTTCTACTTCAGAAGTCATCTTCTTGAAATCTTCTAAGTCTCAAATTCAAAAGAGAAGACTTTGTCTTTAGAAGTTGGAGTTTTCCTTTGGAAACTGTTCTTGAACTTTTTCTTCGTAAAAACTCCATTTCGGAAGTTCCACACTTTGCTTCGGAAGTCCTTTATTAGAAGCACCTGAATTCTCTAAGTGTTTGGTATTGGTTGCACCTGCCTTACTAGATCTAACAATATCATCTGTGTGTCAACCTTGAGAAAGCATGAGGTAAGAACATCATCTTTGAGATGAGTGCAATGGGAGAGATGAAGTTCTTTCTCGGGTTACAGGTGGATCAGACACCAAATGAGATTTTTCTACATCAGACCAAGTATGTAGGTGATATTCTCAGTCGGTTCGACATGGAGAATGCTTCTACAGCTGGAACTCCACTTGCTCCAAACCATGATGTAGCACCCGTCGAGAATGGTGATCTGGTAGATGCCACTATGTACCGAGGGATGACTGGATTTCTCATGTATCTCACTGCCTCACGACCGGATATCATGTATGCTACATGCTTATGTTCACGATATCAGGCAAAGCCTAAGGTGAACCATCTTATTGGGGTCAAAAGGATTTATCATTATCTGAAGGGTACACCCACACTTAGGTTGTGGTATCCTTATGATGATGACTTTGAGCTTACGGCATATAGAAACTCGGATTACGGCGGCTGCAAGATGAACTACAAGTCTACATCAGCAGGTTGTCAGTTCTTTGGGAGAAGATTAGTAACCTAGCAGTGTAAGAAGCAGACCTCGGTTGCATTGTCAACCTGTGAAGCTGAATACTTTGCTGCTGCAAGTTGTTGTTCACAAATCATATGGATTCAACAGCAAATGCGGGATTACGGTTTGAAATTCTCTTCTACTCCTATCTTTGTTTATAACTCTGCTGCAATTGCAGTCACTAAAAACCCGGTCCAACATCCTAAGATCAAACACATCGGAATTAAATATCACTTTATACGTGATTGCATTGAAAAGAACTTAATCGATATGGTAAAAATATACACAGATTTTCAACGCGCTGTCCTCTATAGAAAGGCTTTTGACAAACCACATTTTCTATATCTGTTAGAGGTCAACAACATTAAAAAGAAAAGTGAGGTCATTCCTGAAGATGACCATGTGTAGTCTGATGTGTCTTGTAAATTTTCTTATATTTTTAAATTTTTTATTTTACTTGCTTAATTTTAAGTAGTTTAATTAAAATTGGTCTTATTTCTTTGCCTATTAAAATCCAAAAACGCTGATCCGTTACGGTTTTAAAATTTTAGGGGGAGAATAGGTTTAGACAGTATAAAAAAACGAGGGAGGAGGAGAGGTAGCTCTTAAAAAGAAGATCGTATGTGTGATACTGATTCAATCTTTGGAATATGATAGTACACAGGAGCAAACCATTTGGGACTTTAAAAATTTTAATTGAAAAAGATGCAAAGCTCAAGTATAAGTCTATGTAGTCTGAACAATATAAAAGGAAATATGATAGATAAACTAGTTACTACAAAGGTAACACAAAGAAAGTAGACCTAGAGGTTGCTAGAACACAGATGATATGTCCGTAGATTCAATACAATAGATTACTAGACCTTTTTGGTGATCTCAAGATTAAACTAAAATGTTTGACTAGTTGTGGGTAACACCTTATCTCTGGTTAACACAATCAACAAGATTCCAATAAGGGGTGACGAGCAAAATAAACGCCATGAATGTGTGCGTAAGACCAAAGTATGAGCAAAAGCACATAAAAAATGCAAATACAATCAAACTAATAACCTATGTTGTTGGTGAGATCTGTACAAAAAGAATGAAATTGCTCAAACAAGAAGATAGGTTATGTGTCTCTCTGCTGTGCGGTGGCACAGACCTGAGGATAAGCATAACCTATATATTTTAAAATTCATCATTGTTTGCCGCCTCTCTGCTGTGCGGTGGCACTGACCTGAGGCTTGGCTTCTCTTTGAAAGTTCTAAGAATAGTTTCTTCTTGAATACTACCCTGAGACCGCTCAAAAATCTCTTGAGGAATTTTGATTACCATATAAGTGTGGGATCCACAAATGCTTGTTGAATTAAACAAACCTTAAACCATCACCAATCTGTGTTGAAAGTTTGTGTATGGATTTAAAAGAACAAGTATACTGACAATCATTGTGGCTATAATTCTTGAAAGTTCAAATCAGTGTGGGGACCCAATAGTACTAGTATGATTTCCTAAATTTGATAAATGACTCTAGATGAAAAACAAGAATAGAGCATCAAAGGTTTTAGATAACTTGTCCCGAATGATTTGAATATCCTGTATGATTCCAAATTGAATTGGTCCATGTATGGTTTAAATGAATTGAAGTTGCCTTTTCAGAAAAATTCTTTAGATTTACATCTTAGGAGTTTAGCTTCACAAAAACACAAAAACACAAAAACATGTCTTAGTTTTAAGTTTTAGTTTTATTTCTTTTATTTATGTATAAAGTTTGTCAATTTTAGTTTGTTTAATATCGGACTATGTCATGGAAGTTGATAGGGAAACTTATGATCTAAAAGGTCACGTCTGAAGTGACCACACGTGCTTTCACATAAAAATGGGTCACGTCTGAGGTGACAAAGTATTTTAAAAGGATCACGTCTGAGGTGATCAAAGGTTTTTCAAGCTTAAAATGATCATGTCTGAGATGGTAAAATGCTCATAAAGTATATTCAAAAGGTACAAGGGTATTAATTGTCGAATGGGCATAAAGTCAAACAACCATGAGTATCACTCCTTCGCACGACTGGACAATTAGTTTGGATCAGTCGTACGATTGGTGTACACGAATGTGTCTAGTCGCATGAATGAAGGTGACCGAATGACTCATTCGCATAATCGTTGTCTATTCGTACAACTGAAGGTGACCGACTGTACTAGTCGCACGACTGATCTTCAGTCACATGAATCAACTATGCGACTGGGCTCAGTCACATGACTAAAAGTAAACCCTAGTATAAATAGAGGGTGATTCGGTCGCAGTTGTTCATTACTCCCAAATCGCCCCTAAATCGCACGAAGCACCGTTACTCTGCCGATTCTTATTTGAGTACTCTAGATCCTTGATTATTGCTTACTGATGGTCTATAGTGATTATGCAGGTATAATGAGGTGCTATCCATGAGAATGCCCATTGATTCATGCCCTAATCGACGAAAACGAACCCTAAAAGGAACCATGACTTTGTTTCACTAATACACAAATAAAACTAAGTCCACTATAAAATTAAAGGTCATAATGTGTTTTGTCGGTGAATTGCGAGTCTAATGAGCCAAACCACGACGTGTAACATTAAATTTTGCTCAAAATTTGATTTTGAATTGAACAGTTAGTCTGTCATGCGAATGGACAATCTGATGAACTTCAGTCGCACGACTAAAAGGGGCGAATGGCAAAATCGAACAACTAAAGCATGCGTATGAGTTCAGTCGCACCACTGGTGTAAACACATGAGATAGCATACGTATGAGCTTAGTCGCATGTTAAGTCATACATATGAGGTCATTCGCACGACTAGATCTCAGTCGCACATTGTCATTCGCATGACAGAATAGAGAATTTCATGTTCAAATGTTTAAGTTTATTACTTATTGACTGACACTAACATTTATATTCATTGTGTAACATATGGGTAGTCGTTGGACTATGAGCAGCAAGCACATCTGTGCTCATGTAGACTTGACCTCATGGAATGCTTCAGACTTCTCTGGCATTATCTCCTTTCTATGGAGATCGAGGATCTTCCGTGTCATCTCAACTCCGTGCACACCCTATCGCTCGATTCAGCAGGCCTTCTGGGAAGGTGCAGTTGTTGACAGGACCTCAGAGCCCCACCGGATCAGCAGTTCTATCTTTGGTCAACCCATAGAGATCACTAAGGATGATCTTAGGACAGTATTAGAGTTCAGGGATGATGTTGACTGCCCTTCTACACCCACTGATAGTCCGAGGCTGTCTTCTGTGAGCCAAGTACTCTGGGGACATCAACTCAGGTGTGCTCAACAAGAGCAACCTGTGTCCTCAGTTTAAGTACTTAGCCCATGTGCTGCTCAAGTGTATTGCCTCACGGAAGGGGGGGTCGATGAGTTGTCTAATCGGATAAAGAACGCCTATGTGGCATTGGTGCTGAACCATCTGTTCAGCTTCTCCAGGATGATCTTCACCTACTTGGTGGAGAACGTAGAGGCCAAGGGCAAGGAGGGCTTTTGCATGTACCCTCGATTGATGCAGATGATCATTGAGCAAAAGCTCCCTTCGTTGCCAAAGGAAAAGGAGGATGCCGCAGCACTCAAGGTGATGGATGATACCACCTTCGGGCGGATGAAGGTATACAGGGGGAAGCAGGTGAAACCCCCTGTGAGGTGACTGTTTGGGCATCTGGCCCGTGAAGACTATGTGGCGCCGTCACGAAGAAAGTGGCGCCACGACGATAATGACTCAGATACTGAGCAGATCGAGCTCCTAGATGATGATTCAGATTACGGCGACAGTGGTGCTGGTGGAGAAGCAGGACCTACTCAACCAAGGGCCCCCACTACGGATGTAACATCTCCAGCACCCACCCACAGAGAGACTGAGGATGCAGGATTCCATCAGGATTTCCAACCTAATGAGGAGGAGGATACGGATGAGGAACCCCTAACTCGAACTGTTGGCAGGAAAGTGGTTGCCATAGAGCGAGGGCTCGGGCGGTTGGTGAATGCCCTGGCGGATCGGGAGAGGCCGACATTGATCCTACTTATGCTCCCGATCAGCCATGCCGTGTTCCAAGAGGAGCATCCTCCTCGAAGGGCTTTAGGAAGAAAAGGATGGCTCAACCCCACGGCTTCAGGAAGAAGAAGCGAAGATTGACCTTCATCACCACCACCAATACTACCATCGCTTCCACCACTCCATTTACTACGACTACTCCATGTACCACCACCACTCCACCTACCATCACTACTACCACCCTATCTACCACCATATCTACCACACCCACACCACCACCACCTTCATCTATACCAACCCCAATCTTCACCACTGCCACCACCACCACCACCACTAGCCATCAAGCTGCTCCATCATCTTACTCTCCATATCCATCTGGATCACCTCTACCTCCCTTTGGGGTAGAGGAACAGCTATCAACACTGAACCGTATGGTGATGCATCTGTTAGCAGCCGATGACGAGAAGACTGCACAGATTCGTCAGTTAGTCGACCTTACTACTACGCAATCTCAACAGATTTCTCAGTAGGCTCAGCAGATTGCAGCACATCGCTTAGAGATGTCCCAGCTCCAGGAGCACATGCCAAGAAGATTGAGGAGTTGGAGGCTGCAAACAAGAACATCTTGCTCAAGCTGAAAGGATCGAAGGAAGAGCCTCTAAAGATTGGTGATGGAGATGGAGCCGATGATGCTGATGATGATAAGAGTTATGATGATGATGATGATGATGATGGTGATGATCACGAGGGTGATAAGGATGCAGATTTGATGATGATGAAGAGGATTCTTCTGCTGTAGTGCCACATCTACAAGCGAATGGAGGACCAAAAGGACTCAAGATCAAAGTGTCTCCACATCCGCCCTGGTAGCAGAAGAGTAGAGGATACAGGATTGACCAAAAGAACCAATGAGCCTGATCAGAAACCTGTAAGTCCCACAGACATCACAACAACTGCTGCTGACTTGATCAGCTGTTTGACAAAGTCTGAAGTGCAACGGCTGAAGAACAAAGTACTGAAGACTTCAACAGCTGAAGACCAACGTCTGAAGATCAACAGCTGAAGATTAAAGTACTGAAGACTTCAAAAGCTGAAGACTAGAGTACTGAAGACTTCATCAGTTGAAGACCAAAGTCTGAAGATCAACAGCTGAAGACTAAAGTACTGAAGATCAACAGCTGAAGTACAAAGACTAAAGACAACAGCTAAAGACATCAGCTGATGACAACAGCTGAAGTTCAAGTACAAGTACTGAAGCCTTCAGAGTTTGTTACAACAGCTGAAGAAGCATTCTTCAGTTGTTGTGATGGTTTCCTTTCAGTAGTTTTCTATTCTATTTCAGTACTTGTAAAACGACTAAAGAGCATGTTCTTCAGTCATTGTAGTTTCAGTAGTTTCTGTTCAGTAGTTGTAGTGATAGTTAACACTTAGTATTTTTGTAAGAAGATGTCAGCTGTTTTGACATCATCAGTAGTTGTGTTAACTATCAGTAGTTTGAATAATTTTGTTAGATGTCACTATCAAGTGACATCAGCAGACGTCACATCTCCTATATAAGAGATGTTGACCTATTGTACGTGTGACACTCTGTTACCACGAAAGCGCATATTGAATGAAATATCTTTCGCAGAATTCTCTCTCTATAACCGTTTACTTTTATATGAATATCAATTGTGATCTTGTGAATTGTCTAATTCATTGTTTGATTTCCACTGCAATACTCTCTAATCAATCAAACGTAGATCACTGATCCTAACAAATGGTATCAGAGCCGGTTAATCATTGATCGATCTAACAATTGATCATTGAAACTGCTATTCGATATCTATGTTGATTGAATTAGCATATTTGCAAGAATTGTTATAGATTAGTGAATTTCTGCTGCTCTCGTTTATTCACTTTGAGCTTTCTCTTGGTTCAATTGGTTTGTTATGTTTTTTGTTCTAAATTGCTAAAGCTTAATTGAATTTGGTTGAATCTGAGAATGACTACTCCTTCTAATGACCCTCACAATACCGGTTCCTCAACCAAGCCTCCGATGCTGGTTAGGACTGAGTATAACATATGGCAACGAAGGATGCTTCATCACCTGTCTGTTAACAGTTCAGGTTGTGTGACATCTGTGGTAATGGTCCACACATGCCTATGGTGACAATCCGGAAACCAACCAAATGGTTCCGAAGAAGAAGGCACATACTCAGACGAGGATCGGAAACTGTTTGAGATTGATGCTAAGCGCATGGTATTCGGGCCATGGCTTTGCCTAATGAAATCTATTCAGGGCTTTTGCATCATGAAACTGCTCATGACCTCTGGAATGCACTGAAGGAACAATTCGGTGGAACAGATGAGGTTTTAGCAAAGAACAGAGAAATCCTTGCCCAACATATGAGACATTCTCTCATAGAAAGGGTGAGACACTGACTCAACAGTTTGAGCGTTTTTTCTGTTTGATCTCTGAGCTGAAAATGGTCAAACAGGAATACACCAATAGCCAGATGAATAACAGATTCCTCAATTCACTGCCTGAGAGATGGGACACATACACTATTGTCATCGCTCCAGTGCAATCTGGATAGCCTATTCTCACCCAACTTCATGGGAAACTACTTACTTCGAGAGAGAATAGAGCAAAAAGGAAACTGGTATCATCAGGAAAGTCACTGTGACTTTGTACCAGGGAACACTGCCTTGGTTGGTCATGAGTCAGAATAATACTGCATCTGAATAAATTATGATGAGCATATAGATTTCTCTTCAAACAGTTCTGATCATGCATTTGTTGGTGTTGATAGTCAATCAAGCTGTAATAGTGACAATTATGCTCATCATGTGTTGGACCAAAAGACGAACAATGAGGCGGTTAGAAAACCTTTAAGTCCCACAGACGTAACAACAACTACTGAAGACCGCAACAGCTAAAGACAACAGCTGATTACAAGTTTGAACCCACAAGTGCTGAAGACAAAGTCTGAAGACAAGTGCTGAAGACAAAGTCTAAACACAAGTGCTGAAGACAAAGTCTGAACAAAGTCTGAAGACACAAGTGCTGAACAAAGTCTGAAGACACAAGTGCTGAAGACCAAAGTATCAGATGCTGTCACAACAGTTGAAGAGGTCTTCTTCAGTAGTTGTGACGGTTTAACTTTCAGTAGTTTTATGTTTTATCTTTTCAGTTTGACACAACAGCTGAAGAATACTTCTTCAGTTGTTGTGCTCATCAGTAGTTTTTATTTATCAGTAGTTTTGTAAAACGACTAAAGAGCTTGTTCTTTAGTCGTTGTAGTTTCAGTAGTTTCTTATCAGTAGTTTTCTATTTTGTACTTACACTCTGATATGTTCTCAGTAGTTGTGAACATTTCAGTAGTTTGTTAAGAGTTAGTTATTTTTGTAATAGATCTGCCAGTTGTCACTTTCCCGTGATAACAGCAGCGATTGCACTCTATATAGGAGTGTCAACCTATTGTAATAAATGAATGATTTGATCAGAAATATTCGATATTATTGAAACATTCCTTGTTACAGAAATATATTCTCTCGTTATAACCGTATTTGTTCTTAATGCATACGAGTATCAAATTCTTGCTACAATTTGTCTAATTCTTGTTCTTATTCCGCTGCGTTACGCTCTATTACATCAAACTTGTGATCACTGATCCTGACAAATGGTATCAGAGCAGTTAATCATTGATCGATCTAATAATTGATCATTGAAACTGCTATTCAAGATCCAAGTTTGATTGAATTAGCATTTTTTTTTGTTTTGCAAGAAACGGTTATAGAGATTGAATTTTCTGTTTTTCTGGTCATTCATCCTGAGATTTTCTCTGGTTTTCATTGAGTATTGTGGTCTTTAATAAACGTTTAAAAGCTTGAATTAAATTGTATTTGGACTCAAAATGACTACTCCTTCCAATGATCCTCACAATACTGGTTCCTCAACCAAGCCTCCAATGCTGGTTAGGAATGAGTATAATATGGCAACGACGAATGCTCCATCACCTGTCTGTTAACAGTGCAGGTTGTTGGACATCAGTGGTACATGGTCCACACAAGCCTATGGTGAATAACCCGAAACCAATCAAATGGTTCCGAAGAGGAGGGAGCAATACTCAGATGAGGATAAGAAGTTGTTTGAGATTGATGCAAAAGCCCATGGAATTCTGGCCATGGCACTGCCTAATGAAATCTATTCTGGGCTAATGCATCATGAACTGCCCATGACCTCTGGAATGCCTTGAAAGAACAATTTGGAGGAACAGATGAGGTCTTGGCAATAATAGAGAAATCCTTGCCCAACAATATGAGACATTCTCTCATAGGAAGGGTGAGACACTGACTCAACAGTTCGAGCGGTTCTCTTGTTTGATCTCTGAATTAAAAATGGTCAAACATGAGTACACCAATAGCCAGATGAATAACAGATTTCTCAGATCACTGCCTGAGAGATGGGACACATATACTATTGTCCTACGCTCCAGTGCAAATTTGGACAAACTATCTCTCACCCAACTCCATGGAAATTGCTCACATTTGGAGAGAGATAGAACAGAAACGAAAACTGTCTTCATCTGGAAAGCTCACTGAAGACTTTGTACCAGGCAACACTGCCTTGGTTGGTCATGAGTTAGAATATGCTTCATCTGAATGCCAGTATGATGAGCATATTGATTTCTCTTCAAACACTTCTGATTCTGCATTTGTGAGTGTTGATAGTCAGTTTACTGGATGTATAATGACAATCTATGCTTCATCATGGATGATCTCAAGGGGATTGCTGATGATGACTTAGAAGAGATGGATATTTTGAGCCAAATGGCCTTGATAAATATCAGATCTCAGAAGTTCTACAAAAGAACTGGAAGAAAGTTCCCAGGACTCTCTGGCAAAACAAAGTTGGTTTTGACAAGAGTAAGTTGAAGTGTCACAAATGCCACAGGCTTGGACACTTTGCTAGAGAATGCAGATCATCTGGATCTAATTCCTCTGCACCTTTTGTGACTTTCCCTGGCAATAGTCAACAACACAGAGGGCAACATCCTGTCAATTCTAGTCATCATTCTCAACCACAATCTCCTGCATATTTGTTCCTCAGGGTCAAATGCCATATCCTTACCCTTGTTATTACATGCCACAGTCAAATCAAGTTCAAGTTCCTATAGTACCACAACCTCATGCACTACCAGAACCTCAACCATCTCAATCTCATCAACCTCCTCAACCTCAACAACACAGCTTCTTCACCCCTGGAGGGTTGACTGGAGCAGTTTACCGGATGACATGTCTGGTCATGAACAACTGTTCACAGGTGCTGGTCAACATGGTGGTGACAGTCCTTTTGGGAATCTGGCTCTCATGGCCCTGGAGTCTACTGAGGGTTCCTGCTCAAATGCATCATCTTCACAGGTAACTCAGGTATCTTCAGAGGCTAAAGCCAAGTTATGTTCTGAATCATGCATTGCTGCCTTTGTCTCCATTAGAGAGGCAAATGTAGCATTAATAAATCAAAAACTTGAGTTTGAGAAAACCATTTCCAAAAGAAAAGCTGAGTTTGAGTCTGCTCTTAATAGTAAAAATGATGAGATTTATAAGCTTAAATGCCAATTAAATGATGAAAAGGCTAAGCTAGAGGTTATTCTGGATGACCAGAGAAGTCTCAAAGAAACCCTTGCAGTCACCCAGGTAGAGTGTGATCGATGGGTACAATCATGCAAAGGTTTTGAAATGCTTCTTAGTAAGCAATCTGCTTCCAATGTGAAGTTTGGTATTGGTTACAATCACACTGCTCCTCCTACAGATTTTGCTTCAAGAGCAGAAGTGAAATCTGATGGAGAAAGCAATAACCAATCCACCTCATCATGTGATTCACTTTTTGATAGAGCATCAAAAGTTGAAGTCAGCACTAAGCCCTCTCAGAACCATCAGCTGATGTTGATGGTTCTACTGCTGACACTCACATGATAAAAGAGATGATCAACTCAGGAGTTATTTGAAAGTCCTGAAAGGACTGAGAGCAAGATTTAACACCTGAAGTTCAAACTCCAACTATGTCAGCACTGAAAAGAAGAAAACTGTCAGTAGAAAGAGTTTGAAGACTACTAAAGAGGAAGTCAAGAAAGCAAATAATGCTTCCAAAGTACTGAAGAGCAAGTCTTCAGTAGTTTCATCCTCTTTAGTTGATGATCATCATAAGATGAAGAAGAAACCATGTGAAGTATGTGGTTTGTTCAATCATCTTACAGATGATTGTTGGTACAAAAGGGGATCCAAACTCAAACATAAAGAGAAATCAAGAGAAAATGGTTAAAATGAAAACTGAGTTTGGAGCCACATTTGTACCAGCAACATCAAATCCTGTAACCCTCAAGTCCAAACAGAAATCCAAAAAGGAAGGGGTTAAACAGGTAACAGCTGAGATTGCTCAAAAGAAGAAGGTGCAACATAGGAACTTATCAAACTCCAATGCCAATGTCTGAAGAGCTGAAAGCCTTATCCCAAATCAGACACAGCTGGTTATGATGGTTCAACATCTATTGGGAAGAGTTAACCAATTAGATGTTCCTATGTTGAAACCACAGAAAAGGAGGTCCAAGCCAAAGGATTCCTTTTCTTACCCAGCTTCTTCCTCTCAGGCTGTTGTTTCCAACAAACATGTTAGTTTACCATCTGTTGATGAGAACAGGCCCAAGACCAAAAAGGTTTGGGTCTCAAAATCTAACTAATTTGTTGTATTTTGCAGGGTTCTTCAACATACCTCAGGGCATCTGGTATGTAGACAGTGGAGGATCCATGCATATGACAGGAAACAGATCACTTCTTAATGACTACTCTCAAGGAAGGAAGGGGTTTGTGTCATTTGGCAATGATGCAAAGGGTTACATCATCGGCAAAGGCTTTGTTTCCAATGGGGAAATAAAGTTTGATGATGTTAACCATGTGGAAAATCTCAAGTACAACCTCTTGAGTGTCAGTCAAATGTGTGACAAAGGCCATGTTGCTCTTTTCACCAGTCAGAACTGTCGGATTCTGTCATCCAAAGTTCTAAGTTTGATTGATAAGGTGTGGATGAACACACTCTCCTAAAGGCCAACAGGACAGAAGAGTGTATGCCTTAGATCTTTCCAAGAAAATAGATCTCAAAGGCCATCCTTGCCTATTTTCCAAGGCTTCCCCCAAGAATCTATTCTATGGCATAGAAGGCTGGGTCATGTTAATCTCAAAAACATGAATCAGCTGATAAACCATGGTTTAGTAAGGGGACTGCCTATGAAGGAGTTCAAGTGTGAAGATAACTGCACTGCTTGTTTAAAAGGAAAACAGCACAAAGCTTCATTTCCCTCCATAGAAGAACCTAAGTCCACTGCCTGCTTACAGCTTCTTCACATGGATCTCTTTGGTCCTGTGAGTGATGAGTATGGCTAAGAAGAAATACTGTCTGGTAATTGTGGATGATTACTCCAGATTTGTATGGACTTTCTTCTTGCATTCAAAGGATGAGGCTGCACAGTCCATTATGAACTTTGTGTTACACGTTGAGAAGCAGTATTCCCTACCAGTTAAGTGTGTGAGGAGTGATAATGGTACTGAATTTAGAAACCACACACTTGATGAGTTTTACTTATCAAAGGGAATCAAGAGGCAGTATAGCATCCCAAGAACTCCTGAGCAAAATGGAGTAGTGGAGAGAAAGAACAGGACCCTTATTGAAGCTGCAAGGTCCATGTTGGCTGATTCTGGACTGCCAATGACTTTTGGGCTGAAGCTGTCAATACAGCTTGCTATGTACAGAATAGAGTTCTAGTAAATCAGAGGTTGATGAAGACTCCATATGAAGTTCTTCATCATTTGCCCCTCTAATTTCATTCTTCAGAGCATTTGGGTGTCCTTGTTTCATTCTCAACACACGGGATCAACTCCAAAAATTTGATCCTAAGGTGGATGCAGGGTACTTTGTTGGTTATTCATCAACTTGCAAAGCATACAGAGTCTTCAACTGCAGAACAAAGATGGTTGAAGAGACTCTACATGTTAAGTTTAATGAATCTCCTAAGGACAAGATTCCACAAAGCCCTGTGGAGCTATTTGATTGGGACATACTGCAATATGTTCCTTATCAAACTCCTGCTGTTGCTCCTGTCAACAGTTCACCACCTGGTGTACTGCTGGTGCTGATGATGATGATGATAGCAGTACTCACCTCTTCAGGTTTAGTGATCAACTGCCTGATTCAGCTAGACCTGATGTTCCTGTAGCTCCAGTAGCACCATCCACAACAAATGCTGATGAGATTTCTTCAAATTCAACTTCCTTTGAATTACCATCCACTGATTGGTTTCAAGGAAATGATTCACCATCACCATCTGTTGCTGCTGAACCTGCTACAAACACTTGCACAGATCTCATTGTGTATCAAGATCTGAAGAATCACCCTATGTCTCAAATCATTGGTGATATCACTGCTGGCGTATCAACAAGAAGTCAATTGTCAAATTCCTGCTTCTATGCTCTCTTCATCAGTCAGCAAGAGCCAAAGAATTATCACATTGCTTTAAAGGACATGGATGGGTGATGCCATGCAGCTTGAGCTTCTTCAGTTCAAGAAACAGCAAGTGTGGGAACTGGTTCCTCTACCTCCAGGTAAGTGTGCAATAGGCACTAAATGGGTGTTTAGGAACAAAACTGATGAAAATGGGCTTATTGTTAAGAACAAGGCCAGACTGGTTGTTCAGGGGTTTGCACAAGAAGAAGGTATTGATTATGATGAAACCTTTGCCCCTGTAGCCAGACTGGAAGCAATTCGATTGTTTTTAGCTTATGCTGCTTATCAAAAACTTAAAGTTTTTCAAATGGATGTCAAAAGTGCATTTTTGTATGGGAAAATTAAAGAAGAGGTTTATGTATGTCAACCACCAGGCTTTGAGGACAATAAACATCCTAATTGGGTGTAAAGCTTGATAAGGCTCTTTATGGGTTGAAACAAGCTCCTAGAGCCTGGTATGAGACATTATCAAACTTTCTCTGGAAAATGATTTCACTAGAGGCTCCATTGATAAGACTTTATTCATTAAGAAAGCTGGCAGCATAATCTACTTGTTCAAATTTATGTAGATGATATTATTTTTGCATCCTCTGATCCTCAGTTGTGTGATGCCTTTACAAAGTTGATGCAACAGAAGTTTGAAATGAGTGCCATGGGAGAATTACAGTTCTTTCTGGGTTTTTGCAAATCAAACAAAAGGCTGATGGAATTTTCATTCATCAGTCCAAACACAAAAGATCTTTTGGAAAAGTTTGATTTACAAAACTGTAAGCCCTGTTCTACCCCATGTGCAGCACCACACAACTGGATACAGATCAGAAAGGTAAAGTGGTTGATGAACACTTTACAGATGTATGATTGGGTCCTTGATGTATTTAACAGCTTCTAGACCAGATATTATGTTTGCTACATGTGTTTGTGCTAGATTTCAGGCTGCACCTAAAGAGTCTCATCTGATTGCAGTCAAGAGGATCTTTAGATATTTGCAAGTACACAATCTCTAGGTTTATGGTATTCCACTGGGCACTCTTGTAAGTTAGTTGCTTTCTCTGATAGTGACTATGCAGGGTGTAAGTTGACCAGGAAATCAACTTCTGGTGGATGTCAATTCCTAGGCAACTGTTTGATTTCTTGGCAGAGTAAGAAACAAACATCTGTTGCTACATCCACTGCTGAAGCCGAGTACATTGCTGCTGCAAGTTGTACATCCCAAGTACTCTGGCTTCAGAATCAACTTTTGGACTATGGCATTACAGAGACTAAGACTCCGTTATTAATGGATAGTGCTTCAGCTCTTTGCATTGTCAAAAATCCAGTCCAGCACTCTAGGACCAAACATATAGAATTAGACATCATTTTATAAGAGATTGTTTTGAAAAGGGTCTAATTAATCCTATGTTTGTGCCTAGTGCTGATGAGCTTGCAGACATTTTTACTAAGCCTTTGGATAGTTCAACTTTCCACAACCTGGTGTTAAGGCTTGGTATGCTGCAGCTAGAATAAGTGACAACTACTGATGATCTCAGTAATAAGTACTGGTGATCATTGGTAACCATGTCACATATAAGTACTGATGAGTTCTTTCACCCTCAGTAGTTTTTAAAACTACTGAAGGCTAAATGCCTCACAAGTACTGAAGTACTTTATCTGTTCTAAACTACTGATGTAGTTACAACTACTGATGTAGTTACAACTACTGAAATCAGTACAAACAGATAAGTACTGACGTCCTATGAAACACCTGAAAAGCAGATGCAAAGTCTGATGAGTAAGTGTTGAGGACAGTATGAAACAGCTGAAAAGCTAAGAATTGACGAAAACAGCTGATGAGTAATTTCTCTTCAGTTGTTTCTACAACTGCTGTTTCAAAACAACTGAAGCAAAACCATGTCTTCAGTAGTTTACAACTACTGAAGACTAACCCAAGTCTTCAGCTGTTTACAACAACTGCTGACAAAACCACTGTCTTCAGTAGTTTCACAACTACTGATGACTAATACCAAGTCTTCAGTTGTTTCATCACCTGAAGTCAAAACTGTCTTCAGTAGTTTTATAACTACTGATGACTAAATCAGAGACTTCAGCGTTTCATCAAACGTCTGACGGTTAATACCACGTCATCAGTAGTTTCAACAACTGATGACTCACACCAAAACCTTCAGTCGTTTTCTAACCCACCCTTTAAATACCTTATCCCACCTTCAGAGTTTTTATCTTCTCTTCTCAAACCTAACGTTCAAAAAACTCTCTACCCTCTCTTCATCAATGGCGACCATGCAACTAAAACCACGACACAACTGTGTCGCACATCTCACCAAATCGCCATACTGGACCAAGTTTCACAACGCCATTGATTTAATGGTTCAGTCACCCTACAAAACGGCGTTTCTGGAAATCCCACCATATATGCCGAATCCCTTACCCAATTCTGGACAAACGTCACCTTGGTCTCTGAGGAGAACGACACAGAGTCTCTTCAATCGTTTGTCCATGGCCAAAAAGTGGTCATCACTCCAGACACTCTTCGCCAAACCCTAATCTGGATGATGCCACTTTCCCAACTGGTTATCCAAAGGGCACAACAGATCAATCATTTGCCCACCATGGATACCAGGGTAACCTGAGTGCATCTACCTTACTGAAGAAACATTTCCCGGATGCCGAACGTCTCATATTTCATATGGTAATGTATGCCTTGCCTCCAAGACTTCATCATGGGATCAAATGTCCACAAGGTGGCAACAGGTAAGTTACTCCATCCTTGAGCAACAACCTTTAAATTTTTCTGAAATACTATTTTTAGAGCTCAAGGATATGGCCCAAAAACAAACTGCTAACCGTTGGATATTATATCCTCGGTTCATAATGGCCATAATTGAAAACCAGCTTCAAGCTGAGGGACTTGTTGGCCTGGGAGTCCCTGCTATGGCTGTATTGCCTGTATACTCCCGGCACAACTCTGACCAATCACTCAAAATGGCTGCCAAGCTGCGCAAACCCACGCAGCTGGAACCCACAGCCACCACCTCCAAATCCAAGTCCCCACCAAACCAAAAAAGAAGACCAAAAAGGCTACTCAGGAAATGAGTCCCCTGAGGATGCCCCTGCAACACAAACGCAGGCTATATCCACTGGTTATAAACCCCTAGTGGATATAGGACTCTCCCAGCCCCAGCCGCTCAGGATTCCTCTCAAAAGAGCCTGCAGCAACCACAGAAGGGGTACCCACAAATCTGGGATCTCCTCATTTGAGAGATTGCCATTGAAGAGCACCATTCTCCCGGTGCACACTGCTTTTACCCCATCTCCCCATGCAACCGCCCCCCAAAGTCCAACCATTATCATTGCAAACGTGCTGACTCAGCTGCATGCCTCTCCTCCTCCCCAACAACCACCAACAAAGGGGAGAACCACAGCTATTGAGGACGAGGATCACCATGCTTCTGACAACCCACAGCACCGGGGTTTACACGTTCTATCTCCTGTGTGTGGATATGGAGATTAGAACATCTAGTGAGGCTGCCACCTCTTCTGAATCAGCACATGATCAGAATGAGGCTGGTAACATAGCTAAGACCTCACTAGAGGCAACAGCTGATGAAGGACATAGTCCTGAGGCTGGAAGTCCCCAGTTCCAAGAAAAAGGGGCACATGCTAAAACTGGTCTACACCCAGTGCATGTACATCCTGCTACAAGCAGGAGGTCAGGTGATTCAGCATCTGCTGATGATGACCTGGGCTTCTTTTATGATGTTTTGGCCCAGAACACATTCTTGAGAAGAAGTCAGTAGACTACAAAGACTACTTGACCAATTCTCTCAAGAAGCAAGTCCATCTGCCACCAACATAAACCCACAGATGGCACCTTCACCTGAAGGTCTCCCATACACTCAGCCACTCAAAACTTCCAAGCCACCAGCCTCTGTTTCTGGCACTGCTTCTCAGGGACAGAACCCCTCTGAGCAAACAGTTGCTATCTTTCAGCAATCTAACCTCTCATCACCCCAATGATCACAGACATTGTGATCAAAACCATGGATGAGAGGCTTCCCTCAATCATACAACCCCTGGTGGAGGAGATTGTGAGCACAAGGCTTTCTGCTACTCAAACCCTTGCAACCAATGCAACCAAAAAGGGGGAGAGTCAGTCAGTGAAAGCAAAGAGGAAGAGCAAACTGAAAGAAAAGGAAACTGAGAAGGAAGAGGAGTCTGTGAAGGGAACCAAAAATGATCAAGTGAGTGAAAGTCACAAAGACTTTCATGTCATATATAGAAGAGGAAGGGTGAAGGAAAAGAAAAGAGCTCCAACTCGATGAGATGATCAAAATGGCAGATGCTACTCATAGTAAATCAATGGATGCCATTATTGATCAACTCTATAGACAAGGGTTCGATACTGCACAACTTGACTCAGAGATCAGAGACTTGAAGTCGAAGAAATTAACTCAAGATGGGCAAGTTATGATGCATTAGAAAGAGAGAGACTAGAGATCATGATCAGATTCATTGCAAAATATCTTGGGAGATCATTGATCGAGATTAAATCATGGACCAGGGACAGTATCTTGGCCATAACCTCCAAGATCTGTTCGTCTGAGGCATACACTAAGGGGTTAGTAGTCGAAGCTTTGAATGAAGCAGGAGCAGGGAGCAGGACTGAGCTAGCCAAACACTCAAAAGCAACACTGACCTCCAAAATGCTAACTCAGCCTGTCAACATTCCCTCTCCAAAACAACCACAACACAACAACCCACAAAACCAACTCCCTAACCCTCTAAACCAACAGCCGATGATGCACCCAAGAAGAAGAAGAGAAGGGTGTTGAGGCTAGAAGAGAAGAAGAAAGAAGAGGATGATGTGGAAGAAGATAGGCTGCCTCTGTCTGCAGTCCTAACATTGGCTAAAGCCAAACCCATGCCCATCACTCCCACCTCACAGATGGAAACTGTGAGAGTAAAGATTGAAGAAGAGCAGCAGCAAAGGCTTCATGATGATGAATGTTGAAAAGCATCGACAAAACTTATGCTGCTTTCATCAATAATTAGTATGAAGAAAGAAGCTCTGAGGTTGTACACCCTTGCCAACACATTTCAATATCAGAAGGAAAAGGTGAGAGTATGGCCTGATCCTAGGGTGGCTCACAGGATTGTAAAGAAAGATTTCCTTCGAGATACAAGGGCCAAGTAAAAAGGATCGTAGATGAAGAGATCACAGTGGTCCTTGTAGTATCACCCTGGGAGATTGTAGAAGATTTCAAGAAGGCCTATGAGACTAAACAGCACCCCCCAAAGATGTTAGAGAACAAATTATTAAAAAGGGGTTAGTCTACAAGAGGCTTGAGAACTTCAAACAAAATGAGCTCAGTCTGTTACTTGAAGGGACTCATCCTGATGAGTTTGCATACAGACAGATTACAACAGTTGAGCTCAAAAATGGTAAACAGGCCAAGTACATCTCAGAGCTGTATGGGCGTGAAGGATTGTTTGATGGTGAAGCCGAGACCTGACCATGGAAGAACAAATTATGTTTCTCAGAGCATACACCAGAGAATCCTACAGGCTTATACATGGGAAGTGAGTCTCATGGATGGGGGAACAGCTCAGTGTCCAATTCCCAATACAGAGCCTCATCCATACATTGCCAACCAAATCATCAGAGACTCATTCCAGGCCAGTGCTTATATGGGTCATCTTCTCAACTGATCAAGAAGGAAAAAGACCAACCATTCTGCCAACAATAAGTGGGACCTCAATAAAGTTAAAGGTTTGGCTGCATTGGTTCAGGGGGAGTTTTTTGGACCAAAAGAACCAATGAGCCGGATCAGAAAAACCTTTAAGTCCCACAGACGTCACAACAACTACTGAAGACCACAACAGCTGAAGACAACAGCTGATTACAAAGTCTGAACACAAGTGCTGAAGACAAAGTCTGAAGACAAGTGCTGAAGACAAAGTCTGACACAAGTGCTGAAGACAAAGTCTGAAGACAAGTGCTGAAGACAAAGTCTGAAGACACAAGTGCTGAAGACAAAGTCTGAAGACACAAGTGCTGAAGACCAAAGGATAGACGTTGTCACAACAGCTGAAGAGGTCTTCTTCAGTAGTTGTGACGGTTTACCTTTCAGTAGTTTTATGTTTTATCTTTTCAGTAGTTTGACACAACAGCTGAAGAATACTTCTTCAGTTGTTGTTGTGCTCATCAGTAGTTTTATATTTATCAGTAGTTTTGTAAAACGACTGAAGAGCTTGTTCTTCAGTCGTTGTAGTTTCAGTAGTTTCTTATCAGTAGTTTCTTATTTTGTACTTAACACTCTGATATGTTCTCAGTAGTTGTGAACATTTCAGTAGTTTGTTAAGAGTTAGTTATTTTTGTAATATCTGCCAGTTGTCACTTTCCCGTGATAACAGCAGCGATTGCACTCTATATAAGGAGTGTCAACCTATTGTAATAATGAATGATTTGATCAGAAATATTCATATTATTGAAACATTCCTTGTTACAGAAATATATTCTCTCGTTATAACCGTATTTGTTCTTAATGCATACGAGTATCAAATTCTTGCTACAATTTGTCTAATTCTTGTTCTTATTCCGCTGCGTTACGCTCTATTACATCAAACTTGTGATCACTGATCCTGACATCATGGATTCTCTGAAGTTATTGCTGATGATGATTTAGAAGAGATGAGTTTCTAAGCAAATGCTTAAGTTAATAGCAATCTCAAAAGTTCTACAAAAGAACTGGCAGGAAAATTTTCCCTGGACTCTCTGGCAAAACCAAAGTTGGTTTTGACAATAGTAGTGAGGTGTCACAAATGCCAAAGGCTTGGACCTTTGCAAGGAATTAGATCAAATGGATCTACTCCTCTGCACCTTTTGTGACTTTTCCAAGCACTAGTCCATACCACAAGGGCAACATCCTGCAAGCTCTGGTCATCATTCACACCCATATCTCCTGCATACTTTTATCCCTCAGGGTCCAATGTCATATCCTATCCCGCTATTACATGCCTCAGCCAAATCCGTTTTCAAGCTCCTATGGCACAAAAACCACAAGCATTACCTGACCTCAACCTTCCCATCTCATCACAATCTCAACCTCCAACATATTTTTCACCCCCAGAGTTGTTGACTGGAGCATTTTAAACCAGATGATAATGTCTGGTCATGAACAACTGTTCTCTGTGCTGGTCAACATGGTGGTGACAGTCCTTTTGGAAATCTTGCTCTCTTATGGCCTGGATTATGTTGATACCTCATCATCTAATGCCTCCACACCACAGGTATCACAGGTATCCTCTGAGGCAAAGCCAAGCTATGTTCTGAAACATGCATAGCCGTATTGCATCTATTAGAGAAGCAATATAGCTTTAATTAACAAGAACATTGAACTAGAACAATAATATCCAAAAGAAAAGCTGAATTTGAGTCTGTGCTTAGTGATAAGAATGATGAGATTTACAAACTTAAATGTCAAATCACTAATGATAAGGCTAGGGAAGAGGTACTTCTAGAGAAGTACAGAGACCTCAAAGAACACTTGCAACTACCCAGGTAGTGTGATCGATGGTTACATTCTTGCAAGGGTTTTGAAATGCTTCTTAGTAAGCATTCTGCTTCCAATGTGAAGTTGGCATTGGTTATAATCACACTGCTCCTCCTACAGATTTTACTACTCCCAGAGCAGAGGTAAAATCTGATGGAGAAAGCAATAACCAATCCTTTCATCATGTGATCTACTATTTGTTACAGCACCATCAGAGTTGAAGTCAGCACTAATTCCTCTTAGAACCTATCAGCTGATGTTGATGGTTCAATGCTGACACTCACATGATCAAAAAGTTGATCACTCAAGTGGTATTTAACAAAGTACTGAAAGTACTAAAGAGCATGTCCATAACGCCTGAGAACAACCCAAACTACTGCTGTACTAAAGGGAAGAAAACTGCTAGTACTGAGTCAAACTGCTGAAGAATAAGTCTTCAGTAGTTTCATCTTCTTCAGCAGATGATCAACTTAAGATGAATAAAAAGCCATGTGAAATATTTGCTTATTCAATCATCTTACTGATGATTGCTGGTATAAAAAGGGCTCCAAACTCAAACATAAAGAAACATTAAAAGGCAAATGGATAAATGAAACTGAGTTTGAAACCAAATTTGTACGAGCAACATGAAAACGTGTGACCCCAAAATCCAAAAAGAAATCTAAACAGCTAAGGTTGCTCAAAGGGAGATGGTACAACACAGGAATCCATCAATCTCAACACTAATGTGTCTGATGAGCTGAAGGCTTTATCACAGAATTAGACATAACTTGTTATGATGATTCAACATCTATTGGGGAGAGTCAACCATTAGATGCTCCTGTGCTGAACCACAGAGACGAAAATCCTGCCAAAGGATTCTTCTTCTTCACCATCTCCATCCCCCCTCAGGCTGTTATTCAAGCAAAAATGTTAGTTTACCATCTATTGATGTGAATACACCCAAAACCAAAAAGGTTTGGGTCTCAAAAACTAACTAATTGTTTATGATTGCAGGGTTCTTCAGCATGCCAAAGTAGCATCTGGTATGTAGACAGTGGAGGATCTATGCATATGACAGGGACAACTCTCTTCTTCATGACTACTCTCAAGGAAAGAAGGGTTTGTTTCTTTTGGAAATGATGCTAAGGGTTACATCATTGGAAAAGGCTTTGTCTCCAACGGGGAAAAAGTTTGATGTGTTAATCATGTGGAAAATCTCAAATACAATCTCTTGAGTGTCAGTCAAATGTGTGATAAAGGTCATGTTGCTCTTTTAACCATAACTTGTTTCTTATGATTAACAGCTGATGAAGAACGAGATGGTGCTGAAATGGATTCCTTGGATTTGGGCTTGGAATGCTTTTTCAGTGGTTTGATCATAGGTGCTCGAGTTGGTTAACTCTCCCCAACAAATGCTGAACCATCATAACAAGTTGTGTTTGATTTGTAGCCAAAGCTTCAGCTCTTGTGACATATCAGTACTTCTGTATGATGAGTTCATGTGGCCCACCATTTCCTCCTTGAAATTCACAGACTAGTTTGATGTTTATCATGAGGAGCACTATCAGCTGTTTTATGATAACCCTATCCTTCTTTTTGGATTTGGATGAAGGCTTAGGTTTATCACATTGGGATGACTGTGATACAACTTGGTCTCAAACTCATTTTCATTTCATCCATCTGGATTTTAATGAGCTTATCTCTGTTAAGTTTGGAACCCTTTCTGTACCAACATTCATCAGAAAGATGATTGAATTTACCACATATTTCACATGGCTTATTCTTCATCTTGAATTGATCAATTGCTGATGTGGAAACTACTGAAGGTGTGCTCTTCAGTACTTTCCTCCTTTCAGTACTTGTGTTAGGTACTGAAGGATCTGTAACACTAAAGACTTGTTCTTCAGCTGCTCTCTATCAGCAGTTGTTAATCCTTTTATTTCAGCTGATTTGAAATGCTTTTCAGATGTTGTGTCTTTCCCTTCAGTGCTTGAGGTACTTTGAGGGACACCATCTGAAGTACTCAGCTTTATATGCTTATCAGTAGTTGACCCATCAGGCAAATTGATTTGCTGAGGTATCAACACTGATTTCATCTTGTGATTTTGGGCGATCACTTGAGGATGATACACATGATGATGTGGTTTGGAAATTACTTTCACCTTCAGGTTTTACTATTGATTTTGGAGTAAAATCTGTAGGTGGTGCAATGTGGTTGTAACCTATTCCAACATCACATTCGACGTAGATTGCTTGTTGAGCAGCATTTCAAATCCCTTGCAGGAGATACCAGCGGTCACACTCAACTTGGGTAACTGCAAGTTTTTCTTTGAGTTCTCTGTGGTTCTCAAGAATGACCTCTAGCTTAGCCTTTTCATCATTTAATTGGCATTTAAGCTTATAAATCTCATCATCTTTATCCTTAAGAACATACTCATATTCAGCTTTTCTTTTGGAAATAGTTTGCTCAAGCTCAAGATTTGATTAATTAAAGCTACATTTGCCTCTCTAATAGAGATAAATGCAGCTATGCAAGATTCAGAACATAGCTTGGCCTTAGCCTCAGAGGATACCTGGGTTATCTGTGATGAAGATGCATTGGAGCATGAACTCTCAGTAGACTCCAGGGCCATGAGAGCTAGATTCCCAAAAGGATGTTCAGCACCATGTTGACCATCATCAGCAAATAATTGCTCATTACCAGAGAGATCATCTGGTAAATTGCTCCAGTCAACAACACCAGGGGTGAAGAAGCTGTGATGAGGTTGTGATTTAGATGATTGAGATGGTAGAGGCTTAGGTAAGGCTTGAGGTTGTTGTGCAATAGGAACTTGAACTTGATTTGGCTAAGGCATATAATAGCAAGGATATGGATATGACATTGGACCCTGAGGGACAAAATATGTAGGAGATAAAGGTTGTGAATGATCACCAGAACTAGCAGGATGTTGCCCTCTGTTTTGTGGACTATTGCTTGGAAAAGTCACAAAGGGTGCAGAGGAGTTAGATCCAGTTGATCTACACTCTCTTGCAAAGTGTCCAAGCTTGTGGCATTGTGACACCTCAACTTACTCTTGTCAAAACCAACATTGGTTTTGCCAGAGAGTCCTGGAAATTTCCTACCAGTTCTCTTGTAGAACTTTTGAGATCTGATATTAATCAAGGCCATTGGCTTAGAATATCCATCTCTTCTAAGTCATCATCAGCAATACCCTTTAAATCATCCATAATGAAACACAAATTGTCACTATTATAGCCTGACTGACTATCAACACTAACAAATGCATGATCAGAACTGTTTGAAGAGAAATCTATATGCTCATCATAATGGCTTTCTGATGCAGCATATTCTGAATCATGATCAACCAAGGTAGTGTTCCCTGGTACAAAGTCATCAGTGAGCTTTCCTGATGATGCTAGTCTTCTTTTCTGCTCTATCTCTCTTTCAAATGTAAGCAGTTTCCTATGGAGTGGGTGAGAGATAGGCTATCTAGATTCGCACTGGAGCGTAGGACAATGGTATATGTGTCCCAACTCTTAGGCAGTGATCTGAGGAATCTATTGTTCATCTGACTATTAGTGTATTCATGTTTTACCATTTTCAGCTCAGAGATCAAACAGGAAAAACACTCAAACTGTTGAGTCAGTGACTCACCCTTCCTATGAGAGAATGTCTCGTATTGTTGGGTAAGGATTTCTCTGTTCTTTGCTAAGAACTCATCTGTTCCGCCAAATTGTTCCTTCAATGCATTCCAGAGGTCATGAGCAGTTTCATGATGCATAAGCCCGGAATAGATTTCATTAGGCAGAGCCATGGCAAGAATACCATGCGCTTTAGCATCAATCTCAAACAGTTTTCGATCCTCATCTGAGTATTGTTCCTTCTTCTTCGGAACCATTTGGTTGGTTTCGGATTGTTCACCATAGGCTTGTGTGAACCATGTACCACAGATGTCCAACAACCTAAACTGTTAACAAATAGGTGATGAAGCACTCTTCATTGCCATATGTTATACTCAGTCCTAACCAGCATCAGAGGCTTGGTTGAGGAACCGGTATTGTGAGGGTCATTAGAAGGAGTAGTCATTCTCAGATTCAACCAAATTCAGTTAAGTTTTAACTGATTTAGAACAAAACACAACAAACCAATATGAACCAAGAGAAAACTCAAAGCAAATAACCGAAAGCAGTAGAAATTCAATTATCTATAACCAATTCTTGCAAATATGCTAATTCAATCAAACTTAGATATCGAAATAGCAATTTCAATGATCAATTGTTAGATCGATCAATGATTAACCTGCTCTGATACCATTTGTTAGGATCGGTGATCTAAGTTTGATTAATTAGAGAGTATTGCAGCGGAATTCGAACAATGAATTAAACAATTCACAAGAACACAATTGATATTCAATGTAACAGTAAACGATTATAGAAAGAGAGAATTCTGCAAAAGAAATATTTCATTCATATGCTTTCATGGTGGCTCAATGTCACACATTACAACTAGGTCAACATTCCTTATATAGGAAATGTGACGTCTGCTGATGTCACTTGATAGTGACATCTAATAGAATTATTCAAACTACTGAAACTATGCAAACTACTGAGAATGTTCTCAACTACTGATTACATCTCAGAGAATGCTTAAGTACAAAAACATAAAACTACTGAACTACAACTACTAAAACTATAACTACTGAAAAGTAAATTACAAGTACTGAAAGGAAACCATCACAACTACTGAAGTTAATTACTTCAGCTGTTGTGACAACTACTGATCACTTTGGTCTTCAGTCTTTGTCTTCAGTCTTTGTTCTTCAGTACTTTACTTTCAGACTTTGTCTTCAGCTGATGGCTTCAGACTTTGTCTTCAGACCTTGGAATCAGCTGATGTCTTTAGCTGTTGTGATCTTCTTCAGCAGTTGTAATGTTTGTGGGACTTAGAGGTTTTTCTGATCAGGCTCATTGGTTCTTTTGGTCCAACATATATATATATATATATATAATATATATATATATAATATATATATATATAATATATATATATATATGTATATAATAAATAACAAAATAAGCACCTAATACAAGTTTAACAATCTAATAGTGGAATAATGTTAATATGTAGATTAAATAAGGACGTCATTGAGTGTTGTGCTAACTTCGTTAAACAAGTTAAGGTACGGATTCCGACCCTTTCTCTCTCGTAGCATAAATACCTCTTTTTCATGTTTTCTATCTTTGTGATGTAATTATTAAAATCTATATTGTTACAAGTGTTGAATCGTATAGGTGTCATTGTTTGTATGCGATAAGATTTAATTGCTTTGTACTCATCGTCGCATGCTCCCAATATTATTGATTATTAGTTATGGTTAGTGATAATTCGCAAGGGTTATGAACCTTAGTGTAACTTATTGTGTTATATTGGTTCGATTGTATCATATATTTGACCTCCATACCCGAGCACATCCACCTATGGGGACATAGGGCGTCATTGTGGCACAAGTGACGTGCTCTATCTATGGCAGAGCGATTAGACCACGGTGTCTTTACATTGTAGTTATGTGTTAAGTTGTTGCACTTATTGATTAGTGTTAAAGGAGGCGTATGGATCAATCCTAGGATATCATTGTTATTGTTACTGGTGAGATGGTTAGGTGTGTGTGCCCACATTCCTATCTCACATATTGGTGCATTAGAACTGCAGCTAATGTACATATGGTTAATTGTGTATTGTCATCAGCTCATATGGGTATTCCTTTCTAGATGATCATTATTATTTGATTTCTACTTGATCATCTTACTGTTATCGTTATTGATCATTGTATTGCTATTGTTTACTTCCGTTACTGAGCATTCTTTGGCTCAGCCGTGTTTTCTTTTGTTGGTTTCTCTTATGTTTATAACAGGTGCTCAAGGGCTCAAGGGAACGAGTGAGGAGAGTTAACTCAAGAGTTAGGATGATAACATTTGGATTAATAAGACTGAATAGTATTCTAAATTTCAAGACTTTATTTCAATTATTTGGATCTATGTAAGGATTGAATGTTTCTTAGTACTTCAATTTTATTAGTCGTGAAACTATGATTACTGTTTGTGTGACACGTCAACCCTACTTGGGTTGGGGTGTTACAAATAATCTATGCAACAAGATATACAAGTAACACAATAGACCTCAAAGTACTTTCCTTTAAGTATTCATTAGAACTAGTTGATCAAGTCCAAACACAACCTTCCTCTGAGTTTGATAGAGATGCCCTCATTTCTAAGCTTCAATTAAAGATAAATAGGATAGTGAAGAAAATGAAAAAAAAAGTTAGCTTATTGCCGAAGAACCGATAAGTTGACCTTAAAGGACAATAAGATCAATGAGCTCAAGTCTAATTTTGTAAAGACAGAAAATGAGATTAGTGAGCACATTGAGAATGCGAACATTCAAAATACAATGATGGATGATCAAGACAGACTCATCACTGTTTAATTAGCAAAGATTATTAAGTTAGAGAAGAAGGTTATCAGACTAACTTAGAGAATTAGTGTACTTGAAGATTTCATTATAAAGAAAGAAAAAGATGATGATGATCAAGACAAAGTGTCACACCTGGCCCCTCAAACCAACAATTTGTTCACTATGCTCATGAGGAGCTCGTCGATTTGCTTTGGTTGCCATGGTGGAAACTTCCTAGGGAAGTCACCCATCTCTGGATTGCTACCACCTAATCACACTTAAATCTGGAGTTCTCCTTTCATCCACAACCAATATGCTCAAAACACGTTGGTGATATTAGAAATCAAACATTCCTTATGAACCAGGGATCTATCCTGTCCACGACTGATGTGAGATATATGTAGGGTATCCTATTCATCCCCCTTTGGACTCATCATCCTCGATGAGCTTGAGAACTCACCATCCTCGGTGAAGTATGTCCCGCATCTGTGAGGCACATGAGTGGCTATAATACCATTATGTCCCACCCGCCCCTTGTACCACCAATATTGTCTGATTTGCTCATGAGGAGCTCACGGATTCACTTTTGGTTGCTACCGTGGAAACTTCCTTGGGAGGTCACCCATCTCTAGATTGTTTCCACCTGACCGGATTTAACTGTGGAGGTCTCCTCTCATCCACAACCAATACACCCAAAATGCATTGGTGATATTAAAGACCAGGCATTCCTTATGAACCTGGAATCTATCTTATCCACAACCGATGTAGGATATATGTAGGGTGTCACATAATAATGGAGTCAGTCAAAGATGAGTTTGATGACATCTTTATTTTTAATAATGATGATGATGAAGGAGGCAATGATAGTTCAGCTAATAGAAATAAGAAATTTGTGTCTATGGAGAGTGCACAAGATAGACCAAGCACATCTAGAAAACTTGTTGAAGAAGGTATTCTAACCATGCTTCCATATACTACACATGGTTCTACTCAAACATAAGAAGAGGTTGTAATGGGCATAGTTATTGAGGAATTAGATGCATGTTATTTAGGATACTTTTTCATTGATAACGATATCATGGATCTCATCTGCAAGGCTAGATAGTTTGCCTAAGAGTAACAAGAAATTTGGTTCTATGGAGAGTGCACAAGATAGACCAAGCACATCTAGAAAACTGGTTGAGAAAGGTAGTCTAAGCATGGTTCCATATACTACACATGCTTTTATTCAAATTGAAGAAAAGTGTAATAAGTATAGTGATTGAGGAACTAGATGCCTGCTATTCAGGATACTTTTTCATTAATGAAGATATCATGGATCTCATCTGCAAGGCAAGCATACCAACATTACGATTTGTGCTGATTCCTCCAAAGTCTATTATCTTTGTGGAAGATATTTAACTTCAAATTTTTTTGTTGTAACACTTACCGAAGAGTAATAGGAACTAATCGTAAAGCTTTTTGAAGAGTTTAAAGCCAAGGAAATAGAAAAGCAAGAACAAGTAACTAAACCTACAAAGACTAAAGTGGTTGGTTCAACCGAACTATACACCTACACAAAAAGAAGTATCTAGTAGAGAAAGCAAAGGGCAAGAAGCCAATATTTGAAGAACAAACATCTTAAGCCAAAAATTTGAGAAGAGAATAAAGTTAAGCATAGCTGTTGTTGCTCAATTCACGGAAGAACTTCTTCAAGTAACTTAGTAGCTTGCTACTCAAAAGGAGATCATATATCTACAAGAAGGAGATAGTGAAGGAGGATACACTTTAGAGGAAAGTTTGCATGTTGAGCCTAGGTTACAAGAAATCTCAAAAAGAAAATAGTCAACTGGGAGGAAATGGTTGAAAACTCCTAGTCAAATATATGATGGTTGAAACATTATTCCTAATCTCTAGGGATATAATGCTCACCAAGTATTTAACATGACATATGTGGCTATGAAAAAATAGGTATTGATGTTAGAAAGATTGCTAGATCTAGCAATGGTTCTTCCTCTTCCTTACTATTGTACAATGTACTTTAAGTCAACTAGTAGGTAATATCCATTTCTTAATCCCTATAGAATGACACATATGGAAATGAATGAATTCTTGGATAGGAATGGCTTCACTAAGAAAATGATGGGTGCCATGAAAACCAACTCTTTTAAAAATGCAGTGCTAAACATTTAAGAAATTAGACAAAATGAAAGAACTAGAAGAAGATGTTATCAAGAAGATCCCAAGAACAAGAATATCAACTCAACTGATCGAGTAGTTCACTAATGATAATAATGTATTGGTAAATTTGTTTAGTAAAACCTTGATTGGTTTAGACAACTTTCTAAACGTAAAACCACTTCACAGATGTTACAATGTGTATGTGCTCTAAAAGCCAAATTAGATATTAAAATAATTTCTTGGATATATGACAATGATTGGAACATGTTCACAACAAAGAGGGTATCTAGACTTGTTCAACTTTTCGCTAGATTGCATGATCTGGTGAATAAATAAAGATACATGAGCTTAGACAACTTACTGATATGTAGCTTATCAATCATCCATAAATGGCAAGGGGTCATTAGTTTGAGAAGTTCTAAAGATGTTCAAAAGAACAAACGACTTCAAACCAATGAAAGATATCAGCTTGAGAAGTGATAGAACCTTCTGAACCCTTTTGCCTCAAATAAGAAACTAAGCATTGAGGATATGATAGACCAAAGAAGGAGTGTAAATGCAGCTGATGAGTTCAAAAGAAAAAGGGTATCTAGGACTAACACCTTAATGCCAATGTCAAATTTTAAATATAATTAAGAAACATATGACTTGGTGATTAGGAGGAGGTTAGAAAGAAAGGAGGGCCCGGACATCTGAATTTTTTGTGCTTATGAAGTGTGGCTATAGGATGAATCGTATAGTCACTATATGTTCACTAGGCACTTCGGAAGCCTGAAAAACAGACTTGGTGAGAATGATCTCACTTTCTTTTTGAATTGCGTAAGGGTTTTGAAGATTACTTTTTGTAGAATCAATATAAAGTGAGAGGACAAGAAATGAAAAAGAGTGTCACTTGACTTTGCAAACATGGTGAAGATGGAGATCAATGCTTATAATGATCTTCATATGTAAGGCCCCGTTCTCGAGACGCTTACAATTGGCCAGTCATTGCAGATAAAACATTTGATTACATTTATATTTCATAAAACATCGCAACGGAACATCAAAACAACTTTTCATTTCATTAGGTATGCTATTGCAGATTAATACCAACATCCATTACACACTTTCATTTGTTCGCATTACAATGCAAAAACATTAAAAAAAGAATGCCATCCAAAATGCCAAGTAGCTACCCCGTCCCATCCTCAGCAATGCTCACCTGCCACCTGGATAATACATAAAACATCAATGTTGTTGAGTAAGTTCTACTTTAATGATAAAACATACTTTAGATTCATTAAAACCGATCTTTACTTTTGCATGTGATCACACATCATACATACACATAGATAATATCTTTATTATCTTCATCATCGTTCATTTTGTACTTTTATTATCTTTCGTTTTCATCTAGGTCTTTTGATGTGCTTAACCCCCCTCTAGAGCACAAAGCAATTTATCTAGGGTTAAGCGACATGGACCGCATACATCTGGTTAATTACAAAGATTGAACCCCTGTGTGCATCCTAATGGGTTATTTAACCCACACATATTTGAGATGAAAACCCCTCATTGGGTGTGAACCTCCATACATATGCTAGATCACACGGATCAAGCCCTAGTGTGCATCCTAATGGGGTAGTTATCCCGCACACGGTTGAGCTAACACTCCTCACTGATTATGAACCTCATACATTTGCTTACAAGAATTTCTTACGTTCGTTCATTCATTAATGCATGCATTCTTTCATTACGTTCCTATTTTCATTATCTTACACTTTACATTATATAATACTTTTCATTTCGTTCATTAACATTCAACGTAAAGTCAAGGGAAAATAACATACAATGAAAGGAACATCATCATATACAATCAACATCATCATACACGGCATCATATATACATAGCACAAATTATACATAACATCATGCATAAGCATCAAACATACATCATAACATGCCCAACATAACATCTTTGACCTCAAAGAGTCAACTTACCTAGCCTCCGGAAATCTCCAAAGTCAAAGCCTAAACTTCACTTTTCTCCAAAAAGTCACAAATTATTCTAAGTGTTCATGTGCTTTTGTCTTTTGTTCATCCGCATTTGCCATAGTTCATCCGTATTTGTTTATCCGGGGGAGTTTGTTGGATAAAGTATGGCTTGTGCAACCAATACTAACACTTAGACAATTTTGGTGCAACTAATGAAGGACTTTCGAAGGCAAATACTGGACTTCTGAAGGCAAATGTTGAACTTCTGTAGGTCAAATATTAGATCTTCTGAAGAAAAACTCCAACTTCCGAAGAAAAACTCCAACTTCCGAAGATAAAGTCTTCCTTCTTCCAAATTTTAACACTTTGAAGAATTCAAGAAAATGACTTATGAAGCATGAAGATGTGAAGAATGTCTCAAGCCTCGGAAGAAGTAGCCTTTTCTCATGTATAAGTGGATTTGGAAGAACAAGTTCTTCCAAAGCTAATTAACCTTCGGAAGAACCTAGTATGAATCGGTGGACATAAGTATAGTCCCTCTAACTCTCCACTGTAAATCTCTGAGATACTGCATGGTGCTTTCCAGGCCCATGTAGTTGACCATACTTTATTCCACTATTCATTCTTATCAGTTAGTGTAGTTATCAACTTTAGTTGGTTAGAAAATGTAAGTCATGGACATGTCATGAATACCAATCTTAGATAGTATTTTGTCTAAGATACCTTACCTTTAGCAATGTAGTATTTGTTGTAGTAATAGGTTATCGACTGGTATTAAAGTATATGCGGCTATAGGTTGTATTATGTAAAGTTTCTCATTGTAAGTCATGTAACATGCTTGTAAGAGTATTGTAATACTTTGAGTTGAGAAGTAATATATACAAGTCTCTTCTCAATTGTCTTCTTGTGCTTTGATTACATAGTATATTATTATCAACTCTTAAAGGCATTCTGCATTATCTAACCTAGTGTAATTAGTGAGTTTGAGAGACAACATAAGTGTTGAGATACCTAAACCTGCATATGTTGTGTGTTGAATCTTGGGAGATGAACACGCTAGCTGACATGACACCAATATAAAAGAGCCATGGCGTACTCAGGTAAGATGATTGCTTTATTGGATTTTAGACTGTACTAAATGTATTCCATTGATTGTTTCCTGCCTAAGTGAATTCTTTCTTAATTGATTCCTCTATACAAGTTTGGTTACTTAACCTTTGGTTAGTGACCATATCCTTGATTCTCCAATCATGGATACACCCTATTCTTGACAAGAGGTGTTGACACAAGTAGGAGGAGCTAGGGGTGACCATGTAAAGAAAATTACTATTATGGGTGCACACGTAATTGCAATTTGTAGTGCATGCGAAATATTGCAAATCTTTTAATGAGATAATGGTCCTATTTAGTACTAATCACGCTTTCTATACATGGGACATTGGAGTTCTTTTCCTTATGATGATCACTGGTATGGAAAAACACATTTTTTATCCTTGTATAAGTACAAATTGATCTTAAGCCTTCATGCAAATCATACTCTTAAATTTTATTCTCGTATATATGAGACGCTACTCCTTCTTTTGTTTTAGTGATTGTGGAATTTCACTACATGTTCAAAATATACTTGGTCTTCGAATAGTTAAGGTAGAGAGGCAAGAATCCATATACCTATGTTGCTTTGTTCTGACTGATCTTAAGTCTTTAGGGATTTGCTATTTGAATGTTCTAGCATTATGCTTGATGGGAAAAGTAGATGTCATAGAACTAGTTTAAGCGTCATTCAAGGTATATTATTGGTGTTGTGGGAATGCTATGAGGAGCCAATATATTCACATCTTTAGTATATTAAGTATTTGCTTGAACTAAGCTATATGATGATCCTAGAGGTTTGAAGTTGGATATGGTGGGACTGATAATGTAGAAGGACATGGTAGTTGAGACGGGATTGGTTATACATGCACGGAATTCAAGACATGCAAGCCAAAGGAGTACGACGTGAAAGTTGGAGCAACAACTCTGACCCAATTACATTGAGAAAATACGAACAAATGTAGACATCGAGGTCTATGCTGAGAATCAAAAGGTGAACTCTGTTACTTACTCACCGGTGGGAAAAGCACAATGTCGTGGAATACCTTAACACTATCTCAATGTATAGAGGTTGCAATGGACATGACTTTGAATGAGCTTAAAACTTTGACAATCGAGGAGTACTGCCTTGTGGCTAGATGGAAATGTTATATCTAGAGTCTTGGAATCAAACAATGGTAGGATGTGGTCATCACGCTCATACCAACTAATTCCATAACTAGCAAAGATGTTGCCATAACTATGACACACAAATAAAAATGAATTGAGTGCACATTTGGGGTTGGTTCTATAATTTGTGGAATAGTGGTTGTTGTTGCTCCCATAACCATTTAGAGTGCAATACGAAGACAGGTACTTTGGCCGATGAGATTGCTCATATCAAATCTTCGACAAATGCTAGAGGGATGCATTAGTATGTTAGAGAACTGGATAACCTTGTTGGTGTAAAAGTGGACTTGAAGGACAAAGTCATGAAAGGATATGTGGCTGCCCTACTGGGAAGAAAGAATTATGATGGTACTTAACCGGACTGTACTAAGTGCAATATAACTATTTGATATGACTCCATGTCTTGTGTGTTTCAAATTCATTAAAATAGAGCACTTAGCTAAGGGTTATAAGGTGAAGGTGAACCCATGTATGCTTATTAATGCGGTCAAATTGGCGACGTCAACATTATGAGTGTGCAAGCTAGAAACATCTTCAAAATTCATATGGGATGTTAAATAGGACTTAAGGTCAAATGGACAATAAACATAAGGAAAAACCATAGAAATCTTGTCTTTAATTTATGCAAACTGAAGAAAACGTAATATGGCAACCCTGTTCACATAAAGTTATTGTAATGGGTGTCGATGATACCCAATAGGACCCAAACGTAGTGACTTTGACTTTTATAACTAAGTTTGACTTGACTCTAGTTATGAGGATACGTGTTATAAAATTGGAAAATGGTAGTCTTGTAAATACTAGGGAGATAATTAATGATTGTGATGTGCTACTAGAGGATCATGCCTTTACTATATATCTTAATTTTTTTTGTAGTAGAAAGCTTCAAAATGATTGCGGGAATGGACTGGTTGTCAAAGAATAGGGCTTAGATCATCTTCTATGAGAAGATTGCTTGCATGCCACTGCAAAACAATAAGACACTTGACATATATGAAGAGATATTAGAAGAGCACAAGATGCAGATCATGATCATGAAGGCGGGGGAATAGGAGCTCGATGTCATGCCTTGGCCGAATTCTTTTAAAAGGGAAGGGTTTCCCTTTGTTTCATATTTTTTCTTTTTGAAAACTTATTCTCCATGTTTTATCTCTAGAAAACCCAAGCCAATTCAAGTCATCTTGTTCTTCATGATCATCATCATTAAAATCATCATCATCAACCACTATTCCATTGATTTTTTATGTCTTGGATCACTCAAGATTGAATTTTGTTCAAGCACTATTCCTACTTTTATATTCCACTAAGAAGATATTCGCATTGGTGAATTATTTCTTGTTAATCATTAATTTGATAATGTTCATCATCTAACATCAGAATCCCGTCTAATATTCTTGGGGTTCTTGGTTTTGAGCATTCGATTGTGAAAATCTAGTTGTTTTGAGTGTTGGAGCTTGTAAACGGTAAACCCTATTCTTCATCTTTGTATGTTCTTTGACCGTATCAAAATTGGATGTTAAACTTGTGTGACCTGGTCATAATGGAGATCTTGTACTTATATATTGCTTTTGAAAACATTAATCATTCGTCTTCATTCGATAGACCTGTTGGGGAATCAAAATTATGTACCGATTAACTAACAATGTGAACCCAAAGATTAAAATTTAAACTAACTGTTTAAGGACTAAACATTTGTGGTAATCTAAGTATGTAATAGAAGGTTTTGTCAATTAGTTTATGGAATACATGTTCTTTAAGGTCTTGGGCCAATAATCGTCAAATAATATGGTTTGGGTTGCAAAAGGACATGATTAAGAAACTAGACAACTTACTGTCAGAGAAATGAGACATTTTGTACAGGTCATAACTTCGGTCATATTAAGCTGAAATAAGTCTAAATTTTCTTCTAAATTAAGTTAATGAGTTCTCTAACTAACCCAAGTGGTGTCGTATAGTTTCAAAGTCATTTGGTTTACCAATCGTGGCAAACAAAACTAAAGGTCAGGACTGAAATAGTCTGATAATCTTAAAACTAAAGATTTGAAACTGGTGTGCAAACAGCTCTACAAGTTGAAATAGTCTGATAATCTTAAAGCTAAATACATGAAACTAAATAATCCAAATAAAGATAAGTTTTATATTAAAATTTGGTTAGAGGACTTTAAAAAAACGAGCTAGTAATACCTATAATACATTGAATGTGGTCTAATACATATGTATCGAAGGGTGTTAATAAATCAATACAAAATGACAAGTAAAACCCTAAATATGTAGAGTTTTAAAGTTTAAACCTAAAGTTCGACTACTTCTATTAGTAAATCACGTTTTAATAAAATAAAAACCTTTATGGGTAATAATGACGGGGCTACAAGGATCACACCCATATCAATTATCTTGGTGTTTAATAATCCTTTTGTGAATTGTACTTTTAGTTGCTTGCTTTGTGTATTGTGAACATTGGACTATACTACTTCAAGGTGAGTTTCACGGACCATTTTTAAATGTATTTGTTGGGGGAAAATCAGGCTCATTGATTTGTTTGGAGTATATCATGTTAAATCTTGTAGATACATGTGTACCTAGTTTATAAGCTTAAATGTAAAAGTCTTTCATGTCTTACGCATATGTAATGAATTGGTTCAATAAAATATAATATGCGATTGATGTTTATTCATGTTCATTTATTTCATATTATTATTGTATGAAAGTATAATTTTTATGTATAAATACATTATATAGGTTTGAGGTTCTTGTACATGGTTCGTAGTCAATAATGATTAAGTAATGTGTTCAACATAGTCGGATGAGCATTCTTGCTAATGGCTCATACTTATGGACCATACGCATGTATACATCATGCTTATGGACCAGTCGCACGGCTGAACGAGGACACTGGATCAGTGGTATGATTAAGACATAAGTTTGACTTAGGCACACGACTGAATCTTCAGGCGTACGTAGACTCAATCTCATGATTCAGTTGTACGACTAAACCATGCTAATGGTTTAGTCGTACAAATGAAAACCAATGACCTATAGGTATCATTTAATTCGTGGAAAAACAATCGAAGAACAATTGAAGAACACTTGAAGAACACTTGATATTTTCACGAACCCTAGCCGTCCAAAACGTCCAAGAAAGCAAGTTCATAGTTCATTCCTAGTCGATTCCTATTGGTTCATAACGTGTAGTTTATTCTTATATCGATCGAGTTAACGTTCTCACTGATTGGATCACCAATAAAATCGGATTCCACACTATTTGGTTCGGTATAAACGCAGAATCTGTTAGTATTCCGTACGTGCACTGTCCTGACACATCGTGTTTTGGACTTGAATTGGATTGTCATGTGTGGTTTGAGTCATAAGATCGAGTCTAGATTCCCTTCATGACTATTTGGGCTTATTTTGTACTTGTACTTTATTTTCCTTGAGAGGTATTGTTTGTAATATTGAGTTGACACCCCTATCCTTGTTGTCGTTATGTTTGCTAAGACTAATATGCACTATGCACGCCCTTGGGTGAATATAATCGAGTTATTTGAACCGGTCATGAGCTTATGTCATTTTTTATGACTTATATATTCTCATACACACATATGTTTTGTACATGACTCATATGGAAACTTAGTTGTACTTTAAACCTGTTAACTCACCAATATTCATTGAGTTTTTAGAGCATTTGTTTCAGGTAATAAGGCTTAGGTGCTTGGCTATGGACTTTAAACAAGACAACTGCTCCAAGAGAATTAGACATTGACCTATTAGTTTTGGACATTATGTTCTTATTGGAAAAAAATTGAATTGATTGATCTAGTATTGGTTGTTGTAGTTTGGAAATTTGGATTATTTATGCATATATGTAAAAACATTTATATTAATGATTGTTCTTGGCACTTATTCTCATAGGTCCTAATGTGTTATGATGATCCCGTCCATCGCATTCTCGTGTTTCCGCTACTAGCGGGGGTGTGACATTCACATTGCTTCTCCTGATCATGCCTCATCACCGGTTCAATCTTCATTTTATGTTTCACATAATCACATTTTTGAAGTTCATATGTCACCTAGTACTTCTGAATCAGTTATTACTAGTGAATCTACTAGTACTTCTAATGATTCTGAATCATCTCCAGATGTGGACGAATAATCTATGGAACAAGATATACAAGTAACATAATATACCTCAAAGTACTTTACTTAAGTATTCATTAGAACCAGTTGATCAAGTCCAAACACAACCTTCCTTTGAGTTTGATAGAGGTGCCCTTATTTCTAAGCTTCAATTAATGATAAATAGGATGGAGAAGAAAATTGAAAAAAAAGTTAAGCTTATTGCTAATAGAACCGATAAGTTGATCTTAAAGGACAATAAGATCAATGAGCTCGAGTCTACTTTGGTGAAGATGAAAGATGAGATCACTGAGCACATTGAGAATGCAAACATTCAGAATACAATGATGGATGATCAAGATAGACTCATCAGTGTTGAATTAGCAAAGATTATTAAGTTAGAGAATTTGGTTATCAAACTAACTTAGAGAATTAGTGTACTTGAAGATATCATTATAAAGAATGAAAAATATGATGATGATTGAGATAAAGTGTCACACTCGGCCCCTCGTAACACCAATATTGTTTACTTTTCTCACGAGGAGCTCACCGATTACCTTTTTTTTGCCATAGTGGAAACTTTCTAGGGAAGTCACCCATCTCTGGATTGCTACTACCTAAGCACACTTAAATTTGGAATTCTCCTTTCTCCACAGCCAATATGCCCAAAACATGTTAGTGATATTAGAGATCAGACATTGCTTATGAACCAAGGATTTGTCCTATTCATCCCCCTTTGGACTCTTATCCTCGATGAGCCCGATAACTCACCATCCTCGGTGTTGTATGTCTCGCATCCTAAAAGGCACATGAGTGGCTATAATACCATTATGTCACACCCGTCCCATCATACCACCAATATTGTTCGCTTTGCTCACAAGGAGCTCACGGATTCACTTTTGGTTGCTACCGTGGAAACTTCCCAGGGAGGTCACCCATCCCAGGATTGTTTCCACTAGAGCACACATAACTGTGGAGGTCTCCTCTCATCCACAACCAATACGTCCAAAATGCGTTGGTGATATTAAAGACCGGATATTTCTTATGAACCTGGAATCTATCTTATCCACAACCGATGTGGGATATATGTAGGGTGTCATATAAAGAATGGAGTCAGTCAAAGATGACTTTGATGACATCTTTATTTTTTATAATAATGACGATGAAAGAGGCGATGCTAGTTTAGCTAAGAGAAATAAGAAATTTGGGTCTATGGAGAGTGCACAAGATAAACCAAGCGTATCTAGAAGACTTGTTGAAGAAGGTAGTCTAACCATGCTTCCATATACTACACATGGTTCTACTCAAACAAAAGATGACGTTGTAACGGGCATAGTGATTGAGGAATTAGATGCATGCTATTTAGGATACTTTTTTCATTGATAAAGATATCATGGATCTCATCTACAACGCCAGATAGTTTGCCTAAGAGTAAGAAGAAATTTGGGTCTATGGAGAGTGCATAAGATAGACCAAGCACATGTGGAAAACTTGTTGAAAAAGGTAGTCTAAGCATGATTCCATATACTACACATGCTTCTACTCAAATAGAAAAGTCTATTATCTTTGAAGAAGATATTTAACTTCAAATGTTTTAAGTTGTAACTCTTACGAGGAGTAATAGGAACTCATGGTAAAGCTTTTTGAAGTGTTTAAGGCCAAGGAAATAGAAGAGCAAAAAGAAGTGACTAAACCTACAAAGACTAAAGTGGTTGGTTCAACTGAACTATACACCTACACAAAGGGAAGTATTTAGTAGAGAAAGCAAAGGGCAAGAAGCTAATAGTTGAAGAAGAAACATCTATGGCCAAAAATTTGAGAAGAGAATAAAGTTAAGCATAGCTATTGTTGCTCAATTCAAGGAAGAACCTCTTTAACCAACTTAGTAGCTTGCTATTCAAAAGGAGATCATAGATATACAAGAAGGAGGCAGTAAAGGAGGATACACTTTAAAGGAAAGTTTGTATGCTAAGCCTAAGTTACAAGAAAGCCCATAAAGAAAATAGTCAGCTGTGGAGGAAATGGTTGAAAAAGCCTTGTCAAATAATATGATGGTTGAAACCTTATTCCTAATCTCTACAGATATAATGCTAACCAAGTATTTAACATGACATATGTGGCTATGAAAAAATAGGTATTGATGTTAGAAAGATTGCTAGATCTAACAATGGTTCTTCCTCTTCCATACTGTTGTACAATATACTTTAAGTCGACTACTATGTAGTATCCATTTGTTGATCCCTATAGAATGACACATATGGAAATGAAAGAATTCTTGGATAGGAATGGCTTCACTAAGAAACGATGGGTGCCTTGAAAACCAACTCTTTTAAAGATGCAGTGCTGAACATTTAAGAAATTAGACAAAATGAAATAACTAGAAGAAGATGTTATCAAGAAGATCCCAAGAACAAGAATCTCAGCTCAAATGATGGGGTAGTCCACTAATGATCATGATGTATGGGTAACTTTGTTTAGTAAAACCTTGATTGGTTTAGACAACTTTCTCAATGTAAAACCACTTCACAGATGTTACAAAGTGTATGTGCTCTAAAAGGCAAATTAGATATTAAAATCATTTCATGGATATATGACAATGATTGGAACATGTTCATAGCAAAGAGGATATCAAGACTTGTTCAACTTTTCACTAGAGTCCATGATCTAGTGAATAAATAAAGATGCATGACCTTAGACAACTTATTGATATGTAGCTCATCAATCATCCTTAAATGGCAAGGGGTAATTAGTTTGAGAAGTTCTAAAGATGTTCAAACGAACAAACAACTTAAAACCAATGAAATATATCAGCTTGAGAAGTGATAGAACCTTCTTAACCCTTTTCCTCAAAGAGGAAACTAACCATTGAGGATTTGATAGACAAAAGATGGAGTGTAAATGCTGCGGATGAGCTTAACAGAAAGAGGGTATCTAGGACTAACACCTTAATGCCAATGTCCAATGTCAAATGTGAGATATGATAAAGAAACATATGAGTTCGTGATTAGGAGGAGGTTAGAAAGAAAGGAGAGCCCAGACATTAGACTCTTTAGTGCCTATGAAGTGCGGCTATTAGATGAATCATATTGTCACTATATGTTCACTAGGCACTTCGGAAGCCTAAAAACAGACTTGAGAATGATGTCACTTCTTTCTGAATTGCGGAAGGGTTTTGAAGATTGCTTTTGGTAGAATCAATATAAAGTGAGAGGACAAGAAATGAAAAAGAATGCCACTTAACTTTGCAAACATGGTGAAGCTGGAGATCAATGCTTATAATGTTCTTTCGATTCATTGAGATAGTTTATATACCATTGCTATGAATGAACCTTAGTATTTGAGACATATCCCAATAGATGATTCAAAGAATAAAGCAGATGACAATCCATGTATTGGGTACGAACTGAAAGCAAGAGACCAGAGAGTTCTCCACTATGATCAACTCTATATGGATCCATCTATCATATAGTACCCTATCTCACGTGAACGAGCACCAACAATAGCACTTGCATCAACAACAACAACAACAACAACATATGCATCAACCTTTGCAAACAGTCCAAGCATCATCTTCTCAACAACAAGCTTCTATATAAGTTCCACCGGAATCTTCACAACTTCCATCACCTACAAACACTTGAAATACTTACGTTGCATAATCCTCAGGGGGAGTATTGTTGACCTTGAAAGGATCAAGCATATCAGTTGAAGGGAGATTGGAATATTGTTCTGGATGGACATATTACTAGTGTTGAAACAAATTCTAATGGAGAAAATGATAGTGGATGAAGCAGAAGACTAAGTATTTGGTCATCCGCATTAGTCATATGCAGGTGACTTTGACACATGTGGATAAGTATTTGTTTACTCGCATAGAGTAATGCGAGTGACATAAAACAAATACTTAGTTAATATGGATGTGTTAATACAAATGTGGCTAAAGAGCAATACTTATACTGTTATTTCTAATTTTGTACTTAATTATTTTAAATCATGTGTTATGATTGTTAAGTAAATGTACATGTCATTGTCTGAGACCTATACATAGATAAAGTTTCTACATTTTTTGTAACCATGTACAACCATTCTTGCAAACAAAAAATCCTCATTTTATTTTGAATCAATCATCAGTATACAAGCATTTTAAATAATTTATATTATGTTTGATCTTTGAATGTTGTAATTTTGCTGGAATTGATTACTGAAATCATTCATTATATTCGATGCTATTGATTCTAACCCAATTAGTATCGTTTAACAATGAGGACTTGATTGAGAATATAGCATGTCATATTCATAGCCTCTGCTCACGAAGTGACTAGAAGCTTAAAAACCTCTACCATAGACTTGCACTTTCGATCAATGTTCTAATTTAAGAAGTGATTATTCTTATTTTGTATAATTCTTTCTACTCTATATCTTTATATGGATTATATTACTTGATATTTTAAAGCTTTGCTGGCTTAGTTTTGGGATCAAGATTTTGCTAAAATACAACCTTTTGACTGATCCTAATAATCTTATTGAAATATTAAAACTATTCTCTATTGTTATTCTTATGTTATTTATAAGATTCATAATATAGGGGTTTGATGATACAATAATTTTGCTATCTCAAATCATTAAGATTTTGAAAGAATATTTTATCTCCTATAATAATTCCAAGTCGTTTAACTAAGATTACTATGTTTTAAGCGCCTTGGCGGATCCGTTTAATTCTAAATCTAATACATATTATAGATATTTTAAATTCTTACTTTAATTTGGCAATTATTTATTACATGACGTACTTCTCATAATAAATTCAGCATTTTTATTCCCAATAAAATTGTTTGATCATGTAATAATTAAATTAAATAAAAAGTAGAAAAGTCTTGTTCTATAAAAAGGAAAAACATAATTATATCACATCATAATAAAAACTCTAATCTTCAAAAGACATTCAACACTAAGAGATATTTAAGTTTTTCGGCCTTACTTTCGTTTCATCTTTTTTCCTCCTTGGCTTAATCTTTACAAAACAATTTCACATATTATTAATAGTTTTGCTTCTGAATAAAACTATTCAGAATATTGTTAGTGTACGTCATCAAGGAATATTCATCCTCATGCTGTCATTACTAATGTAAACACCTGCTTTCTCCAGGCTATCAACATAGATTTCCCTGCTCTTAATAGAAAAGATATTCTCTCACTCTCTTGTTAATAGTTGGACCATCAAATTCCTTTTCTCAGTCATCACCAAAAACATCAAAAGATAAGTCAATGACTAGGTGCGAGTCTAAGAGTATCTCTAGTTGCTTGAGCTCATCAATTTTGTAACACATGACTTTAGCACAATTAGAATTCTTTGTATTGATAGACCTTAATGTAATCATTAAGAAACCATTAGGATACTTATTATACTATTTTGTGGAACCTTTCTTTGAACTCGCCAATAATGTCACAAGTTGATGAAGCCCTTACAAAAGTTCTCAAATATTGGCTAAATGATGCTACTATCAATTAAGTTATAATTTGATCATCGTCACTATATTTAAACCATGTTTCATAGAGAAATTTACTAGCATCATTGTGTTGTGACTCGCGTACATGAAGTTTAGATGGTCTAGTTGCTTATTTTCCTTGAGGTCTTTTTTATTTTATAGTTCAATTAAGAATTGTGTTCTATCAAGTTTAACGTTTAGAGTGTCAGTTTTGGGAATCAAGAGGCATTCACGTGACATCTATAATGTATATAAAATATTAACTTTTTTGGATTTTATTTAAAAAAAAAATAATGACCCTCCTTATAAACATCATATACTTTTCAAATTTAAGATCAATGTTTCACTAAATTTTATAAGCAGTCGAGCACTATTTATAATATATACTTACGTAGGTAGGTAATGTTACCAGTTATATCAAATACAATTTTCAAACTTTTTAAGGTTGTTTAGATAGTTCATTTGTCTAGGTCAGGATATTTAACCTCATCTCCTATCACACCCCTTCAGTTGATAGGAAAACTATAGGAGGATGGATGGGTAGAACATTATGATGGGTAAACATTTCGTACAGCTAGTCTAAACTTCTTGCATTCCTTGAACATGATCTTGATATTGATTTGATTTGATTTCCCAAGCTTCTAGGTTCAACCCCTAAAATCTTCCCTAGGCTCGATAAATCAATTTTCTTTAAAAGTCCATGTCATCAATTTTGTAGCTGGCTCCATATGCATACATAGATGTATCCACGGTCTTCCTAATCAACCAACCGAACTATGCTGCTAGAAGACGAATAGATTCATCAGCTAGAATGGGATATGCATGCAACCTTATCAAATCTTCTTTCCAAAACTTTAGTAAATCCACAGGGTCGATGATATGGTACTTTTGTCTACAAATCTTATCAATGCGTGTCTCGCCTCCTTCTCACAACTCCACCCGATTAGCTTGGACAAGCTGTTAACTAGCACATGAGCATGTATAGGGATCTTCCTCACATATCTCGAATGTCTATAAACATGTATCTTCATCGGTGTATTCGTGTTTGGATCAATACGGTTCTCATCTTTGGATATAGCTGTATTTAATTCTTTGAAGTTGGTTTTACTTTGTCTCCATATCATATTCCTAATCAAATTGCCATTCCTATAATTTCTTGGATTAAAAAAAGGTACACGAACCGTAGCATAGAAATCTAACACTTTTACAGTATGAAAGTCATGCTCCTCTTGAAAATACTCACTCGCTCCTGCTTTCCTCTTGGTAACATATAAATTATTTTCATCATCAAAAACCCAACTCATAATCAGTTCTAAATTTCCATACATTATAAAAGGTTTGGATTTCCGAAGTGTATGAATATATACCGGCGGTGGAGGTGCATCAAGAGTAAGTTTACCAACCTGATGAACAACAATTTGACTAGTTTAGCCTAATGCCTTTTCAGTGGGCTCAGAAGTACTTTTCTCTCCAACAAATTCCCTTCTTCTAACAGAACATCAAAAATTAAATCTTTTAAGTTGTTTCCAAAATATCACTATGCTCTACATTTTCTTCTAGATCATCAAAAGATCCATAACCACACTCTCCTTTTCTTCCAATATACTTTGCTGAAATGAATAAAATTTCTTCTCATACTCAGCTTATGTGTTAGGATCAAACGATGCATCATCAACTATATCATTAGACTTGGTCCAGAGACATTATTAGTTCTTGATGACCCAGAAGTACCAGTACCAACACCCGTATCACCTCCTTGATCATCATGATCATTTCCACCATCATCATCATTACCATCATCCTCATCATCATCATTATCATCCTCATCATCATCCTCATCTTCAAAATCAGTCTAGATGCTCCATGTCATCATCATTAGTATCTAGGTTAGCAATAGACATCATATGTTTAGGCTTCACAAATGCCTCTCTAGTATAATGTGTAGGTTGAACCTTAGTAGCTTTAATAGGTGTATGAGAAATAGGGTCTTAATCAATCATAACAGTGTCTGTTGTCCCTTTAGTAAAAACAGGATCAACCACATGCACTATAGCAATAACCACCATCTTAACAGGTTCTGGACCAGCAACTTGCTATCCATTAGATTCTCCAACCTATGTGGTATATGGTGTGTAAATGATGAATACACTCATGAGGTGAGATCTCTTAGATTCTGCTCCATGATCTAAAAATATGTGAAAATAAAATTCTATTGACTTTCTAGAGTCATTATCTATTCCTCTTTCTCATAAACACTCCTATACAAATCATTAATCACTTAAGACTTCTGTAGCATCTCTCTCTCAAATGTACTAACTCTTTGCTCCAAGGTAGCCCTCGTTGGAGATAAAGTTGATGACTCTTGTTGATGTCTGGGTTAAGGAGTAGTATAGACATAATCTGTATCACCAAACAAATCATAATGAACAGGTTGTCTTGGTGGAGTCCTCATACAATCATCAACAGCAGTAGCAGGTATAGAAGTAGATGTCATAGTTGTTAACTTTGTGACTATCTTGGTGTTGTGGCCTCACTAACTATTACTAGAATATGAGACATCAAAACATCTTCAGTAGCCATTGTGGTCGTTGGAGTCTGACACTTCCTCATAATACCACATCCTCTACTCCTTCCACTAGAACTTTCACGAGCTACCCTTGCTATCTTTTTTATTCAACCTCAGGTCGGTACTAGAGTATCATCAAGAATAAAGTCAGCATCGCAATCCTTAGAAGTATGTTTTGCCGGTGTTTCTCATATTCTAGGACTTTCTTGCAACACGTAAAGCACATTCCCAATCTAAGCACTATCGGGCTCTTCATTTATTAACTCCTAACTTCTTACTAGTCATCAACCTCTTTTTGTGCTGACTTCTCACCTGTACGAGAACTCTCAGGTGCTTCTTGAGCAGCACTATAAGATGTACCAACAATATCATCTTTATATGTCTAAACTTCTTAGCCTGTTCCTCTACTTGGAAACCAACGAAAAATCTACCAAGCTTGGGAAAACGAGAACCATCCCATGATTTTCCTCTTTCAACCATAAGATAAGTGAAAATATCTTTCTTCATCACTATAACAAAATCGGTGGATGAATCAAATATAGCTAGCTCAGGATGAGCAACATTAACTGTCATCTTTATCAACCATGGGTACATGACAAACTACTTCCCTGGTGCAGCTATGACATTCTTCTATGTCTCTAGAACTATAGCCTTGGATATGCTATATGGAAGATCACAAACAATAGAAACCACAGTGATCCGAAGATGGAGCTCAACTATCCATGCTAGTGTTAGATTTCTAAGGAAATGGATACCAACATGAAATAAATACTTCCTGAATGGTGGCAAGTATTTCTTCTCCAGATATGGATAACGGTGAGTATAACCCATACGGACTAACAATCCTTAGCGCCATGATCATCAAGCTTCATTGGAACTCATGGAATGTCTTCTAATAGTAAGTCGTTGCTAATCACTTGGGCAGTGATAACAACTCACTTTCCCTTCACGGTGGCTATAATACATAGCTCACCTTCAACATCTATCTTATTAGTTATTGTCTCCCAAAACTGGTCTATCACATTAGTGTATATCTTTGTATTAGATGATATTTAATACCGATGTGTTTAGTTTTTTGGTGTTGGACCGAATTTTAGTGACAGCTACTGCAGCAGAATTATCAACAAAGATAGGGGTGTTAGAAAATTTCAACCATAGTCTCACATTTGCTATTTAATCCAATTGATTTGTGAATAGCAACTTGCAACAACAACATATTTAGCTTCACATGTTGACAAAGCAACAGATGTCCGCTTCTTACACTGCTTGGTGACTAAGCGTCTTCCAAAGAACCGACATCCCACTGATGTTGACTTGTAATTCATCATGCAACCACCATAGTCCGAGTCACCATATGCTGTAAGCTGACATTAGAATTTTATCCTCCTCAATAACATACTCCTTCTTCAACATGTAGCACTTCTTGTTATCAAACACAACCTTGAACCCCTTATCACAGATTAGCGAGATAGAAAGCAAGTCGTTTTGTAGTTGTTGAACGTAGTTGACCTTGTCAAACTTCACTTTCTCATTTCCCACTTCGCCTTGACCAGTGATGTAACCTCCTTTATTCCCAGAAAATGATATGTGTCCCCCTTTAATTTGCTTGACGTTGAAAAGGATAGACGAATTCCTGGTCATGGGCCTGGAAGCCCTATCCAGGTATTAGTGATAGTGTTGTAGCGGACACCCTACACATACAAAGGAGTTGATTAGTTCAGGTTTTGGACCCGAGCCTTAACTGGCTTGGTTGTCCCAGAGGTATCCCACATCATGAATTCAACCTACTATCCTTCAGAGGATGAGAACACATCCTTCATCTTCTTGTTCTCACTAACAGACACATTACTTGGTTTTTTCTTCCATAAACTAGTTTTGTGTAAGGCTGTTTGTGGTAAACAATGCTTATGGTTTGAACTTTAGGTTCACTAATAATCTTAGGTGTAACCTTAGGTGACACATCCTCGCTTTGAGCTAATAATGTGTGTGGCCTTTGATATCTTGGAGGAGTATTAGATCTAATTTTAGAAAATCTTGGTTTTTCATCAAAAAGTTCAATTCTCTTTAGATGTCTGATAATAAGGACAATTTGGAGAGATATGTCCTCCTTTTCCACAACTATAGCAGGATCTCCCTTCAACAGTTTAAGGAATGTTTGATGTGGGGTTGAGTTTGGTCGGGGTTTGAGATATGTCTGGTTGGGTTGTTTCTCTTCCATTTTAGATGTTTCACCTTCTTTAACAAACTTAATTGTTTTTACCTTTTGAACATCTTTCACTTTCATTTTATTAGGATTTTGATGATTAACACGTTTAAGTTTCATTGGATTAGACCTTTTAGGTTCCGAAATAGACGTTTGTGAACCTGATTTAACCTTTTCAATTTTATCACCCAAATCCTCAACACGTATCTTATCTTTTGATTCCAAAGTAGAATCCTTCTATTTAGTGATAGATTTCACAGGTTTACCTGTAGAATCTAGATCACTGACTAGAGGAGTAGACACCACATGATCCTTTACTGGGTTATTATTAATTGGACTACATTTAGTGTTAAAAAGGATTGCATGCGGTGGTGGTACTACCTTATACCCCAGACCTTCCCGTCATTTCGTTCTTTCACTAGGTTCTAAACTATGTGAGAAGAACTTGCCAAGTTGTGCAGTTTTTGTTTTAATGATTCAACTTCGACTTGCAAAACTGCTTTTTCCTTTTTAGTTTCCTCCAAAGAATTTAAATAGAACTTGATGTCATTTGATTGATTTAAGGCAACAACCTCGGTTTCCCTTAGTTATTTCCCCAACAGTTCTATCTTTTCTTTGAAGCTACACTCATTTTGTTTTAAAACACGATTTGCTTCAGTGCAGAGTTGTAAATCATTACTAGATTATCTTTATGTTCTAATAACCTAGAAAATTTAAAATCAATGCTTTCCCTAAATTTATCATATTCAGTACATGCATGTTTTCAAATAATTTGTCTTTAGAATATACCTTTGTAGAACTAGACGAATCAGCCATCAAAGCATTGTCAGACTCTTCGGTGACTGGAGATTTAGAGTTTGTAGCACTAAGCTCTTCTTCAACCAAAAGATCAACGACATCCATAGCTTCTTCGACATCTGAAAGTGTATGCTTAGCTATGATGTCTTCTTCACTTGTAGATCTATCATCCAATATATCAACTAAAGTAATATTTGATTCACCCTCAGAAACAAATCGAAAGGACCAGTCTTGTCCTTCATCACCTTGAGCAACCAAAACCTTAGACTCTTTACTTGAAGATGAACCTCCAATCTTATCCTTGTCTTGTCGGTTGAAGGTAGGAAAAGGATTTCCATTTCCAGTCTTCTTTGGTTTTACACACTCACATTTGAAGTGCCCCTTTTCACCACAATGGAAACAAGTGACTTTGGTTTTGTCAAATCCAAATGTCGTATCTTTAGTGGCAACCAAATTTTTCCCCATCTTTTTAACAAACTTCTTGGCTCTTCTAATAGCACTAGCCAAGGCCCACATAATATCCATGCGTTCTAGCTCAGTTTCATCAACTTGCTCGTAGCCCTCGTCAGCAAGATGACAGTTTCCAATCTTACTAGCAACTAATCAATCATAAGATTGAACCATAGCAGCTAGAAAGTCCATGTGCTCTTTAGCATCTTCCACGATGACATTTCTGACATTCTCGAACTTCAACTTGGAAGTATTTTCCTTAGAACTATGTATTGGCTTCCAGATGACCCTGACGTTACGTCTCTTGATGCACTACTTTGGGAAGGAGCAAAGAGATAGACTCAAACGCCGTTTGTAGCAGTGCACCTAAAGTAGTCGGAGTTGGAACTGAATTATATAGTGCAGGATTCTAAGCACAGGATCCTTTCTTTGACTTGTATTTCATACGTAGTTATTCCTCCCTTAACTTCAAAATGAAATCATTTATGTCTAAAGTAGCAAAAGTGTTGTTTTGTCTCAGATTAGACATAAATGGATCCCATTTGTCTGGCAGACCATCAACAAAACTAGAGGTTTTATCTTTCGTGGATATGGTCAAGCCATGAGTGTGCAAGTCACTCATGAGATGATAGAATCGATCAATGATATTATTCAAGCTCTTATTCCCAATCGGAGAGAAATTGTTAAATTCCTTCTTAAGAGCTTTTGCCTTCAGTGCTTTCAGAGTTGTATTTCCTTCGTATCTCTTTTCCAAGGCCTCCGATAATTTCATAGATTGCTTGTTCATACAGAACTGATGAAATATGTCCTTAGGTATAGACTGAGTAAACAAGGCATATGCTTTCTTTTCAGCATTATGCATTCTCAATGGTTGTCCAAAGGTTTGGATCTACTCCGTTCAAGTAGATTTCATTGCGCTATTTCCACTGGGGTATTTAACCAAAGTTCACAGCTTCGGCGGTTTGTTGTGGTTTCCAATCTCATTCTCTAGAAGTAGAAAGTTTTGGATACGCGAGCCCTTTCCAGTAGTGAATGCAGCAAACTGGTCTTCCATTGTTTTAAACTTGGGAAACTTAGGGCAGGAAAGATTCACTCGTGTGACTGAGCTATTCAAATGGGTCACCCATGCGAATAAAAGATTCGAATGAATTCAATGAGGCAATTGGATTCAGTCGTGTGAATGAGCAGGGTGTTTGTAATCAACCGACTTGAGTTGCTTAACGGTGCGAATGAGAGATAGGACAAAGTTCAGTTGTACAAAGGAGAGCATACGAATGGGTTCAATGGTAGGAATGGTCCAATCATGCGACTGAAGGCTATTGTGGTTGAAAAATCAAATATTTGAACACTTTGACACAAAATACGAATTTTCCAGAAACCCTAATCTGTTGTTTGATGAAGAATCTAAACTTTAACACATTCAATCATTAAAAACAATTTTGAAGCAAAAAAGTCACTCTTTTGATTGAAAACGTTTGTTTTAATACAAAAACCAATTGAATACACGCAAAATCACGAACGTTGCTCTGATACCACTTCTTGGGACCGTTTTCGTACGGAGTACTAATAGATTCTACGTGAGACCAGATCAAATAGTGTGGAATCATATTTGATAGCCAATCAAATCAGTTAGAACGACAAAATGATCGATCTAAGATGAAACAAACGTTAAGAATTGAGTAGAAAATGATGAGGAACGAACTATGAACTTTGATAGGCTGCTTAGGGCGCTCTGGACGGCTAGGGTTTTTGAATATTCGAAGTCTCATGTTTTTCCACAAATTATGTGGTATTTATAGGTTTTCAGTTTCATTCGTACAACGGAACCATTAGCATGCTTATGTCGTGCGACTGACTCATGTGGTTGATTCATACGCATGATTGAAGGTTCAGTCATGCGATTGAATCAACCTTATATTTCAGTCATACGACTGATCCAGTCTCCTGGTTTAGTCATGCGACAAGTCCATAAGTATGATTCATTCGTGCATAGCGTCCATAAGTATGGTCCATTAGCATAAATAACCACCCGACTAAGTTAAACACATTTCTTAATCATTATTGACTTAAAACTATGTATAACAACCTCAAACCTATATACGATGTTCATACATATGAATTATACAAAATACAATAATAATATGAAATACCCAAAGATGAATAAACATAAAGATGCATTCATATTTCATTAAGTAGTCAGATTACATATGTGTAAGAAATGAAAGACTTTTACATTTACCAACATAAACGAGGAACATGATGTATCAAGATTGTGTAGGAATTTGTTCTTCTTAAGAATAAGAAGTTTAGCAGTCTGGTATCGTCATTGATTCAAACTGACGTAAATGCGTGGCTGCGCTCAAACTTGTTGAAGTTTGTTAAATCACTTTGAATTATAAATGAGATAAGAATGATTGAATAATATCCGAAGATTGAATTTGATCCATGTATCATCTTCGATTGAATGGCTTACACAAAAAGAAACTAGATAAGGTTACTATGCCTATTTAAGAGTGTAAAGCAAAGGGTTGCTTGTATGCTTCTAATAGTTGACGAATGTAGCTAGACATCCTATATTGTCTACATTTTAAAAGTTAATTAAGAATCGTCCAAGTAAGAGATTGTTGGATTAGGGTGTCCAACACTCAATTACTAATGTTACTATTAAGATACAATCCAAGGAGTTGCACTTTGGAGGACATAATTAAATAAGGATTTAAAGTAGTTTAATATGTGACACGAGTTGTCTGGAAAGGAGGATTAATTATTTGAGAAATAATTGTTAGTTATATAAAGTGTTAAATAATGAGAGGTTTCGATTAGTAATTAATAGTTAATTACTTGTAAAAAGGTGTAATAGATTAAGGGTTGAAAGTGTATTAATTATTCTTATAAATATAATACTATAATCAAAAAAACCTAACCCTAACCTAATTATGGAGACAGAGTCGTCACCCTCCTCCCCTCTTCCTCTCGGCTGTAAGACGGAAACACCACCATCGGAAGCCACCGCCGCCGTCGTCGTAGCATGAGAAGCCGCCACAACCGTAAGAGTTGGTTTTTGGATCGGATCTAGTTCATGTCTTTGTTTTCTAGTAGAACCTTTGTGTCATCCATAGTGTGAATGTTACATGAGCTTGATAAATTTCTTATTTTGCATTGTTGATTTCTTATTTGAGACTTATGTTTGTAATGTTACAATTGAAACTTATGATTAATATATTTGTATTTAATAATGGCGTTATGTGGTTGTGAACGATCATAGCTCTCACACCTCGGCGTTTCCACCGTCAAGGTTGGGGTGTGATAGATTGGTATGAGACACCATAACTATAGGGATTTATGTTATTGGAAATGGTGACCTAGACTATAGCGTATTCATGACCCTCGTAGAATTATATTTCACTCTTGTAAAATATATGTTTTGCATGCCACATAATGCTATGCCTTCTTATGTGCAATTTGATGCCTTAGCATAGGATTGCTTAAAGATTGTTACCTGTCACCCTAACCTTATATTTGACTCTTTGATTCTCCCTGAAGATGAAGTCTCTTAATCTTATTCTCAACGACACATGGGATCGTATACTTATTGTTTATGTCCTGAATCTTTAGACTTTATGTCTAATCTATACAAATTTCATCAAGGTTTTGATTTCATGAACCTAAGGAATATTGTGTGACACATAGACACATGTATTTTGGATTTCCTGGCAAAAGGCCTTCGGGCTAAGGTAAGCATTTCGCATAAATCCTACAGGACTAGTTATGCTTAGCTGGGGATTTCTAGGATGAGTGATAAACTGTGGTCGACATACACAAGTTTCTAAGGCAAGTCGATCAACTCACCTTGACGCGTCAATGATTCCAAATGGTAATGTGTTACCAAATGGAACCATTCAATGTACCTTACAACTCTTAGCTTATTCTTGTTTAAATTTCTATCCTTTGTTATCCTCATTCCCGTGTCTTTAAAGTTCGAGCCTATGCTTTCTAAGTCGCGTGATAATGTGGAAAGATCCATCATGGTCAAAATCGCCGATGGAAAATCTATCGTTGTTGACGACGTAATGCGCAATTGTACCTTGAGCCTTAACGAACACGAGTTCCATATCGACCTTATTCCTTTGCAACTAGGAAGCTTTGATGTTATTATTGGCATGGATTCGTTAGCCAAGCAACATGTGGAAATTCTATGCTTCGAGAAGTGCATTCAAACTTCCTTTACCGTCGGGTGATACTTTGAAAGTCTTTGGAGAGAAATCATCCCGAGGACTCAAATTTATGTCCTGCATCAAGGCCTGAAAGTCCTTAAGTAAGAACTATGTAGCTTTCATGGCGTATGTAGTTAGTATGAAAGCCAAGGGTAAGGAATTAAAAGAAATTTGTGTCGTGCGAGATTTTCCGAGGTGTTTCCCTAGGGTCTTAAGGGATTACCTCCCATGCGAGAAGTTGAGTTCAAGATTGATTTGATCCCTCGTTGCAAATCCTATGGCAAAATCACATTATCGTCTTGCACCGTCTCAAATGAGAGAACTAGCTAGTCAACAGCAAGAGTTGACCGATAAGGGTTTCATTCGTCCTAGTTCATCACTGTGGGGTGCACCTGTACTGTTTGTAAAGAAGAAGGCTGGTTCATTTTGTATGTGCATTAACTATCGAGAACTCAACAAGCTTACCATAAAAGACCGATACCCTCTCCCTCGAATCGATGATCTCTTCGATCAACTTCAAGGAGCAACTGAATTCTCAAAGATGGATCTATGTTCTGGGTATCATCAATTACGTGTTCACCATGAGGACATTCCAAAGACCTCTTTTCGTACTTGATATGGACAATACGAGTTCATGGTTATGTCTTTTGGCTTGACCAATGCACCTTCCGTGTTCATGGATCTCATAAATGGAGTATGTAAACCGTACTTGGATAAGTTTGTGATCGTGTTCATTGATGACATTCTTATTTATTCCAAGACGAATATCAATCACGAGACACACTTGCGACAAAGTTCTTGGACTTTTGAAGAAGGAGCAATTATACGCCAAGTTTTCCAAGTGTGAATTCTGGTTGGAAGAGGTTCAATTCTTATGGCATGTGGTGAATAGCCAAGGAATTCATGTTGATCGTGCTAAAATGGATGCCATGAAGAATTGGTGTGTTCCCACAACACCACCGAGGTTCGTTCTTTTTTGACCTTAGCGGGATATTACCGTAGGTTCATAGAAAATTGTTCGAAGATCGCTAAACCACTAATGACACTAACCCAAAAGAATCGACTCTTTGAATGGGGACCCGGGCAAGAAGAGGCTTTCGAGACATTGAAACGCAAGTTGTGTAACGCTTCTATTCTCACACTTCCCGATGGAAATGATGACTTTACCATGTATTGCGATGCTTCTAATCAACGTCTTGGTTGTGTTCTCATGTTACGAGGCAAAGCCATAGCATACGCGTCGAGGCAATTGAAGGTTCATGAAGTGAACTACACAACTCATGATCTTGAACTTGGCGTCGTGGTTTTCGCATTGAAGATTTGGTGACACTATCTTTATGGGACGCAATGCATAGTCTACACCGATCATAAGAGTCTCAACACGTGCTCATTCAAAAGGATCTCATCATGAGGCAAAGATGTTGGATTGAGTTGATTAGCGACTATGACTACAACATTCGCTACCACCGTGGAAAGGTGAACGTTGTAGCCGACGCGCTGAGTTGCAAGGTCCATAACAAGACTCTCTAACTACAAGAAATTCGAGATCAATGACAATGTTTTGATACGTTAGGGGAATTTGAGACCGATATATATGTGGATATTAACAAGGCTAGTATCATGCTTCAAAACATAAGGATTGAAAGTGATATCAAGTTATGCATTCATGAGGATCAACAAGTAGCATTAACCGACGAAGGGAAAGATGAAGATTTGTCTTCTAACATTCGGTCCCAACTGGAGACAAAATCAAACAGCATGTGGTAGTTCTTGAATCGACTTTGGATCCGAATCGTGATAACCTTCGACACTTCATGATGAATGAAGCTCATCAAGCCCGATACTCCATTCATCCTAGCTCCAATAAGATGTAGATGGATCTGCGTGGTCAATATTGGTGGCCTAAAATGATGAAAGATATCGCGTCATATGTTTCCAAGTGTCTCTCATGTGCAAGAGTCAAAGCCGAGCATCAACGACCAAGTGGTTTACTTGAGGAACCTGAAATCCCTATGTGGAAATGGGAAAATATATCCATGGATTTCATAACCAAGTTACCTTGTACTCCTCGTGGTCATTAAATATATGGGTGATTGTTGACCATTTGACCAAGACGACACATTTCATACCAATACGAGACACATACAAAGTTTGAAGACTGGCTCGCATCTACATTGACGAAATTGTGAGTCGTCATGTTGTGCCGTTGCACATCATATCCGACCGAGATGCTCGTTTCACTTTGCACTTTTGGTCGCCTATGCATGAACTCTTGGGTACTTAATTGGTTTTAAGTATGGCTTACCATCCTCAAACTAATGGTCAAACCGAACGAACAATTCAAACCCTCGAGGATTTGCTATGACTATGTGTCCTTGACCTTGGTGGCGATTAGGATACGCATTTACCGCTTGCGGAATATTCGTATAACAATAATTATCACTCGAGTATCAAGATGGCACCATTCGAAGCACTTTATGGTCGTAAATGCCGATCACCGATATGCTGGACTGACATTGGAAAAAACTTCATCACTGGTCCTGAACTTATACAAGAAATGACAGATAAAGTCTCCACAATCTGTAAGAACCTTGAAGAGACAAGGAGTCGACAAAAGAGTTATGGCGATAAGCATCGTTAGCCGTTGGAGTTTCAAGTTGGCGATATGGTTTTTCTTAAGGTTTCACCGTGGAAAGGTGTTGTTCGCTTAAGGAAGAAGGGTAAACTAGCTCCAAGATTTGTAGGACCTTTCAAAATCCTGAAAAGGATTGGGAAAGTGGCTTAGAGACTGGAACTACCTTCTGACCTTAGTGGAGTTCATCCTGTGTTCCATGTCTCAAATTTGTGAAAGTGTTTGGCGGATGAGAGTCTGCATGTTCCATTGGGAGACATCCAGGTCGACGAGTCATTGCACTTTGTGGAGAAACCTGTTGAAATATTGGATCACATAATGAAGAAAATGAGAACCATAACTACTCCAATTGTCAAGGTTCGTTGGGAGAATACGTGTGGAGCTAAGTGCACTTGTGAGGGTGAGGACCATATGAAGAAGAGATATCCGCATTTGTTCGCTTAGTTTATTCTTAATTTCGGAACGGAGTTCTTTTAAGTTGGGGAGACTGTAACATCTTAATTTTTTGTTAACTAAGTGTTAACTTTATTATTCTTGTAAGGGCTAGTGTTGCTTAATATGAAACTCATGGGTTACCTTTACGTATTGCCTTACCAGGTCTTGTAATTCTTTGATTTGTATGATTATCATAATAATTATTATTAATAAATTATAATAATAATATAAGAAATAATAATAATACTAATAATAAACAATAATAATAATAAGAATAATACATATCATAATAATAATTCTAAAAATAACTAAGATTATGGTAAAACTAATAATAATAATAATTTAGATAATTACTAAACTTAAAAATGTTTAAAATTTACTATAACTAAGTATATGGGTTGTTTTGTAATTTTTGAAATTTTATATATTAAGGTTCTAGTGCATAAAATGAAAACCTTTTGAAACTACAGCGGGCAAATGTCTAATTATTTAAAAACCCAAACCAAACCCCCTTTTACCCCCCAATTCCGGCCGTCCTTCCGGCCACCAGCAGCCAAGCTCCGGCGAAGCCCCAAACACGATATAAATCCTTCGTATCATAAATCAAACCGTTCCAAATCGAGTCTGGAACATGAATCGAACTTGTAACTATTGATAATACAACCTGAAACGTTCATGTTACTAGTGAATCACTCAAAACCGAAACCCCAATTAATTCCAACCATTCAACGAGCAATGCGTGTTAATAACCCAATTAATTGAACATAAACATTAGTTAACTATTCCTAACCTATCATTACACGCAATTTCATCTGAGAAACACACAAACCTCACATTCGATTATCACATCTTTCGCGACTTGCAACTCATTCGAGGTCCTCATTCCAGGTTTTCTAATCTAAAATTGATAGAAGGCTTAGGGTTGTGAACATTCTCTAAAGCTCCACACGAATTTAATTGGACTCCAATCATCATTTGAGCAACAATCAGGTTCCACGTTGGTCGCGACTCGTACATAGTGGTGTTCGACTCGAGTCATATTCATTCGGGTAATTAAACACATTGTCAGGATCGCTTAAACATGGGGAATAAAATCCCCATGATCTTAGCGTTAACAACAACGTTTTGGCTGTCAATTTTGGCTCAAACGAATCTAGGGTTCATGGGTTTGGGGGGAGTTCATAGGGTTTGTGTTCTTAAGATCTGAAAACCAAAAGAAAACAAGGCCAAGGCCCTGGTTCACTGGTTAAGTTAATTGCTTGTTATACATGAGGTCCCGGGTTCGAACCCAGACAACCTCATGTATTTTTTAAGGGCTTTTAGCCCTAAACAAAGTTCTAAAATATTTTTAATAAATATAAACTTGGATTTTGGAAACTCTAAATATTTGTAAAGTATCAAATAATTTCTGTATTATTTTAAAACAAATTAAACAATTAAAATAATATGTTTTTTACAAAGGTTGTACTTGATTATAATTTTTATGAATTTAAAATAGTTGTTGGTTCATACATATTTTTTTATTATTGTCGTCTTAATTTTATTTGGTTATAAAATTTTTTTTCAACTTAAATCTAATCTCTTCAAATTATTGTAAATATTTTATCCTTCACACGTTTGTATAAAATGTAAATATATTTCTTATCATCTATTCCACGAAAATATAATTGATATCCACTCGTTAAATATAAAATGTTGACAAAACCCCAAATACCAAATCCTAATACCCTAGTTCACGTGTAATTGTTAATCTTAATATTGAACTTGAATCTTGTAAACATATATATATTTAGGTATCTTGTGAAGGACTACGTTGAAGAGTTGCTTATTATTCTTTTTAATCCTCATTTATACAATTATACATCGAGCGAGTATTTCTATACCCCTTTTTATATTTTGACAGTTTGGGGTGAAAGATGTTACCTTATAATCGTTGCACTTGTAAAACGTTTGATTCTTGTAAACTTATGGCAATTCACACTTCTGTTATGGTTAGTTGATCTTTGTAGCTACCATGTAATGTCGATTATATGTACAATCATTTACTATTATTAGCATGGCGACGTCATAGATCTATGGGCCTGACAAGCCTGCTTGGTTGATCCAAGTAAACTTAGGTAATTGTATAAACTTTTAAATGTTGAGACTTGTAACACTAATTTGTTTAAGTTTTTAAAACTAACATTGCCAAATCTATGATGCCACAAGAAAGACTCAAATATGAAATCCTTAGATAGAACACACGTAATAGTGGATGTTGATTCTTTGGAACCCATGTCAAGAAGATATGTGTCATTCATTATCGGAGCTCGCATGAGCACCATCTCCTCAGGAACATCAATCACGGATTTCAGAATGAGACATTTGTTGGGCTTGAACAAGACCGGAATGTGTTTATCATAAATCTAAAGCACTCAACAGATTGAAAGCGAGCTCTAACACATATTTGACTTTCTCTAGAGTAAGGGATCCATTTTGAGACCTCCTCTTTCCAACCATTTTTCCACCTTTCTTGTCATTGGAAAAGTCAACTTGTCCTCCACTGATGATGTGATAGTTTGTTGTGGACCAAAAGAACCAATGATCCTGATCAGAAAAACCTCTAAGTCCCACAGACATTACAACTGCTGAAGAAGATCACCACAGCTGAAGACATCAGCTGATTACAAGGTCTGAAGACAAAGTCTGAAGACAAGATCTAAAGATTTCTACTGAAGACAAAGTCTGAAAGTAAAGTACTGAAGACAAAGTCTCAAAGTGAAGTACTCAAGACAAAGTCTGAAGCTATCAGCTGAAGACAACGTCTAAAGTAAAAGTCTGAAGAACAAAGACTGAAGACAAAGACTGAAGACTAGAGTGATCAGTAGTTGTCACAACAGCTGAAGTTATTAACTTTAGTAGTTGTGATGGTTTTCCTTTTCAGTACTTGTAATTTACCTTTCAGTATTTTATAATTTCAGTAGTTTTATGTTTTTGTACTTAGCATTCTCTGAGATGTGATCAGTTGTTGAGAACATTCTCAGTAGTTTGCATAGTTTCAGTTGTTTGTATAAATCTGTTAGATGTCACTATCAAGTGACATCAGCAGACGTCACATTCCTTATATAAGGAATGTTGACCTAGTTGTAACGTGTGACATTCAGCCACCACAAAAGCATTTGAATGAAATATTCCTTTTGCAGAATTCTCTCTCTTTATATAACTGTGTGATTTTCTATTGAATATCAATTGAGTTCTTGCTAAATTGTCTAATTCATTGTTTGAATTCCGCTGCAATCTACTCCAATTGATCAAACTTAGATAACTGATCCTAACAAATGGTATCAGAGTAGGTTAATCATTAATCGATCTAACAATTGATCATTGAAACTACTATTTCGATATCTAAGTTTGATCGAATTAGCATATTTGCAAGAATTGGTTACAGAGATTGAATTCCTGCTGCTTTCGGTTATTTGCTTTGAGCTTCCTCTTGGTTCGTATTGAGTTTGTTGTGTTTTGCGCTAAATTGGTTAAAACTTAATTGAATTTTATTGAATCTAAGAATGACTACTCCTTCTAATGACCCTCACAACACTGGCTCCTCAACCAAGCCTCCGATGCTGGTTAGGACTGAGTATAACATATGGCAACGAAAAATGCTCCATCACCTATCTGTTAACAGTTCAGGTTGTTGGACATGTGTGGTAGATGGTCCACACAAGCCTATGGTGAACAATCCGGAAACCAACCAAATGATAAGCACATGAAACTGAGTACTTCAGATGTTGTCCCTTAAAGTACCTCAAGTACTGAAGAGCAAGTTACAACATCTGAAAAGCATTTCAAATCAACAAAATAAAAGGATTAACAACTGCTGGGGAATCTATCATATGGTCTTTCAGGACGGATAGAGAACAGCTGAAGAACAAGTCTTCAGTTGTTACAGATCCTTCAGTACTTAACACAAGTACTGAAAGGAGGAAAGTACTGAAGATCACACCTTCAGTAGTTTCCACTTCAGCAATTGATCAATCCAAGATGAAGAATAAGCCATGTGAAATATGTGGTAAATTCAATCATCTTTCTGATGAATGTTGGTACAAAAAGGGTTCCAAACTCAACAGAGATAAGCTCATTAAAATTCAGATGGATGAAATGAAAAATGAGTTTGAGACCAAGTTTGTACCACAGTCATCCTAATGTGATAAACCCAAGGCTTCACCCAAATCCAAAAAGAAGGATAGGGTTTATCATAAAACAGCTGATAGTGTTCCTCATGATAAAAATCAGACTAAGTCTGTGAATTTCAAGGAGGAAATGGTGGGTCACAGGAACGCATCAAAAACAAGTACTGATGAGTCACAAGAGCTGAAAGCTTTAGCTACAAATCAGACACAACTTGTTATGATGGTTCAGTATTTGTTGGGGAGAGTTAACCAACTAGATGCACCTGTGATCAAACCACTGAAAAGGTATTCCAAGCCCAAATCCAAGGAATCCATTTCAGCACCATCTCCACCTTCATGACCTGTTAATCATGAGAAACAAGTTATGGTTAAATCTGTTGATGAAAATAGACCCAAACCAAAAGGTTTGGGTCTCAAAACCTAACTAGTTTCTTGTGATGAATGCAGGGTTCTTCAGCATGCCAAGGAAGCATAGACAATGGAGGATCTATGCATATGACAGGGAGCAGTTATCTTCTTATGACTACTCTCAAGGAAAGAAGGGATTTGTTTCATTTGGAAATGATGCTAAGGGTTACATCATCGGGAAATGATACGTGTGTAATGGAGATATCAGATTTGATGATGTTAACCATGTGGAGAATCTCAAGTATAATCTACTGAGTGTCAGTCAGATGTGTGATAAAGGGCATGTTGCACTATTCAGAAGCTAGAACTGCAGGATTCTGTCTTCCCAAGTTCTAAGGCTGATTGACAAGGTATTGGATGAACATACTCTCCTGAAGGCCAACAGGATTGGAAGAGTATATGCCTTGGATTTATCAAAGAAGATTGATTTGAAGGGTCATCCTTGCTTGTTCTCCAAAGCCTCTCCTCAGGAATCTAAACTGTGGCACAGAAGGATAGGTCATGTAAATCTCAAAAAAATGAATCAACTGATCCATAATAGTTTAGTGAGTGGTCTACCAATAAAGGAGTTCCACTGTGATGAAACATGTACTACTTGTTTGAAAGTAAAACAACACAAAGTCTCATTCCATCCTATTGAAGAACCTAAGTCCACTACCTGCTTGCAGTTACTGCACATGGATCTATTTGGTCCTGTGAGAGTGATGAGCATGGCAAAGAAGAAATACTGTCTGGTAATTGTGGATGATTACTCCAGATTTGTATGGACTTTCTTCTTGCGTTCAAAGGATGAGGTTGCTCGGACGATTATAAACTTTGTGTTGTATGTTGAGAAGTAGTATTCCCTATCAGTCAGTGTATAAGGAGTGATAATGGAAAATAATTCAGAAACCATACACATGATGATTTTTATCTCTCAAAGGGGATCAAGAGGCAGTTTAGCATCCCAAGGACTCCAGAACAAAATGGAGTAGTGGAGAGAAAGAACAGGACCCTAATTGATGTTGCAAGGTCCATGTTGGCTGACTCTGGTTTGCCATTAACCTTTTGGGCTGAAGCTATCAACACAACTTGCTATGTGCAGAATAGAGTTTTAGTAAATCAGAGGTTGATGAAGACTCCATATGAAGTTCTACATAATTTGGTTCCTCTAATTTCATTCTTCAAAGCCTTTGGGTGTCCTTGTTTCATTCTCAACACAAAGGATCAACTCCACAAATTTGGTCCTAAGGTGGATGCAGGATATTTTGTAGGATATTCATCCACATGCAAGGCTTAAAGAGTCTTCAACTGTAGAACAAAGATAGTTGAAGAAACCTTGCATGTGAAGTTCAATGAATATCCTAACGATAAAATTCCACAAAACCCTGTGGAGTTGTTTGATCTGGATATACTGCAATATGTTCCTTATCAACCTCCAGCTGTTGCAGATCATGTGAATAAATCATCTTCTGCAGCGAGTCTTCCACCTAGTGGTATTGTAGATGATGATGATATCAGTACTCACCTTTTCAAGTTTAGTGATCAACTGTCTGAGTCTACTAAACTTGATGTTCCGGTAGCTTCAGCAGCTCCATCCATAACAAATGCTGATGAGATTTCTGACTCCTCTACATCATTTGAATGGCCATCTCACACTTGGTTTCAAGAATCTGGATCAATATCTGCTGCTGCTGAACCTGCTACAAACATTTGCACTGATCTTATAGTGTACCAAGAGCTGAAGAATCACCCCATGTCTCAAATCATTGGTGATATCAATGCTGGTGTCTCAACCAGGAGTCAATTGTCCAACTTCTGCTTCTATGCTCTCTTCATCAGTCAGCTAGAGCCAAAGAACTATCATGTTGCTTAAGAGACAATGGATGGGTTGAAGCCATGCAGCTTGAGCTACTTCAGTTCAAAAAGCAGCAAGTGTGGGAACTGGTTCCTCTACCCCCAGGTAAGTGTGCAATAGGCGCTAAGTGGGTGTTTAGGAATAAAACTGATGAAAATGGGCTTATTGTCAAGAACAAGGCTAGACTGGTTGTACAGTGGTTTTCACAAGAAGAAGGTATTGATTATGATGAACCCTATGCCCCTGTAGCCAGACTGGAGGCAATTAGATTGTTCTTAGCCTATGCTGCATTCCACAATCTTAAAGGTTTTCAAATGGATGTCAAAAGTGCTTTTTTATATGGAAAAATAAAAGAAGAGGTTTATGTATGTCAACCACCAGGTTTTGAGTATAATAAACATCCTGATTGAGTGTATAAACTTGATAAGGCTCTTTATGGGTTGAAGCAAGCTCCTAGAGCTTGGTATGAAACACTTTCAAATTTTCTTCTTCAAAATAATTTCACTAGAGGCTCCATAGATAAAACTTTGTTTGTTAAGAAAGTGGATCAGCATAAGCTACTTGTTCAAATTTATGTTGATGATATAATTTTTGCATCCTCTGATTCCCAGTTGTGTGATAATTTTACAAGTTTAATGAAACAAAAGTTTGAAATGAGTGCAATGGGAGAATTACAGTTCTTTCCAGGCTTACAAATCAACAAAAGTCTGATGGAACCTTCATTCATCAGTCCAAATATACAAAAAATCTTTTGAAAAAGTTTGATTTACAAAACTGTAAGCCATGTTCTACTCCCATGTGCAACACCACACAACTGGATGTAGGTCAAAAAGGTAAAGTTGTTGATGAAACACTTTACAGATGTATGATTGGGTCCTTGATGTACTTAACAGCTTCTAGACCAGATATTATGTTTGGAACTTGTGTTTGTGCTAGATTTCAGGCTGATCCTAAAGAGTCTCATTTGATTGCAGTCAAGAGGATCTTTAGATATCTGCAAGGTACACAATCTCTAGGTCTTTGGTATTCCACTGGACACTCTTGCAAATTAGTTGTTTTTTCTGATAGTGACTATGCAGGGTTTAAGTTAACTAGAAAGTCAACTTCTGGTGGATGTCAATTCCTAGGCAACTGTTTGATTTCTTGGCAGAGTGAGAAACAAACATCTGTTGCTACATCCACTGCTGAAGTAGAGTACATTGCTGCTGCAAGTTGTACATCTCAGGTACTCTGGCTTCAGAACCAATTATTGGATTATGGCATTACAGAGATTAAGACTCCATTATTAATGGACAGTGCTTCAGCTCTGTGTATTGTCAAGAATCCAGTCTAGCATTCTAGGACCAAACATATAGAGATCAGACACCATTTTATTAAGGATTGTTTTGAAAAAGGTCTGATTGATCCAAAGTTTGTGCCAAGTGCTGATGAGCTTGCAGATATATTTACTAAGCCTTTGGATAGTTCAACTTTCCAAAACCTTGTGTTAAGGCTTGGTATGCTGCAGCTAGAATAAGTGACAACTACTAATGATCTAAGTAAACAAGTACTGATGACCATTAGTAAACATGTCACAAATATGTACTAATTCTGTTAAAAGAAAGTGATGCAGTTACAAACTACTGATGTAGTTATAACTACTGATGTCAGTAAAAACAGATAAGTACTGATGTCCTATGAAACAACTGAAAACAGCTAAAAAGTCTGATGAGTAAGTGTTGCGGACAGTTTGAAACAGCTGAAAAGCTAAGAATTGACGAAAACTACTGATAAGAATTTTCTCTTCAGTCGTTTCCACAAACTGTTATTTCACCTTAAACAACTGATGACAAAACCATGCCTTAAGTAGTTTCACAACTACTGATGACTAACACCAAGTTCTCAGTTGTTTCCTACACCTGAAGACAAAACCAAGGTTTTCAGTAGTTTCATAACTACTGATGACTAAAACCAAGTCTTCAGTTGTTTTCAAATGTCTGATAGTTAAAACCAAGTCTTTAGTTCTTTTCATACAACTGCTGACAACACCAACACTTTCAGTTGTTTTCTTTTCAGCCTTTTCTTAACCTATAAATACCTGCACTTATAGCCGAACGTTTCATTAGCTGTTTTCTATCCTTTTCTCTCTCAACAATGGCAACCATGAAACTCAAACCAAGACACAACTGTGTTGCCTACCTCTCGAAATCGGCCTTTTCGAACAAATTTGATAATGCCATCGATCTTATGGTGGATTCCCAATACAGAACCGCCTTTCTTTTGAATCCTACCATATACCCCGATTCCTTAAACCAATTCTGGACCAACGTCTCTGTAACAACTGGTGAAAATGATAGCCAAATCACTCTCCGGTCGTTGGTCAACCAGAAACAGGTGGTAATCACCCCTGACATCATTCGCAAAACCCTAAATTTGCATGATGCCACCCGTATTATAGAATACCCGAAAGGCACCATTAATATGTCTTTCATCAACAACGGGTATGAAGGAGACTTAAGTACTACAACCATTCTCAAAAAGCACTTCCATGATGCTAAAAGACTTATCTTCCACATGGTGAATGTCTGCCTTGCTCCAAAGACATCTTCATGGGATCAGATGTCCTCAAGATGGCAATAGGTATTGTACTCTATCTTTGACCGACAAACTCTAATTTTTCTGAGATAGTGTTTATGGAACTTAAGGATCTGGCTCAGAAACCTGTGACAAATAGATGGCTACTATATCCCAAGTTTCTGATGGCCATGATTTTAAATCAATTAAAATCTGAAGGCCTTGTTGGTCTTGGAGTCCCTGCTCCAGCTGTCTTAGCTAAGGTATACTCCAAGCATAACTCTGACCCTACTCTCAAAGGGGCTGCCCGCTGCTCAAACCCAAGCAGAGGGAACCCACAACCTCCACCTCCAGATCCAAAGTCCCCACCAAACCCAAACCTCAAAAGCCCAAAAAGGCTACTCAGGAAGATGAGCCCCCTAAGGATGCCCCTGTACCACCAATACAGGATACACATACTGGTTCTAACCCCCCAGTCATGTCAAAGACTCAACCAGCTCAAACCACACAGGTATCCTCTCCACAGGATCCTGTTGCAACCAAATTTAGGGATACCACATTACTGGAACCTATCTCAGTTGAGAAGGTTACCATTGAAGAACATCTCTCACCCTGGGTTCAATCTGCTTCTGACCAATCTCCAAATGCAACCGCCCCTCAAAGCCCAATCCTTATAGTTGCTAAAGTGCTGAGTCAGCTGCATTCCTCACCCCCTCCCCAGAAACCAATTAACACTGGGAATACCTCAACAATTGAGGGAGAGGACCAAAATGCTGCTGATAACCCACAGCACAGGGGTTATAATGTTGAATCTCCAAGTGTAGAAGAGGAGGTTAGAAAATCTGGTCAGGCTGCCACTTCTACTGATTCAGCAAACGAACAGGATGAAGTTGGTACCATATATAAGACCTCACCAGAGGCAACTGCCAATGAAGGACAAAGTCCTGAGGCAGGAAGTCCCCAGAACCAAGAACAAGGGGCACATGCATATACTGATCCACACTCAGGGCATGTACATCCTGATTTAATCAGGAGGTTAGGTGATTTAGCAAAGACTGATGATGACTTGGGCTTTTTCTTTGATGTCTTAGCCCATAACACAATCCTAAAGACTGAGGTGAGCAACTCAAAGAACTGCTAGCCAAAATGTCTCAGGATGAAAGTCCATCTACCCCCATTGACCCACAGATGGCACCTTCATTTGAAGGTTCACCAAACACTCAGCCAATACACTTAACTAAGCCACCAGCCACTGCTTTTCGCATCACCTCTCAAGGACAGAACCCCTTTGAGCAGATGGTTGCCACCTTTCAAAGCTCCTTACCTCTCATCACTCCCATCATCACTGAGATAGTATATAAAGCCATTGATAAGAGGATCTTTTCACATCTCCAAACACTCATTGATAATGCTGTTCACAAGTCACTTTCTGCCTTTCAAGCCCCTGATCCCAATGCACCCAAAAGGGGGAGACTACCAAGTCTAAGGCAGTGAAAGAAAGAAAACGGAAGAGTGTAGAAGATGAGAAAGAACCAGAAAAGAAAAGGAGTTGGAGAAAGAACAAGAACTGATCTCAGAGAAACAGCTGATCACAGCGCAAGATCTGAGCACAGACAAAGAGCAGAAAGATCAGCTGATCACTTATAAAAGGAAGAGAAGTGCTGAGTCAAAGTCTGATGGTGAAAAGTCCTTAGAAGATCTAGTCAAAGAAGCTGATGAAGCTCACAGTAGATCTATGGAAAAAATAATAGATCAGCTCTTCAGACAGGGTCTGACACAACTACATTAGATGTTGAGATCAGAAGGCTGGAGATAAATGAAATTCAAGCAAGATAGGCTACTTACAGTGTGTTGGATAGGGAAAGGTTGGAGATTATGATCAGATTTATTGCCAAATATCTAGGAAGATCATTGATAGAGATGAAGTCTTGGTCCAGAGATAGTATATTAGAGATAACCAAGAAAATCTGTTCTGCTGGAAGCTACAACAAAGGGTTGATCATCGAAGCACTGGATGAAGTAGCTACTGGAAGAGATCTGAGATGGCAAAGCTCTCAAAAGCCAAACTCACCACTAAATTGCTAGATCAGCCTTCTCATACTCCCACTCAAAAACAACCCTCAAAGCAATCATTTCTAAAATCTGCCAAGTCTATTCCTAAACCAAAACCACCCATAACTCAACCCACAAAACCAATTCTATTACCCATAAAACCATCTCAAACCACACCCAGTGATACACCCAGAAGGAGGAGAAGAGTGTTGAGGGTAGAAGAAGAAGAAGAAGAGGATGAGAATGAAGATAGTCTACCAATCTCTGCTGTTCTCAAACTTAAAACACCTGAGCCCAGAAGTCACAGATGATCACACCTGACTTGCAAATGCAAATGGTGAAAGTGAAGATTGAAGAAGTAGAACAGCAGAAGCAGTAAGATAAGCAATTTCTCAAAATGGTTGAGAAGGACTTCCCTCAGTCCTTATCCATTCAAGAAATGAAGAAACAAGCTCTGAGGTTGTACACTCTTAGGCATACATTCCAACATCAAAGAGAAAGAGTGAGGATTTGGCCAGACCCCAGGGTAAGTTCCAGAATACACAAGAAGAACATACCAAGTAGATATCATGGCCAAGTGAAGAAGACTTTGAATGCTACAATTATGTTGGCTATGGTAGTCTCACCCTGGGACATTATAGAAGAATTCAAAAGAGCACACAAGTCAAAGACAACCCCTCAATCTCTACATGAGAACAAAATGATCAAGCAGGGGCTGTTATACAAGAGACTTGAAGATCTTCAAAAGAGTGAACTCCAGTTGTTGCTAGAAGGCTCTCATCAAGATGAATTCACATACAGAGAAATCATAACTGTTGAGTTGAAGAATGGGAATACAGTAAGGTATCTGTCTGAATATTATGGCCCTGAGTTCTTCTTTGAGGGAGAAGTAGAAGACTCACCAAGGAGGAACAAGTTGTTCTCCTTGAGGCCTATGCAAGAGAGTCTTACAGACTCATCAATGGGAATTAGGTTTCATGGTTGGGACAAGACTCTGTGTCCAGTTTCCCCAAGATAGAGTTCCCTTCCACACTTAGCCAATCAAAAGATCAGAAACCTTTTCCCGGCTTGTGCTTACATGATTACCTCTGAAGCTGATCAAGAGGGTGTTCCCGCCAAAGAATAAGTGGGATCATCAATAAACTTAGAGGTTTTGGCTACATTGGTTCAGGGGGAGTTTGTTGGACCAAAAGAACCAATGAGCCTTACGAGAAAAACCTCTAAGTCCCACAGACATTACAACTGCTGAAGAAGATCACAACAGCTAAAGACATCAGCTGATTACAAGGTCTGAAGACAAAGTCTGAAGACAAGATCTGAAGATTTCTATTGAAGACAAAGTCTGAAAGTGAAGTACTGAAGACAAAGTCTGAAGCTATCAGCTAAAGACAACGTCTGAAGTAAAAGTCTGAAGAACAAAGACTGAAGACAAAGACTGAAGACCAGAGTGATTAGTAGTTGTCACAACAGCATAGTTTCAGTTGTTTGTATAAATCTGTTAGATGTCACTATCAAGTGACATCACCAGACGTCACATTCCTTATATAAGGAATGTTGAGCTAGTTGTAACGTGTGACATTCAGCCACCACGAAAGCATTTGAATGAAATATTCCTTTTGCAGAATTCTCTCTCTCTCTATAAATATGTGATTTTCTATTGAATATCAATTGAGTTCATGCTAAATTGTCTAATTCATTGTTTGAATTCCACTGCAATCTACTCTAATTGATCAAAGTTAGATCACTGATCCTAACATTTGTCAACAAGTCCTTCAGCCCTGTCATATGTCTGGAGCATTCATTATTAACATGCCAAACACTATTTACAACTTTAGTGGATGACTCTTGCTAAAACTAGAATGAACAGATTAACCAATTGAAACAAGACTACATGTTTGAACAACTTTAGGCTTTGGTGCAGCTAACTTCTTGTAGAAGAAATTATTAACTAGATGAGTTAATATACTGCCAAAAGAATTCTTATGAGTATGTCTGTAATGAAGCTTAGGACATTTTTTAACTACATGATCATCTTTACAACACCTAAAACAATATGATTTTAATCTAGGTCTGTTATGCTGCATGTCAGGAATTTTCTCTATGTATATTTCCTCATCATATTTAGACAATCTAGAATCAACATCACAATAAGTCTCGTACATATCTTTGGGTTTGGTTTTATTATTTGAAGAATAATTATTTACAAAGGGTTGAATCATTTTCACCTGAAGTACATGTGACACTAGTATCACTTGTAATTGCATAATAAGATGACATTACCTTTTCATTTGACGATGAATATTAATAGGGATAAATGATGGAATAGGGTGAGAAAAGAATTTTTCCAAACAATTAATTTTAATTATATCTTTGCTCTTGATAGTAGAATCATTCTTAACTTCATCAACACAAGCAAAAGAAATATTAACATTGCAACTGAAATCTATTAAAGAATACTTGGAAACATCACTAGAACACACCGAATCAATTTCTGAGATAGATTTTTTGGAAACAAAAACAAAACTTAAACTAGAGATATGATCAAAAACATAATGTTGAGGTTTAGGTGTACCAAAACTATTGCATCCAAGTCCACTAGTCGGTCCATAACCACACTCCTCAAGCACGTCCTTAGACTTCACACCTTCTAAACATGCACACGGAGTGTTAGTATCTTTTTCACTCAAATCATTTGAAGGTGTGGAACATGCATAAGGGAATAACAAAAAGTACTAAGAGTAGGATAAACCGAAGCAGATTCGTTACCCAAACCTGTTTTAATCCTAGCCCCCTATTGGATATTGCACAAATTGTCAAGTTTCATTCCATAAATTGTCCATTTTAACATTTCTTTCTAAAACAATTCCTTTTAAATGTTCATTTTCTATAAAGCCTCATTTAATTTAACAAACTATTTTGACTCGTTTATTTTAAGCTCTTCATTAATTCTTTTTAAATCCTTTTCATTATCAATTAATTTGCTTTATATACCCCAAATAATCTTATATTGGAAGCTGAATAACACATATCTTGTATCACCTTATATGGAAAGCCCATCACAACTTTCCTACTGCTAGGCTTTTGCACATTGACACACCGACTCTTCTTGTTTTCCTAAATAGTGGATGTAGCATCATTCTTTTCTTTTCCCTTCTCTTCTATTTGTTCTTCGGCCAACTTCTCATTTTTTATCATCAACTTCTTCGAGATCACTAACTTTCAAATCACTAGTCATATTATTCTTCTCACTCTGACTTATCTCTTCAGAACTGACTTGTTCAACTTCCTCATCCAAAACACTCTCATGAACAACAGCTTTAGATTTAATTTCCTAAAAATGATCAAAACTTCCAACTTCTCTCCGTCTACTACAACGTCTACAACAAGAGCTTCATCGATTTCTTCTGCTACTGCACTCCAGTCAAAGCTTGAAATTAAAGCTGTCTCTTTCTTCTATTTACTTTCTTCCTTATCCCCTCGCTCAAAGCAAATCTTGGAACACTAGAGTTGCCTGGATCAGTGAAAATTGGCAAGGGATATTCTCTTTTAAAATGTCCTAACTGCTTACAATTAAAACATCTCAGTTTGGATTTATCAAACTCTAATTTGGAGTAGGAGTTTTGGCCTCCAAAATTTTTCCTTCAGTTCTTTCCATAAAACTTCTAGTTTTGAGAGTCAACATCACCATTTGCCACTATATATCTGTCTTATCCAATCATCCGGATCCACCATATAGATGTCTTCCATGGTCATTCCTTTCCCTTTCAGTTCTACAATTAGTAATCCCTCGTAACTTTGCAAAAACATGCCATTTTGTGCCATTGTTTTAGATGGGATTGACGTTACAGAAGTGCCTTTTGAGTTAGCTTGATCTTTGACAAAATTACTTCATGACCAGTGAAGAGTGGTCACTTACAACACAACAACACAAAGAGAAGATTAACTAGAATAATCAAACAGTGTGACTGGATTAACCACAAGAAATGATACAAAGAACACAAGTAAATAAGAGACAAAACAAGATAGCAAAATACACAAGGAGATCGTTTTCAAGATTGCAGTATATTATCTTCTCAAGTTCTTTTGCAAGTGTTACAAAGCATAAAGGAAAGTTACAAGTGCTTGAGATACATATACTACATCCTACAACCAGCCATACTTTGAAGGCCAGCTCGATACAATTGACTAGACATAATACAAAATCAATTGTATAGTCAAATGGCAAATTGCATTTTGACTTGTGACTATGACATGCCATAGCTCACATCCTAATATATTACAAAAAGGATAAAGTACATGAAGTATTACAAACTCAATACCTTAATGTACAGTTACTAAATGCATGGACCTTTTCACCAACTCAGGCAAGTTGGTGACTTTACAGAGTTGCAGCGGAAAAGGGGTCCAGCTTTATGTAAAGTACATCTGATAAAGCATGTATACTAGAAGTTTTTGGAAGAAATCTGTTTTCAAGTGTTAGCTTCAGAAGACTTTGTCTCTGAAGCTTCGGAAGACTTCATCTCTGGCTTTGGAAGATATTGGTTTTGGCTTCGGAAGATTTCACACTTAAGAATATTACAGTTGCATGTGTGAAACTTCTGAAGCATTCTTCTTCAATGTAGTTGTGCAACATGCAGGAGACTTGAAGTGTTGGGAGTTGCATCAGCCTTAACATGTATTCCTTACAAAATCCCCCTAGGCTGATGCTACCAAAACTCTTTGAAGACTTCAGATATCAATAGTCTTTATTATGATGATGACCATCCCTTTCATCATAAGATGATTAGGATCACTCAAACTCTCAAAATGTCTTCTCATGTCAAAGAGATCATGCAATGGCAGATTGAACATGTCTTGCCATGTTTAGACATCCTTAATGCCTTGATCTCTAATGACTATGTCCAGGACAAGATGGGTCTTCTAGTAGCTAGAGGAGTTGCTTGATTGGGAGTTGATGTAGCATCCTCTGGCTACACATCCTCAGGATATTCTGACTCATCCTGAGGTTCAGAAAAGGATGTATCTTTCTTCTTCTTTGGCTTTGGCTTTGAACCCATCCTTTTATTTTTCTTTGTTTCTTTTAACTAAGAAGACTGGCCTGCAGCGCCTGATTGATCTTCTTTGTCTTTCTCAGTTGGGTCTTGTTGATACATATGTCCTTAGTTTATGTGCTTAATGTAAAAGTCATTAATGTCTTACACATATGTAATGAATGGGTTAAGTGAAATATAATATGTGGTTGATGTTTATAATGTTTAATATATCATTGTATTATTGTGTGTTAAAGTATAATGAACTAACTATATAGGTTTGAGATTGTTGTGCATAGTTCTTCGTCAATAATGATTGACAAAAGTGTTCAAACTTATTCGTATGAGTCTTCATGCGAATGGACCATGCTTATGGACCATACGCATGAATACATCATGCAAATGGACCAGTCGCATGACTGAACCAGGAGACTAGATCAGTCGCATGATTGAGACATAGGATTGACTCAGTCGCACGATTAAACATTTAGTCGTGCGTATGGATCAATCGCATGATTCAGTCGCACGGCTGAACCATGCTAATGGTTCAGTCGTACGATTACAAACTATAACCTATAAATAGCACTTAATTCATGGAAAAACAAAACACTAAAGAAATACTTGATACTCTTACGAACCCTAGCCGTCTAGAATGTTCAAGGAAGCCTGTCCAACTTCATAGATCAATTCTGATCAATCTCTACTCGTTCATAACGTTTAGTTTCAATCTTATATCAATCGGTAGTTGTTCTCACCGATTGGATCGCCAATCAAATAGGATTCCGCACTATTTGATTCGGTATAAACACAAAATCTGTTAGTATTCCATATGTAAACGGTCCTGACAAGTGGTATCAGAGCTTTGGCTCTTGATTTTGCGTGTGATTCAATTAGCTTTGGTGTTAAACTCACGTTTTTCATTCAAAAGGTCATCTTTTTGAGTCTACCAGTGTTTTTCAACGTTTCTAGGTCTTAAAGTCGAAGTTTTTCATCATACGACAGATTTGGGTTTCTAGGAAAATTATAATTCGTGTCAAAGTGTCAAAATTTTAATATTTTCAAACACAGCAGCCTTTAGTCGCATGAACTGCTCATTCGTACAATTGAGTCATCCGCACTGTCCATTCGTAGAACTGACCCGTCCGCATTCCTCATTCGCATTGTCCAATCGTACCATTGAGTTATCCGCATTGCTCATTCTTGTAATGCCCGGTTATTTTAAAGACAAAGAAAGAATGAATAAAGTGAAGTAAAAAGAAGGAAAAGAAATAAAACCCAATTCTAGGGTTTAAAGTGTCAAAACGACAAAAGAGTTTAAAAGTTGGTGATAAAGGTGGTATGGCCTCCTATATGTCACATACATCACTGATCTTCGGGTTTTAGAGAGAGAGTAGCTGAGAGTATGAACTCTCAGTTTTGAAGAGAAACAAGGAAAAAGTGTGAATTCAAGGTAAGAATTCATGTTGTTATGGTGTTCTTAACTGGTTATGTCCTTGGGTTTGTGCTTTTGTGTGTTTATATGTGTTCGGGTATGTTTTTAGTGGGTTTCTAGGCGGTTGAACTCAATTGCAAATGAGTTTGGAAGAAGCCATACTCAAGAGTTGGAAAGGTGAGTTCTACAACCCCTCTTTTAAATGTTTTAACAATTTTTGGGGCTGGAAATGCATGAATGTATGTTTTCATTAGACTGTGTTTCGGACCCGTATGTTTGATTTTGTGTATTTTGAACTTATGATGTGATGTATGGTTATGTTCATGCTTGATAATGTATGATGATGTTTCTAAGGCTTGGAATGTATTATTTAAGCTTAGAACATGATGGACGGTGATTTAGAATTGAAATCTGATGTTTAAGGCTCATATGTTAAGTTTTAGAATCTGCATAAGTGCTGGAAAGTCAATGCGGATGAGTAAGGAAAGTCATTGTGGATGAGTAAGGAAAGTCAATGCGGAGGATTAGGAAAGTCATTACGGACGAGTAAGGAAAGTCAATGCGGATGAGTATGAATAGTCAATGCGGATGACAGTTAATGCGGATGAGCATTAACCTCTAAGTAAGTCAATGCGAATGAGTAATGAGAAATGCGGATGAACATTGACTAAGTATGGGAAATGTGGATGAGTAAGGTCAATGTGGATGAACAAATGCGGATGAACAGGAACAAATACGGATGAAGTAAGACAAATGCGGATGAACCATAGTAAATGTGGATGAACTATAGCAAATGCGGATGAACATTTTGACTTTTCTGACTTTCTAGGGAAAAGGTGAATGTACGCATTGACTTGAGATGTTCCCAGGGGTTTATATAAGTTGACTTTTGAAGTCATAGATATTAGGATGGGCATGTTATGATAAATGTTTGGTACATATGGATGATGGTATGTATGATGTATGTTATGTATGTATGATGCCGTGTATGGTAATGTTAATTGTTTATGTTCCTTATTATGTATGATTATTTTCCCTTGGCTTTGCGTTGAATGTTAATGAATGAATGGAAGTATTATGTAACGTAAGGTGGAAGATAATGAAAAGAGGAAGATGATGAATAATGCATGCATTAATGAATGAATGAACATAGGAAAGTCTTGCAATCAAATGTATGGAGGTTCACACCCAATGAAGGGTGTTAGCGCAACAGTGTACAGGTTAGCTACCCTTGAAGAATGCACACTAGGGTCCAATCTTTGTGATTGACCATAAGTATGGGATCCTTGCCGCTTGCTCTAGGTACTGGAGTCAGCTTCGTGCAGAATGTTAGAGTTCTATCAAAGACCTCAGGCCTAGTCACCAGCTTCATGCACAATGTTCGGGGTATAGCATATGGCATTGATCCAGAATGAAAGAGAAAAGATAAGTGGTGAATGTACTTGCCCTGGGTGCTGGAGTTAGCTTCGTGCACGACATTCGAGGTCTATGAAGACCTCAGGCCCAGTTACAAGCTTCGTGCATAATGTTTTGGGTAATGTACATGTCATCGAAAGAAATTAACGTACGAATGAATGTGAGAAGTATGACTTAATGTGAATGATAATTACGTACAGTGAATGAACGAAAGTTAATGAACGATTAATGAAGATAATAATGATATTATCTATGTGTACGTATGATGTATGATTGCATGAAAGATAAAGTATGTCTTATTATAAAACTAGAACTCACTTAGCAACATTGACTTTTGATGCATTTTCCAGTTGGTAGGTGAGCATTGCTAAGGATGGCGCGGGGCAGCTACTTGGCATTTTGGATTACATTCTATTGTTTAATGTTTTTGCATTGTAATGTGAACGAATGATGTTTTTAAATGAATGCTTGTATTAACTTGCAAAAGCATTTGTAATGATATGAAAAGTTATTTTTATGTTTTTGCTACAATGTTTTATGAATGATTAAGTGTAAAGTATATGTTTTGTGCAATGATTTACCAGCTATAAGCGTCCCGAGATCAGGGCCTTACAACTCATTTCCCATTCCAACAAATTCAGGAGCACCACTACAAACTGCTTTTGTGTCCAGTTCCACAGCTCCTACCCAAACCAGTGCTTGAGGACAAGAAACGTCAGGGTCATCTGGAATCCAATATACAGTTGCTGAAGCCAACACTATAAAGTTGAAGACTAAGAATCTTAGTAATGTCACAGTGGAGGATACAAAGGAGCATAAGGATCTTCTAGCAGCAATGGTTCAGTCGTATGATGGTCTAGTTGCTTGGAAGATCAAAAATTGTCATCTTGCAGATGAAGACGATGAGCAGGTTGACGAGAACCAGCTTTAAAGGATGGATATCATGTGGGCTCTTGTAAGTGCCGTTAGACGAGCCAAAAAGTTTGCTAAGCAGACGGGACTGAAATTAGTAGCCACTAAAGATACGATGTTTGGTTTTATCAAAACCAAAGTCACTTGCTATAATTGTGGTGAAACGGGGAATATTTTACGTGAATGTGTAAAGCCCAAGAAGACTGGAAATGGAAATGCATTTTCCACATTCAACCGTCAAGACAAACCGCTGAGTGGAGCTACCTCTTCAAGCAAAGAAATAAAGGTCTTCACTGCTCAAGGTGATGAAGGGCAAGACTGGACCTTTCGCTTTGTGTCTCCGAGTGAATCAAACATTGCCTGTGTTGAGGGACTGGATGATGGTTTTGCAAGTGAAGGCGAGATCACAGTTGAGTAAGTAACGTCACATACTAAGAAGCTGTGAATGTGGTACATCACTTGCCTGAGGAAGAGCTGAGAGCAACAAGTTCAGAATCTCCATGAACTGAAGAGTGTAATCTGCTTTGATGGCTGATTCAACCGATTCCTCATAGTAAGTACTAAAGACCAATTGTGTGAAAAACATGCTTGTAATGAATGTGCCAAATTTAGATAACGGATTGATTTGAAATTTTTTAGGTTATTAGACCACAATGATAACTTGGTAAATGATTTATAAATATGCACTGAAGCTAATCTTATTGTAAAACAAAATGAGTGCAGTTACAAAAAAAAACAATTGTTGGGTAAACAAGTAAGGGAAACCGAAATTGTTGCTTTCAATCAAGCAAATGATATAAAGTTTTGTTTAAATTCGTTGGAAGAAACAAAGAAATAAAATGCACTTTTAGAAGTCAAAGTTAATTCTCTAAAACAAAAACTGCATAGTTGGACTAGTTCTTCTCACATAGTTCACCACTTAGTGAAAGAATGAAATAATGGGAAAGGTTTGGGTTACAAAGTACTTCCACCACCACATGAGATCCTTTTAAATACAAAACGTAGACCTGTAAATAACAACCCAGTAAAGGATGTGGTGTTCACTCCTTTGGTTACTGATCCTGATTCCAAGGGTAAACCGGTGAACTCTGTCACTAGACAGAAGGAGGCTACTTTGACATCAAAAGGCAAGATGCCCGTTGAGAATTTAGATGATGCATTTAAAAGGGTTAATGTAAGGTCAGGTTCACCAAAGTCTATTTCAGAACCCAAACTGACTAAACCAGTTAACCACACACGTGTTAGTCATTAAATTCCAACCAAAGGGCATGTTAAAGATGTTCAAAACATCAAAGCAATTAATTTTGTTAATAAAGGTGATACAACTAAACGAGAAGTCAGTAAACCCAACCAGACTCATGTTGCACTTGTATCACACTCAACCCCACATAAACAATTTCCTCAACATGTAGAAGGGAGATCATGCTACGATTGTGGAAAAAGATGACATATTTTCTCTTATTGACCTTGTAGAGAGTATTTGAAGCGGCTGAAGCAACAAAAGTCTTTTTGCATGCATGCTGCACAAGTACTGAAGAAGAATACCTTGAAGTTTCACACAAGCAACAGGAATATTCTAAGTGCGAAATCTTCCAGAGCCAAGACCAATATCTTCTGAAGCCAAGGATGAAATCTTCCGAAGCTTCAAAGACAAAGTCTTCCAAAGCTCAATTCTTTCAAAGACTTTTAACAACATGCTTTATCTGATGTACTTTTTCATAAAGCTAGACCCCTTTCCGCTGTAACTCTGTAAAGTCACCAACTTACAAGGGTTGGTGAAAAGGTCCATGCTTTTGGTAACTGTACATTGAGGTCTTGAGTCTGTAACTTTCTACTTCACGTACTTCATCCTTTTGTAATAGATAAGGATGTGAGCTACGACATGTCATAGTCACAAAGTCAAAAAGGCAATGTGCCTTTTTGACTTTACAATTGATTTTGTTTTGTGTCTAGTCAATTGTATCCAGTTGGCTTTCATAGTTTGGCCGGCTATAGGATGTAGTATAAGTATCTCATATTCTTGTAACTTTATCTATTTTCTTTATAACACTTGTAATAAAACATTGAGAAAGAAATATACTACAATCTTGAAAACCATCTCCTTGTGTATCTTGTTCTTGTGTTCTGTCTCTTAATTACTTATGTTCTTAGTGTCTTTACTTGTGGTTAATCCAGTTTCCTATTTGATTAAAGTTTACTTACTCTCCACTTTGTGTTGTTGTGTTGTATTTGACCACCCTTCAACGGTCCTGCATTTGGCATCACAGCTTTCTAGGCTCTTGATATAAGATCTCAGCATATTAAGATCCCTCACTCACACAAATACTGAACTTTTCAAATAGCAGCCATTTCAAAAACTAATATGGAAACTGCAACCATGAAAACGTCCCCACTGATCACTCTTGATAACTTTGACACCTGGTGTATGTGAATGGAAGGTTTTATCAGCTCTCTAGACTCAAGAATGTGGGAGTCTGTCGAGAATGGACCTTACATACTCCACTACTGGTACTGGTATGATCCCCAAGGCTATCGCAAACTATTCTCATAAAGACAGGAAGAAAGTAGAGATTGATAGAAAAGCTATGACAGCCTTTCAGACTACTCTTCTAAACTCTGTATACAGAACTTTCAAGAAATGCAAAATAGCTAAGCAGCTTTGGGATGCTTTCAAACTGATGTATGAGGGTTCCTTTGAAGCTAAAGAGAACAAGTAGGATCTTCTGAAGTAGCAGTTTGAAAACTTCACCTTCAAAGCAGGTGAAACCATGATTGAGCAATACTTTAGGTATGTTGAGATTTTGGATATCCTTGTGGATGGAGGAGTTCCTCTTGCGAACAGGGACATTGTTAGGAAGTTCATGTCTTCACTTCCTAGGAAGTGGACACACTATTCTGTGGTGATCAAGAGGACTGAAAATCTGAAAACTCTCACTCTGACAGAACTACCAGATGGAGATGAACTTGCAAGGTTCATCTAGAAACTCCAACAATCAAATGGTTTAGCCCTTCTTGTGGTTGAATGGGATAGCATAGAACCCCAACATCATCTCATATGCTACCCTGATAACTCATCAAAAGGTGCTTTCATCACCTTCCCTGAGACACCAAGGGAGAACTACAGTCAAAGAAGCCCATTCCAAGAGACAAGCTCATCTCAGCCTTTGTGTCTTGTGAGGAAAGTTGCGGCAGCTTTCTTTTCACCCTTTAAGACCTGGACTGTATCCAGCTAGATGATCTGGAGTACATGGAGATAGTCCAGCAGATGGCTCTCCTCACTCATAGAGCGAAGAAGTTCTACAAGCGGACTGGAAGGAAGTTTCCAAGCAGTGCAACTAGTGGAAAGTTTGGCCTGGACAATGGGAAAGTCAAGTGTTACAACTGTAACTTGATGGGCCCCTTTGCTAGGGAGTGTAAGGCACCTAGAACAAATAGTGGCCAAACACAGTCTAGACCCAACTACACTGACAAAGCTTCTCAGAATAAGAAGCCAAAGCAGCAGGTTGTAGTTGCTATTGAAGAAGGAGGCTTTGACTGGAGCTTTCAGGTGGAAGATACTTCTCTAAACCAAGCACTGATGGCAGATCATGATGAAGCCAAGGTATTGGAACATCTCTTTACCCCTGAATGCATTGCTAAAGTTAATAGATACATGTCCTATACCTTGGAGATGAGATATGATCTTGAGTCCTTAAATATTTTAAAAAGCTAATTTTAGAAAGTCTGAAAATGATTATAAACTGAAGATAGAGGATTTAGAGAAAACAATTTCAGTTCTAAAACATGAGCACATAGATTTTAGGACTCAAATCAAGGATCTCATAACCAAGCAAACGGAGTGCCAGGCTAACCTTGTGATCAGCAAAGCCAGGGCAGACAAGTGTGTTCTTGAAGAAGAGACCTTCAAGAACATGATATCCTCATCCCTAGACAATAATGTATGCTATCAAAACAAGTAGGGATGAGGATCAAATGAGATAGGTCCTCCACACACAATCTTGTCTGTAAGATCACCTAGGTGTGGAACTACTGAAGATGAGCTCCCTCTCATAGATCCTTTGAGTGAAGAGGATGAAGAAGTGATAGTGAAGAATCCCTCTGAGAAGGGTGAAGAGGAAGAATCTAAGAAGGGCCATTATCCTTCTAAGGAGAAGAAGAAGACTGTGATGACCAAGTCAATGAGGAAGAACTTGATCAAAATGTGCAAAAGTAAAGCAAGGAAGGCTCAAGAGATCTAGGCTACTTTTGACTTCAAGCAGAAACAAGTTTTTATCTCTGTAGGGTTTGAAGTGGTAAAAACTAAAAAAATCAACCTCAACTCTTCTTCAAAGAGTTCCGGTTCATGTTCAAATCATATCAGTACTAAGAAGAAATCTGATCTGCTATGTACCACTGCTACACAACCTGGACAGTCAAAATCTAAGAACAGTACTATGCCCAAAAGGACTGTCTCAAAATCTGCAAAGATGAGGGTGGAGAAGTGATGTGACCAAAGTCAATCTTGTTCCCAGAAGACTCTTGGGAAGAAGAAAATGGAGTGCGTTATGTGTGAAAGTATTATTCATCTTGTTAAGGATTGCCCATACAATCCAAAGGGTACTCTTCACATGATCAAACCAAAGACTTCCAAGAGTACTAAGAAGATTCAAGCTTCGGAAGGAAAATTTGTTTCCTTCAAAAGCTCCAAAACCAATAAGAAGGCAAGTGGAAAATTCCCTTCGGAAGAAAAGTTGGTCTCGGAAGGAAGGAATACTTTTGAGAAGTTTTCCTATTCCTCATGAGCATATTCTGCTCAGAGCCCCCAAGAATGGGAACATGTAGACGATGGACTTGCAAGAAACATCTCCCTCTTGAGAAGTTTCATGCTTTCGGTCTAAAGCAAATAATGATGAGTCATTCCTATGGTGTACAAGAATGTGCCATGTCATCTTTAAGCATATGAATAAATTAATTAAGAATGATTTAGTAACTAGAATGCCAAAGAAAGAGATTACAGGTGATGACCATTGTGTTGCATGCCTAAAAGGGAAGCAACATAAGGTATCTCACAAGCCTAAGGAAAGGAACTCCATCACTACTCCCCTACACTTGTTACATATGGATCTCTTTGGCCCCGCGAGTGTAATGAGTCTAGGAAGGACCTCTTGTTGTTTGGTGATCACAGATGACTTTACAAGATTCACTTAGGTCTTCTTCCTTAGAACTAAGGATGAGACTCCTGAGATTCTGAAGAATTTCATCTTGAAGATTGAGAATCAATCTGATCACAAGGATAAAATCATAAGATGTGATGAGGGAACTAATTCAAGAACCAAATCCTTGATACATTTTGTGATGAAAAAGGTATTACATGACAATAGAGTGATTCCTGGACTCCTCAGCAAAATGGTGTTACTGAGAGTAGAAATAGGACACTAATTGAAGTTTCAAGAACCATGTTGTCTGACACTAAGTTGTCCATTACCTTCTGGGCAAAGGCATTCAACACTGCCTGGTATGTGCAGAACAAAGTTTTAGTATTTAAGACTCATGGAAAGACTCCTTATGAACTTTAGCACTAGAGGAAACCTTTAATTGGTTTTCTCAGGTCATTTGGCTGTCTTTGCACCATCTTGAATATCAAGGATCGAATTGGCAAATTTGCTAAGAAATCATATGATGGACACTTTATTGGATACTCTTCCCAAGCTAAGGTTTACAGAGTATACAATCTTAGAACAAGAATTGTTGAGGAGTCAACCATTATGACTTTCAATGAACACACACCCTGTGTGGCTAGTTCTGGTCCTGATTTGTTATTTGATCTTGATTTTGTTACCAACTGTTTTAAGAAATCTTGTGAGTCTACTTTAGGATCTACAGAAAACTTAAATATAGGTGATCCTAATCCAAGATTTGAGCTGAGAAGACCTTCAAGTAACACATCTTCAGCTCCAATTGGGACTACTTCGGCAAATGAAGTCTCTATCAGCACCATAATGACACACTCAGCTGATACATCTGGTATGCCTTCAAATTCCAGCTTAGAGGCTTCACAACCAGATAAAGATACTTCAAATGCAGAAGACAATGATGGTAGTGGAGATAGTGTTCAAGACTTTCTTGATGCTCATAACCATTCCACAGATGACAACATCAATGATGTCACACACTCCTTGGATCAAGTCTTTCTTGATAAGTGTGTTGATGTGGTGGGAGAAACATCCATGCCAGATCTAAATTTCTCTAATTAAGATCTTTCTCAGCAACTTACTATGATCCCTTATCTAAGGATCCATAAGTCTCACCCCACCATAAACATCATTAGAGATGTTGTCATAGAGGTAAGAACAAGAGGACAAACCCATGAAGCAAACGTTTGTATTCACTCTTGTTTCTTATCACAGGTAGAGCCAAAGAAAGTTGATGAGGCTCTAAAGGATGGAAGTTGGGTTGAAGCTATGCAAAAGGAGCTGCTTCAATTAAAAAGACAGAAAGTTTGGAACCTTTGTCCTCTTCCTCATGGGAAGACTACCATTAGAACCAAATGGGTGTTTAGGAACAAGAAGGATGATAGAGGATTTATGATCAAGAACAAAGCTAGACTAGTTGTTCAAGGATACACACAAGAAGAGGGAAATGACTACACTGATGTCGTTGCTCCTGTAGCAAGACAAGAAGCTAATAGGATATTTCTGGCATTTGCTGCATCCAAGAACTTCAAGGTCTTTCAACTTGATGTGAAGTGTGCTTTTCTCTAGAGAGTGATTGATGAAAATGTGTATGTCAAACAGCCACCTGGTTTTGTATATCCTGGTCATCCTGATTATGTCTTCAAGCTTGACAAAGGTCTTTATGGGCTGCATCAGGCACCTAGGAAGTGGTATGAGACTATATCTCAGTATCTTTGCAAACATTGATACAGGAGAGGTACTATGGATGAAACACTCTTCATCAAAAGGATAGGGAAATGACATATTGCTAGTTCAAGTTTATGTAGATGACATCATCTTTGGTTCAACTAATCCAAAGCTCTGCAAAGACTTTAAGAAGCTGATGAAGGACAGATTTAAAATGAGTGCCATGGGGGAACTCAATTTATTTCTAGGAATTCAAGTGAAGCAAGTTGAAGATGGCATCTTCATAAGTCAGTAAAAGTATGTTCAAGACATACTCAAGAGGTTCAATGTGACTTATTGTAAGATTGCTAAGACACAATAGGTAGAAACCACTCCCTTGCACCTGATCTTGAGGGGGAATATGTAGATGAACACTTATACAGAGCTATGATTGGGTCTCTTATATATCTTATAGCTAGCAGGCCTGATATTATGTTTGCCACTTGCATCTGTGCAAGATATCAAGCCAACCCTAGGACGTCTTACCTTAACACTGTCAAAAGGATTCTAAGATATCTTAAAGGTGCTGCAACACTTGGTCTGTGGTATCCTAAGAATCCTAACTTCAATTTGTATGCTTCTACATATAGTGATTATGGTGGTTGCAATATGACTACAAAGTCTACATCTAGGGGATGTCAGTTTCTTGGTGGAAGGGTTGTCTTATGGCAATGCAAGAAACAATCTTGTGTCTCTGCAGTACCTGCTAAAGTTGAATACTTTGCTGCTGCAAGCTGCTGTGCTAAAGTGCTTTGGATTCAGAATTAGATGTTGGACTATGGGTTAACTTCAAGGAGACACCCATTCACATAGACAACAATAGTGCTATCTCAATAATAGAAAATCCTATACAACACTCAAGGACCAAACACATCAATATCAGGTATCATTTAAGAAGAGATAACTATGAAAAGGGATTAGTTAAACAAGTCAAAGTTCACAAAGATGAACAATATGTTGATCTTTTTACAAAGACTTTGATGAACAGAGATTTAATACCTAATATTAGCTATTGGATGATCAACTTTGAGTAGGTTTTTTTTTAAAACTAAGTCTAATTATTTCTTAAATATGTGTGTCCTAAATTATGTAGTTCATCACTTTAATAATCTCTTGTTTTCTTTGGATAAAACTTTTTGAACATTTTCATTAGAATTATGATAATTTTGATCCTTTGGAAGTTATGTTTTTAACTTCGGAAGAAACTAATGCCTTTAAAACAACTAATTGCCCAAGTATTTTACCTTCGGAAGAAATTTCTGAAATTTCTTCCGAAGCATAAAATTTCCTTTGAGACTTATATGTTTTCAAAGACAATTTTCTTCCGAAGCAAATTAACTTTCGAAAGTTTTGTTCTTTTGAACAAAACTTTGAAGTCTTAATTTTATTCTGAAGTCAGAAATCTCAGAATCCTTAGAAAATTCTTCCGAAGTCATTTTAGCTTCAGAAGCTTTTTCATTAAAGCTTCCAAAGATAATTTACCTCCGAAAGCTTTTTGACTTCTAAGAAAACTACTTTTTGATCAAAGTAAACTACTTTTTCAGAGGTGGGACTGATATTCAAATTTCAAAGTTTATCCCCTTTCATTAAACTTTATCTGAAATCCTTTTCACATATAAACCCAACGGTTTCCCCCTCTTTCTATCATCTGCTTCTTTCCTCCAAACCTAAAACCCCAAATTTCTCTCTGAAATTACTTTCTATCATCTTTCTTCATCCTTAAGCTCTCTCAAAATGGCCAAACCTCTTCACAGAAATGACCAGAACTTTACCTGTAGTTACACATGCAACATAATCAGGTTGCTCTGTTAAACTCTAAGAAAGATCCTCATTTATCAGAGGTTTGTTATTTCTTAGCTTTGTCAAACTACTTCACCTCGCTAACCATTGATCCTCCACTCTATGTGGATCAACTGCTAGATTTCTGGAAGACCTCCCAAGAGGTCATAATGAACGGGGAGAAGACACTATCTGCCATAGTGCAGTTGAGAACAGTCTTTATCACTCCGACCATTATGAACATGCATCTTCAGCTGGATGATGAAGAAGGCGAGGTGTTCTTCCCAAAGGATGCTATAAATCAGTCCTTTGAGCAGATGGGTTATGAGGGAGACTACTCTTTCAAGACCTTCAGGAAAGGGAAGATCTCATCCCCGTGGAAATTCTTGCTCCATGTGGTTATCCACAGCTTATCAAACAAGCATGGTGGATGGGACCAGATTCCTGAGGATCTCTCCTTCATTTTCCATGGAATATTCAAGGGGTCAAGTTAAGGTAATCTCAGTCTGTATATACTAATGTACTCGCAAACTTAGACTTCTTAGAATATTACATGTTCCCTAGATATGTCCAGTACATTCTTAACTGTGAACTGGGCTCACAGTTAAGGGGAACATGTAACATTCTTAAATTAGGACAGATGAAGCCTGCCATCTTTAAAATACTAAGAAAGCCTACTGTTGGCTTCTTTATGGTAGAAACAACCCTGGTCCTAATAATATTAGAGCTCATTGCTCAAGGTGACAACCTAGCAGCACCAGCTAGTGTTGAACCCACACCTTCTACATCCCAACCATGTAAACAGCCACAAATCACTCTCACCTACAAAAGAAAATCCAAACCAACTCATACTTAGGCTATTCAGTCTGTGCACGCTCCTATACACTCACCCATACATCAAGAAGTCGACATTGGAGCTCCCACTTCTCCTGAGGAGCAGATCACTTCCATCTCTTCAAGGATCAGTGTTGAGGTTCCTCATGCTCAGCCTCATGAGCTCATAAGCCAAACTGCCTTAAGCCATCACTCTGAGTCTCAACACTCAAGTGATCAACCTTCAGGGGATAGTTACCATCCCCAGCCTTTATATCTCAACCACCAATCCTAACCTTGACTTCTACACTGATGAAGATCTAGGTTTCAGTGAGTACCATGAATCTCTTCCCTTTCCCCTACTAAAAGAGAGATGCATGCTTTTGAGGCTCCTATTTCTAGCCCCCATCAGTCACCTACTACTGAGGTGGATACTTCTGAACCTGTTCAGGATGTCCATATGAAAGACGCTTTCACTTTTGAAAGTGATTACATCATTAAGACCTCAACCATGGCAATTCAGCCCACTGACATCTGAACTAAGATTGCTAGTGAGCAGAGGAAATGCAGCAACCAACAATTTGAAGCTGGTGGTGAGAGTGATGACTTTGGTCCAATCATCTCATCCCCCCATGATTGTTCTTATGAAGATAAGGGGAATTTAAGACTAATGGTGCAAAAACTATCTCAAACATGCACCTATTTAGTCTCCAAGGTTAGTCACCTTGAATCTGAAGTGACTAGCTTATAGAACAGGGTCAATGATCAGCAACTTGTGATTTCAAATCTTAATGAATAACTAGTTGGGAGACCTTTAAGAAGAGCTCAACCAGGAACACAAGAACCTGTGGATTTGGTTGACCTAACTCCTGGATCACCTATGCAAGTGGGCGATGCTACCAAAAAAGGGGAGAAAGTCATTACAATTACAGAACCTGGGAGTTCTTTAGAGAGAATGGACACTAAGGACTCACCATCCTCACTTGCAATTATACATTCTCAGCAACCTCCTCAAGTTCACATTGATATGGACTACATAGACTCCTTCATACAGAGTCCGTTTGAGGAAGGGATACCAAGGGCTATATCATATCCACCATCTTCCAATCACATCATGGGTGGAGGTATAAGAGCAACAGGAGAGCCGTAATCATTATTAGATTTCAAGAGCAGCAGGAGATCTTTAACTTTCACACCTTGAACTTCTATGAAGGTCTGGATTTAGTCAACATGCTACTTGTCAATCCAAGCAAATCAACACAAGCTGACAAGTTGGCCCAAAGAATCCAAGACCAGATCACTGCAGAGTTCAGCCTTAGAAGAAGACTATGGCAATCTGGCAATGTCATCAGTAACTGGATGTTGAGCCAAGCCTTAAGATTAGCTTCATAGATGAAACCTTAACTCAAGGCCTAGTGACAGAACCCGAGAGCCCTGTCTTATCACCAACAACTGCTGCAGAGATCAATTCCCTTTTTGAGACACCTACTGGTGAAGGTGCTTCTCAACCTCTCTCTGGCCAGAGCTTGGAAGATACATCAAGCAATGAAGGCCAAAGCTCTGTCCACCTTTAGTCACAAAGGTTTGTGAGTGACAAAAAGAAAAGAAAAATGACTTCTGAGGAGATTGAGGAGGAAAAGAGAGAGAGGAAAAGGAAGCTGAGGGGAAAAAGTTCCTGTGACACCCTAATCTTGATGGCGGAATCATCGAGATGTGAGGGTTAAGATTGTTCACAGCCACATAACGCTATATTTAAATGTAAATATTCAAATTATTTGTTTCAAAAGGAATTACAAACATAAATTCTCAATCATGAAACAAAACCAAACATCACATAACAAAACATAGTCTTTTTATTTCATTAACTAGGTCCACATCCTAGATTATTGCATGCTTAAAAAGATCACTTTAAACTTGGGCATGACCTAAAACATGATAAAAATAAAAGGTCAACTAAAAATAGTTGGTGAGTTTTCGAGGTTTTCATACATAATAAGATAAGGTTACAAGTAGCAATTCGTGTCATAGGTTATAAGTTAGTAAGGTTATAAAACACATATCATTACAACCAAACGTTGGCTTGATTACAAGTATATATGATTGGCTAAGTGTATTTGGTTCCCATGATGAACAAGCATACGTCATCAGGAGGCGGCAATAAATCAACTTTAGCACCAAATAGGCTTGTGAGGCCCAAAGACCTAAGACGTTGGCAGGCTAGCAATAGTTAATGATAGGAAATAAAAATACGTATCTCATATAAACACTTACAACACACAAATAACCATGACAAAAATATGAATTACAAGTGCTTTACAAGTCTAAACGTTTACAAGTGCGTTATGTATAAGTAATCATGTTTCACCCTAAATTAGTGTGAAAAGATAAAAAGGGGGCAAGGAAACTCACTTGATCAATAAGTATATAATGGAGATTAAAAAAATGAGAATGATTTATGTCGTTCCAAGATGAATGGTCAATAGGTACCTAAATATATATATTTTTTACAAGGCTTAAGTTAATAATAAGGTTAACGATTTAACAAAACCTAGGGTATTAGAATTGGAGGATTTTTTTATAAATTTAATAAATTCTTACATAAAAGTATACTATTTTATGAACTTTACAAAACTTATTTTAGAGAAGCTGAATCCTTTATAAGTAACTTGTGATTTTTATTGATAAAATATATATTATTATCGTCATGATAAATCCCTAATTAAAGATATCATAAGGTCCAACATAAATTTATTCAACTTAAGGTATCATATAAATGTATAAAATATTCAATTATAACATTTGTAAAATTTATATAATAAAATGTTAAAATAATTTACAATAATAAATTAAAAAAAAACATTTAAATGGCTCTAAAAAATATTTGAAGTTCATAAAAGTCATTTTTACAAACATTATAAATTTATCATAATTAATTTAAGGCCAAAAAGGCTTTAAAAAATTATATGAGGTGCCCGGGTTCAAACCGGGACCTCATGTATGTGGGGGCAACACTCTAACGAGTGAACCAAGGCGTCAACCGCATTCTAAACTTCATTTTAAAACCTTAAAAACATTGCCAATAAAACCCCCAAATCCCATATAAACCCCAAATCGTTTACCCCAAATTGAACCCCAATTTGTTAACGTAAACGTTTGCAATCATTGGGCTTTTGTTCCCCATGTTTAATCGAGCATATACATATATCTAATTACCCGGTTACGTTAAAATTGAAGATAGCCACAACAATGAACAGGTCGCAGTCGAGAAATGTGCAATCGCGGTGTAAATATTGATCATAACTCAATTAACTTTGTGGGTAGCTTCGTGTGATGTCTTTGATGCAAAGCCCTTTGCCAATTTCGACAATTGAAGCTTGGAAGATGGAACACGTTATTTGTAGGTCACAGTGTTTATGGTGATTGAACACTATGATTGTGTGTGTTTCAGGTGCAATTGGGATGAACAATAGCTTAAGACTAGGTAACCGTTTGATTATGGTTCATTTAATTTGGTTTTTTATTGAGTTTTAGTCCTCAAACGACTCGGACTTGATGGCCGACGGTTATTCGAGCTCAAATGCTCTAATAACCGCCGTTAAAAGCAATTAATTGATAAATGATGGTTCGAATCATCTGCATGAAGTGTTTGGAAACGGTTTTGATTCAAATTTTTTGTGTTTTATTCGCGTTTGGAACATTGTCGGAGTTTGGCCGGTGATAGGCCGGATTCTTGGCCAGAAAAACGGGGTAAGGGGCGGGTGGTTTGCGATCTTTCATTAAATTACATAAATGGCCCTTGTACTTTTAAGTTTGTTATTTTGTGTTAGAACTTTAAATTCAAGTTTTCAAAATAACATAAATACCCCCGAAATTAGTTTAACTAATTTGTTATTTTCCAAGCTTTTATAAATTTATTATCATTATTAATATCATTATTATTATACTTATTATTATTATTATATTTATTATTACCATTATTATAATTATTAGTATTATTATCATTATTATAACCTCTTGTTCATGTTACTACTATTAATATTAGTATAATTAACATCATTTAATACTTTTATTTTTAGGTTTCATACATTAAAACATAGTGATAATTAAAAGAATGAGCATAAGTAACACATGAATTCCACAATTGAAAATAACAACCCTTGTAAGAATAAATAAAGTTAACTCTTAATTTAACGAAAATACGAGATGTTACAATCTCCCCAACTTAAAAGAATTTCGTTCCGAAATTAAAAAATAATACTATACGAATAAGAATGGGTATTTCATCTTCATGTGCTCCTCACATTCCCAAGTTAATTCAGCGCCACACTTATTCTCCAACGAACCATAACAATTGGGGTCGTTGTGGTTCTAGTCTTCTTCATGATGCGGTCCATGATCTCAACACGCTTCAAAACAAAATGCAAGGACTCATTGATCTGAATGTCTTCCAGCGGAACATACAGACCTTCGCCGGCCAAGCACTTCCTCAAGTTTGAAACGGGGAACACAGGATGAACTCCACTAAGGTCAGAAGGTAACTCCAGTTGGTAAGCCACCTTTCCAACCGTTTTTAGGATTTTAAAAAGTCCTACAATTATTGAAGCTATTTTACCCTTCTTTCCAAAGGGAACAACACCCTTCCACGGTGAAACCTTAAAGAGAAGCATCTCCCCAACTTGGAATTCCAATTGCTTACGTCGCTTAACAACATAGCTCTTTTGTCAACTTCTTGCCACTTCAAGATTCTTGCGGATGGTAGAAACTTTATCGGTCGTCTCTTGTATAAGTTCAGGACCAGTGATGAAGTTTTCACCAATGTTGGTCCAGCAGATCACTGAACGACATTTAGGACCATAAAAGTGCTTCGAATGGTGCCATCTTGATACTCGAGTGGTAACTATTGTTATACGAAAATTCCGCGAGCAGTAGGTGCATATCCCAATCACCACCAAAGTCAAGGACACATAGGCATAGCAAATCCTCCACGGTTTGGATCGTTCACTCAGTTTGACCATCAGTTTGAGGATGGTAAGCCGTGCTTAGGTCCAATTAAGTACCCTAAGAGTTCTTGCCTAGACGACCAAAAGTGTGAACTGAAATGAGCGTCTCAGTCGGATATGATGTGTAGAGGTACCCCATGACGACTTACAATCTCATCAATGTACATACGAGCCAACCTTGATGTCTTGTAAGTGTCACGTATGGGTATAAAATGCGTTGATTTGGTCAATCGGTCAACAATCACCCATATGCTATCATGTCCTCGAGAGGTTCAGGGTAGCTTAGTTATGATGTCCATGGATATGTGTTCCCACTTCCACATAGGAATCTCGGGTTGTTCAAGTAATCCACTTGGACGTTGATGTTCGGCTTTAACCTTCGTACAAGTGAGGCACTTAGCTAGGTAAGTTGCTATATCCTTCTCCATTCCAGGCCACGAATATTGACTATGTAGATCCATCTACATCTTATCGAAACTAGGATGAATAGAATATCAAGTTTGATGAGCCTCGTTCATGATAAAGGTATGAAGATTATCACGATTTGCAACCCAAATTCGACTTGCAAAGTACATCAATCCATTGGATTTTGTTTCTATTCGGGTTAGAAGATTATGGTCCAGTTCATTCTTCATTCTTCCTTCATGTTGAACCGCTTGTTGGGCCTCTAGGATACTCAACTCGATGTCACTATATATTCTCAAGTTTTGTAACAACACAATAGTCTGGTTGAAATCTAGTCGAATCTCAGTATCAAACTCACCCAAGGTGTCATACCATTGTCGTTGATCACGAATTTCTTGATTTGAGATCATCTTGTTGTGAATCTTTCGGCTTAGTGCATCGGCTACAACATTTACTTTACCAGGATGGTAACGAATGTCACAATCGTAATCACTAATCAACTCCACCCAACGACGTTGTCTCACATTGAGATCTTTTTTATTAAAAACATGTTGAAGACTTTTGTGATCGGTGTAGACTATACATTGGGTGTCATACAGATAGTGTCTCCAAATCTTCAAGGCAAAGACAACAACACCATGGCTAGGTAAGTAAGATTGAGATTCGTAGTATGAATCAAATATAATAATCAAGTCAATGATTGAGTGGCAGAAACAAACAATCAAAGAATATTCAATGCAAGAAATATACTCATAAATGCTTTTGTATTAATATGAAAGTTGATTGATTACAGAGAATAAATGACAACAAAAATTCTCTATCTATTCACGGTCACCTCATGTACGAGGTTATCTATTTTACTTATAGGCAGACAAGATGCCTTTTACAAAATGACTAAACTACCACTGAGCTATTACATCAGAACTAGTCTAAGTCTTCATCCGCATCTTTTCTTGTTCATCCACATTGACAAATGCGGATGAGTTAACTTGATGGGCATTTCTTCACTTGATCATCCACATTAGTATGTTGGTCATCCACATTGGTTAAGGCGGATGAACAAATACTTATGCGCATTTGTTCGGTCATCTGCATTTATCAAATGCGGATGAGCAATGTCCTGTCCACATTGTTTCTTGGTCTTCCGCATTTGTCCATGCGGAAGAACAAATACTTGTCCGTATTTTTTTATGTCTTCCGTATTGACAAATGCGGAAGACAACACTGGGTATTTCTGAGCAGGATCTTCATCCGCATTTGTTGTTCGACTTGTGGGATTCCAGCAACGCAACCATCAAATCACTCATTGAATTGGCATATATGATCCTTTTAGGGTGCAACAATACTCCCGCTAAGGATTATGCATCCTATATTGTTTAATGTTTGGGAGGTGATTGATGTTGTGAAGATTTTGTTGGGTCTTGTGGAGGAAGCAAAAATGCAGCTTTTGTTGGATCCAGAATAGCTTTGATCATGTTGACAAAATCTGTTGCTTCTGACATTCTGTGCCTACTCAGCACATGTATCTTCATTTTGGTCATCTGGTAGATGGCTTTTATTGGTAACTTCTTAAGTGAAATAGGTTCCCAAATACAAATAGTAGAAAGACCATCTCTGTGTATGAGCAAGCTTCCACCCACATCCACCTCAAGTTTCACAATATTCCCAAGTTGCAAGGGTGTCTTCGTTTTCTTTCTTTTATCTATTCTTTTATTGATGCGATCATAGGATAATTTCAGCAACTTGATGCACTTTAGGAAGAAGTGCATATCTTGTTCACCCAGCTTATTGTTGATTTCCCTGAAGTGTCTTGTATAGATATAGTGAATGTAAGATTCATCAAGCAGTCTTACATCATATCCACTAAATAATCTTATTTTAGCATCCTCCTTTCCTCCCCACTTCCTTCCAATCACCATCTCATAAGTTTGTTCATCATAATACACAATTGAGATGGGTGTGGAGAATGAGTACCAGGCACCATTTTTCTTTTCGATGCTTGTGTTGGTTTCACCTTCAACTCAGGGAACACAACTTCTTCAGCTTGTATGTTCTTCTTCTTCTCAAGAGGATTAATAAAAGACTTGTCTTTCCTCATGCAAAAAGTCTTTAATGAATTGAAATTATCAGTTCTTCTGAACATTTTGAGTATGTTTTCAAATTCATATCCTCTAAACATAGCTGAATGATTTATCAGTTCCAGTTGAGCTAGTTCTTTTAAATCATGTATCTCCAGGGCATTTACTAGAGCAGAGTACTCAGTAAAGAATTGCACTAGCCCTGAGATTCTTTTTACCATGAACATGTTCCACATGCTATCATACTTCGAGGCAATTATTTTCTGATCAACTTTGCCTTTCGGAGTAGACACCCCTCTGATTAACTCTGTAGTTGTTAATCCTTCTTGTAATTTCAACTGAGAGGGTTCTGCAAACCATTCAGGGTATTTGTGAACCACAGGAGCCAACAGTTCTTGATCATTCTGATTTAGCATCATGTCTTGAGCAGTTAGTATAGATCTTGGCTTCTTTTTTATGATTTCTTCTTCTAACCTTTTTAGCATGTCTTACTTTTCATTGATCATTTGAAGAGTAGCAGCCCTTAATGAATTTATCTTCATATTTCCAATCTTTCTTCTTGTGAATCCTTGGCTTGAAAGATAATCCTTCATTTCCTTATATGACATGCTATAAGGATCAGGAAATAGTGGATCAGAAGTTGGGGTTGATTTCTTCATTGATGATAGTTTGTGTAAAGGAACCATTCTTGACAATGGTCATTCATATACAGTTGTGGTTGGTTTCTTCATAGAAGACTCTTTATGCACTAGAGCATCTTGGTGATTGGTTTTTCATACGCTGTTTCTACATTTGGATCTATTAGCTTACTCACTTTTTCTTCTTCTTCTTTCATTTCTTCATGTCATGCGAAAAACTTTATATGGATCATACCCTTGATTGATCAAAAACATTGCTTTTATTATTAGGTCATCAGTTTGAGCTTTTGACACCATTTCTTCCACTGGTTATTCTATTTTCATAGGACCATCCATATGAATATCCTCTTCAGCATCATATCCTCCAGCTATCTCTCCTTCTTAAAAATCTATGAATACAACTGGTTTCTTTAATTGTGCCTTATCCTTTTCATGTTCTTCCAGGAATTCTGCTATTGCAGCAAGACTTCATCGGTCATCTAGTTTGGCTTTCTTAGCTGGTTCATCTTCTTTAAATAGCCTTTTTCCTTTAGCTTTTTCTGATAAGTATTTCCTTTTTCTGGTATATGTTTGAAGAGGAGGACCAGAGGAGGATTCAGCTTGTTTCAATTCCTCAGGCAATTTTTCAGCATCTTGTTGTATATTTTCTTGATCATCATCTCCTTTTTCTTTTTTGTTCATTCTTTTCATGTTCTTTTTCCCACATTTCCCTTATCATTTCTTTTTGTTCCTCTGACTTAGCCACAACACGTACAATCTGCATGCTTAACTCTTTCTCCAATGGAACTGGAGATTTGGGAATGACTACATAGGTTCAGAAGTGGTCTTGTGGTCCACAACAAAGTCCCGAAAATCTTCATCTATTGTGAATTCTTCTGAAGAAAAGCTATCCATAGCACTGATCAATTCTTCAAATTCATTTTTCTCAGTCTGAGTGGCCTCTGATTGCCTAGAATAAATCACCATTTCTATGCTTTGTTCTCCATTCTTTGGTTTGCTTTCATCTTCTCCTTGTTCATCATCATTAGAAGTAGGTTGTTTTTCATCATCAATAACCTTTTCTTCATCATTTTTAGTTTCTCCAGTTACAGCACTTCTTTGAATATCAATCAACAACTCATGTTCAGAGATCCTTTTAGATTGAGTTTCAACTTGACTTCGGAGATTTGATATGATTTCAGCTTGTTCTCCAATAATATTATCTTGTTCTTCCATAGCTATGGGTTGAATGGCAAGAGTATCAACATGACCACTCATTTCTTCTCATGAATGATTGAATGTAGCTTTTAAGTTTTCAGTTTCTTTCTCTTTCTCCTTCTTTTCAGCTTCATGTTTTTCTTTAAGCTCTTTTAACTCGCACTCCTTTTCATCAAGCTCTAGAATCCTATCATCAATGATTGTAGCCCTCCTATTCAATATTCATTCCATCCTTTTAACCTTTTATAGGATGTTGCACCCTAAAAGGATCATATATGCCAACTCAATGGTGATTTGATGATTGCTCTGCTGGAATCCCTTAAATCCAAGAAGAAATGCGGATGAAAATCCTGCTAAGGAAAAGTACAAGTGTTGTCTTCCGCATTTGTCAATGCGGAAGACATAATGCAAATAAAGACAAGTATTTGCTCTTTAGCATTGATAAATGCGGAAGACTAAAAGTTAGTGCGGACAAGACTTTGCTCATCCGCATTAGACAAATGCGGATGAACAAACAAATGCGCATAGGTATTTGTTCATCCGTATTAACCAATGCGGATGACCAACATACTAATGCAGATGATCAAGTGAAGAAATGCTGATCAAGTTAACTCATCCGCATTTGTCAATGCGGATGAACAAGCAAAGATGCGGATGAAGAGTTAGACTAGTTCTGATGTAATAGTTCAGGGGTAGTTTAGTCATTTTGTAAAAGGCATCTTGTCTGCTTATAAATAGAATAGATCACCTCGTACTTGAGGTGACGGATGATACATAGAGAATTTTGGTTGTAATTATTCTCTGTAATTTATCAACTTTCATATATACAATGAGTTATTTTCTTGCACTGAATGTTCTTTGATTATTGGTTTCCGCCATCCAATCACTGACTTCATTATCATATTCGATTCATAGTAAAAATCTCACTCTTACTCAACCCCAGTCAATTGGTACCAGAGCTTTGGCTCTCGATTCTCTTTCAGATCTGCACAAGAACTTAATAGAATTGAATTGATCTGGTAATCGAGTTGCTAGTAGAGTATATCATCTTCTCTACTTATTAAACAACAGAAAATACTCTTCACAACACATACTCACCAAAATACTCACAAACAGCAAGAAACTCAATACCATTATAGATCTGGTTCTGAAATCCATTTGAACTGTTTTGAGTAGTTAGACTAATCAATCTTAAAATCATCTAAAACTATATTATACCAGTTAAATACTTAGTTACAATGGATTCTAACAGCTACTCAGAACTTGGTCATACACCTAAACCTCCTATGCTTAACCATAAATCTGAGTTTAAACAGTGGAAAATTAGGTTTAGCAATTACATCATAGGTGTAGATCCTGATTTCTGGATCTCAATATGCAAGGAGCCACACATCCCTGTTACTCTGTCTGCAAATCAAGCTGCAATATATAGAACTGCTAGAATACCCATTGAAGATCTGACCTTAGATGAAGAAGACTATAAAAAAATCAAGATAGACCTCAAAGCCTACTCAATTCTGACTCAAGCACTCATGATGGATGTGCTGAAAAGATTAGAGAAGTATGGAACTAGAAAAGTTGTGTGGGATGCACTCAAAATCATGTGTGAAGGAAGCAGTGAGGTGGCTGAAATCAACAAGGACAAGCTTGTTAATCAGTAGGAAACATTCCACCACACCAGGGGAGAATCAATATCTAAACAACTGCACATATTTGTATACTTAGTAAATGACTTGGAAATCATGGGAGTCACTTACATGATTAAAGAATTAAACAAAAAGATGCTTCACAGTCTCCCTGAAAGCTGGAAACAGAATGTAACCATGCTAAAAAGTACTCTTGATCTTGAGAGTACTAATTTAGACATCATGATAGCTAAAATTGAAGCTTTAGAACTTGATGAAAGAAGCAGAAATCTTGGTGGACCAAGAGTGATTGAGGCTTACAAATTTCCATTAGTATCTTATTCTGTGGAAAATGCCTTCATCAATGAGGAGATGATTTTATCTCATCAAGAGATCAAATGAACAACACTGGGTTCATTACAACTCCACCAATCAATCATCCTTCAACCTCATCTCAAACACCTAGAGTCAATGTTGTTCCTCAAACTACTCCTCAAGACTGAAGATCAGAAGAACAAAAGGCAACTTACAATGCCTTTGTTGCAAGCTTTGAAGCCTACTTGGGAGGAAGAGTCACTTATGCTCATCTAATTCAAGAAGATCTGGAGGAGATGGATCCAAATGATGTGGAAGAACTGGATCTACAATGGCAAATGGCCATGATTGCAACGAGAGGTAAGAAATTCTTCAGAAAAGGAAGAAAGCTAAGCCCAAATGAAAATACAAAACTTGGATATGATAAATCCAAGGTGAAATGCTTCAACTATGGCATGGCTGGCCACTTCTCAAGAGAGTGCAATGCCCCCAAGAGAAACAACTATCAAAGGAACTCTCCAGGCCAATCATCCTCACAGCCTAACTCAACCTTTCACTAAAACAACCAACATCAGTAGTATCATCAACACCAATCATATCAGAATCCACCCCAACTGATAAATCAAGCTCATGGAAGTAGTCAGTCTTCTACCAGTTCCCTAGTGATAAAGCAAGATGGGGTATGTGACTGGAGTGTGTATGCAGAGGAAGTCAAGCCTCAATTTCAAAATCAATCTCTTATGGCTCACATCAACGATGGACCATCTCTAATGCCTACTGAGGTAAAATCTAACCTTTGTAGTGAAAATTGCATTAAAGAGATGCAAGGTTATAGGGAGCATAACCATAAATTGGCTGATAAAGTCAAAGAAGAAAAGGTAAAGTCAGAGATGTTGAAGAGAGAAATAAAAAACTTTGAAATCAAAATTAAATCTCTTATCTCTGACTTAGAAAAACTGCATGGTGAGAAGTACACTCTTGCAGCTGAGAATGAGCTACTTATTGAAAAGCTAGCTAAATCTAAGGCTCAACAATTATTGACTGAAGTGAAACTTGAAAAGTTTCAAATGTCTTCAGTCAAGCTGCAAGAGATGCTTGATTCTCAAAAGGATCCAAAGGACATGTTAGGGATTGGGTATAATTCATGTCCTCCACCATACAATGACAACTACACTGTCATGCCTGAATCTGTCTCACTCACTGAAGCAATTGAAACTAAAACTATGGAACCTAAATCTATAGTAAAACATGTGACCGATCCTCAAAACGAACCTGATGTTTATATTGAAGCACATGAGGATAAAATCAAGTTAGGTCACCCAATCAAAATCAAAGAGTGTTCTGACAAGACAGTGAGTGTCATGAAACCATCAAGCCCTATAAAAGCAATTGTCCCTTTTATAAAATTCATACCATCTGTTTTACAAGGTAAAAAGAAATATGTGAACATAGTGAAACCCACTACTGAGAGTAGTTCTGATAATGAGATTATATCTCCACAAAAATCAAGCAAATCAGAAAAGGTTTCACTACAAAAGAAACAAATATTAACTCTGAGTTTAACACATAAAACATTATCAGACCCTCAGTCTTCAAGATTAAGGTAGGGAGTTGGCTTTGATATCTGCAACAAGGAACATGTTGACCAGCTAGTGAAAGAAGTATGAAATAGGTTGCAGAAACAGAAACAGCCTAGACAATTAACCAAAGGTAGTGTTGTGAAGCAAACTATTAAAATGGCCGATTCTGATTCATCACCTAAAGAAAATAAAGTGACTCATCAAAAGAAAATAAATGCTTCTTTAATCAATATTGCCCCATTTGTGATACGAACAATCACTCCACCAAAAACTGCTACTTCAACAAGTATTGTTCAATCTATGACATGAACAATGACAATACATCTGATTGTTACTTCAATCAGAAGGGTTTGAGAATTCCACAACACAAGCCCATCTCAAAAACATCCACTGTGATGCATTCTGTCATACCTCATTTTCACAATACTCAATCTAGGACACCTAGATCAATAAATGACAATAATAATTTGAAGGAATTGAGGAAGGGTCAATGAAATCATCTCACAATGAAACATAAACTTGACCTTCAAAAACAAAAACCTACTTTTGATAATGAAAAATGGGCTAAATTTCTACAAAGAAACAGAGACCAATGATTTCATTACTCATCTGAATCCTCAGTAGATGTTGATGAGATGACTCAACCCATTCATCACCAAAAATCTCCAAGGACACCTCCAACTAAACCACAATTTAAAGGAAATACCAGGAATTCACCATCATGAATAGGAACGGGAAACCCAAGACCATCATGGCTTGGGTTATTTATTCTAATTAGTTCTTTTTGCTTGCAGGTTCATCCACACAGGTCTAATAGCCTATGGTACGTAGACAGTGGATGCTCCCAACACATGACTGGAGATCGTTCCCTCCTTCATGACTTCAAGCACATACAAGGAACTACTGTGGCATTTGGTGGAGATTCAGAAGGTGGTAGAATTACAGGAGAAGGATCTGTGACAAACGGGATGCAGAGCTTTGACAGAGTGAACTACTGTGAACAACTGAATTTCAATCTGCTAAGCGTGTCTCCGATCTATGACAAGAAATATTCCACTCACTTTATAGACACTCATTGCTACATTCTAAAACCTAGATTTCAGATCTCTGAAGAATGGGTTGTCTTAAAGACACCGAGGAAGAATAATATATATGTCTTAAACCTGTGTTCTGCATCACCTAAAGAAGAAACATGTCTTTTGTCTAAAGCATCATTTGATGAGTCACAGCTTTGGCATAGACGTTTGGGGCACACCAACTTTAAAAATATGAACAAGTTAGTCAAAGGAAACCATGTCATTGGTCTCCCTCAAAAAGAATTCAATATTATTGATCAATGTTCAGCGTGCCTAAAAGGAAAACAACACAAATCATCCCACAAAACCAAGCTTGTGAACACTAACAATACTCCATTGAAGCTACTGCACATGGATCTATTTGGACCAACTCATGTAATGAGTATGGGAAAGAAACAGTATTGTTTAGTGATCATTGATGACTTTTCACGATTCACATGGGTGTTCTTTCTACTTCATAAAAATGTGGCATCCAAAATCATACAAGAATTTATGACTAAAATTAAAAATCAACTTGATCTTAAGGTCAAAATTATAAGAAGTGATAATGGTACTAAGTTCAAAAATGAAAGTATGAGTTCCTTTTGTACAACCAAAGGCATTGCTCATCAATTCAGTGCAGCTAGAACTCCTCAACAAAATGGGGTAGCTGAAAGGTGAAATAGAACACTAATTGAAGCAGCAGAACGATGCTAGCCGATGCTAAACTGCCAATCACCTTCTACGCTGAAGCAGTTAACACATCATGCTTTGTACAAAATCGAATTCTAATTGTTAAAGAAAGTAACATGACACCTTATGAACTGCTCTTTCATAGGAAACCATTTATTGGACTCCTCAAATCATTTGGTTGTCCTGTCTCATTATTAAACATCCGGGACCATTTAGGAACATTTTCATCCAAGTCTGATGAAGGATTCTTTGTAGGTTATTCTTCTGTTTCAAATGCCTATAGAGTGTTCAATCCTAGATTGAACATTATTGTTGAATCTACAAATGTTCAATTCAAGGAACATTCATTTCCTAAATCTACAAATGGTCCTGACTAGTTGTTTGATATTGACACGTTTACAAAATTATTTGACCAACTTCACTTGTCTAATGCAAGAAATATACATCAAGTGATACTTCATCAACTATAGAAATAAGAGATAATTATCCATTGATTCCACCTACATTTGATGAACACATGAATGAAGATGTTCCTCTTCAAGCTGATCCCATCAGACAACTGTCAGAAAACCTTACTGTTTCTTCTGAAAAAGGTCCCAACCTGGTACCATCTCACACAGATGACTTGTCAAATGAGATCAGAAATAAAAAACACGCTTCTCCTCCAGTTGAAACACAAGGTACATCAAATGATGCAAGCAATCTCAATGCTGCTGAAGATGTAGGAGTAACTGAAACAGAAGTTGACAATCTTCATAATTCAACAACAGTACTGGATGAAAGTTCCTCTGACCATAATGAACTGAATGTCTCCAATCTTGATGTAACTATTGCTGGTGACACTATTCGAACCACAAGAATACACAAGAATCATCCAGTTGAAACCATTGTTGATGATCTTAATGATAGGGTGACAAGAAGCAAGTCCAGTATTGTAAACATCTGTTTGTTCTCATGCTTTCTATGTCAAACAATACCGAAAATCATCAAAGTGGCTCTTCAAGACAATAGCTGGATTGAAGCAATGCAGGAAGAATTGTTCCAATTCAACAAGTGATAAGTATGGCAACTGGTAGATCTTCCCGAAGGACAATACCCTATCGATACTAGATGGCTGTATAGGAACAAGACTAGTGATAGAAGGATCTTCATCCAAAACCAAGCAAGACTAGTGGCATAGGGATGCACTCAAGAAGAAGGAATTGACTACGACAAAGTGTTTGCAGCTATTGCTAGACTAGAAGCAATCAGAATCTTTCTTGCATATTCTGCGTCCATGAAATTTACCGTTTATCAAATGGATGTAAAGTGTGCCTTCCTCTATGGAAAGATTGTTGAGGAGGTCTATGTGAGTCAACCACCTGACTTTGAAGATCCAGATTTCCCTCATAGAGTTTACAAGCTTGACAAAGCTTTGTATGGTCTTCATCAAGCACCATGAAAGTGGTATGAGACTCTATCATCCTTTCTTCTTGAATATGGGCATGAAAGTGGAAAAAGTGATCAGACTATCTTCAGAAGAAAAAGAGGAAAATATATGCTGTTAGTTCAGATCTACGTGGATGACATTATATTTGGCTCGACAAACAAGCAACTCTACAAAGAATTTGAAGACCTTATGCACTCAAAGTTCCAAATGAGAGCTATAGGGGAACTCACCTTCTTTCTAGGGGTGCAAGTCCAACAGACAGCAGATGGAATCTTCATCAATCATTCAAAATATGTAGAAACCATGTTGAAGAAATTTCACTTTGTTGACTGTTAGTCTATTAGAACTCCTATGGATAGTAAAGTGAAGACTCGACCTGACCCTGAAGGCAAATCAGTGGTCAGACTCACTATCAATCAATGATCGGTTCACTAATGTATCTAACAGCCAGTAGGTCTGACATTATGTTTGGTGTTTGTGTGTGTGCCAAATTTCAAGCTAATCCAAAAGAATCACATGTGAATGCAGTCAAGAGGATATTGTGATATCTGAAGGGCAAACCAGCTCTTGGGTTATGGTATCCAAAGGAAGGAGAATTTAATCTCTATGCCTACACAGACAGTGATTATGGAGGATGCAACTTCAACAGAAAATCCACCTCTGGTGGTTGTTAATTTCTTGATCCTAGACTAGTATCTTGGCAGTGCAAGAAGCAGACAAGTGTATCTATGTCACACAACAGAAGCTGTGTATATTTCTACATCAGCATGTTGCTCTCAAGTACTCTAGATTCAAAACTAGATGCTTGATTATGGTTTTAACTTCTTGCACACACCAATTTTTGTTGACAACACAACAGTTTTTTTTATAACTAATAATCCAGTTCAGCACTCAAAAACAAAACATATTGAGATTAGATATCACTTTTTGAGAGGCTGTGCTGAAAAAGGTTTAATCAAATTGATTCAAGTACCAACTGAAAATCAATTAGTTGATTTGTTTACCAAGGCATTTGAACCTAGTAGGTTTGAATCCTTGGTTCAGTCAATTAGTATGATTAACCTTGAGTAAAAACCATAAAAAACATCAAAAGCAATTAACAACATCAGAAAACCACAAAAAGAAATCAAGTTTGATGAAGAAAATAATTCTTTGGGAAATGACATAATTACAGTCGTTATATCATTCACTATGCTTAATTTCAAAATGCGAAAGACTAAAATGACTTACCAGATATGTTGGTAGGCTTAACTTGGAAGAAAAGATACATGCAATGAAGAATTAAAGACTTATTCAATTGCGAAACTCTCATCACAAAGTACATGTATGTATTGGCTTATCTGAATGCATGTGTGTGTAGTAGCCTAAACACACCAGGTAATGATACTTTATAAATCTCTTTCACCACATCATGTTCCATCTTTTTTTGTTGAGCAAAGACCTATTGAAACTTGCACATAGTGCAGATATTATGATCCAAAAGATTCCCAATGTGGAACACATCCAAAATTGGATGAATCAACAAAAGTAATACATTCCAAGTCAATGAATAAAAGAATCCTATCATGGATCACCTTCCAAAGTGAGGTGAAAAGAATCCCAATGGGGATCATCATAAAAAAAAGATCAAAGTAAAAGAATCCCAATGAGAATCAGTGAAAATATGATTTCATAACTTAAGTGACCTGGTAAGAAAAGCTGTGAAAAAGTTCTACCATGAATTGTATAAGGAGGGTTGATCATTCCGTGCATATGTGTATGAGGTACACATTGAATAATTAAATCAACCAAAAGATGATAAAAGTCATTTGCATCAAAATATCAACCAGGTATGAGTTTAAGAGGACAAACATACCTTTAATCTTCAAGTTCATGATCATGTTCATTTAATCATAAAGGATGCACAAGTATAATGTAAGACTGATATGATCCCAACAAAGAGATAATTCTCTTCATTATTAATAATCAAAATAATATTCAAATGGTTTTAAATCTTTAAAGTTTCTATCCAAATGTGGATATAAACTTTAGGGGGAGCAATTTAAAATTTTTGAGAAAGCCCAAATTTTTGTTTATTAACTTAACTTTGAAAACAAAACAAAAAGAATTTTGGTTGGTGTTGTTGCAAAAAGTCATACTATTATATCTCAGCTTCTGCAGATTCTTAGAAGCATGACAAGTCCAAGATTTGTCAAAATTGGGAAACTTGTATCACTTGTCACATACAAGTCAATCCAAGCAAGAATTGACAACTTCAACAGTCAACTTCATAAGAAGAATCAATCAAGCACAAATCTTCATAAGATGAATAATCAATTCAATGACATTAACTTTTGATTAAGTTCAAATGTTAATGCAGGTAAGTGCATTCGTTAATGCGGGTGAAGGTAACCCATGCATGTAACGGGTAACAGTATACTTTCAAGTGCAACTAATGCGGACAATGATTTTACTCTACAACATTATTGTGTTAAGTAAATGTGGATTTTACTCTACCGCATTTGCTATAGTAGTCAAATGCAAATGAACATCTCTCTCTCGTAGTTACTACAGTGCAATGCTGAGCAAGTGTTAACCGCATTTGGTGTAGTCGCACAAATGCTTATAGACTTTGTTCTATCACATTTGCTACAGTGTACAAATAAGGATAGGATGAAACAAGTAACAACACTATCGCATTTTCTACAATGTGTTAATGCTGATGAACAAAATCACAAGTTATTCTTCTGCATTTACTACAAAAATGCACATAGCCAATGTTCTCAAATTTAACTTCCGCATTTGCAACAGTTCAAATGCGGATAGAATAAATCAAAAGTAACAAAGCTTCTGCATTTACAACAGTGACCAAATGCGGATAGTCAAAGTCCAAAGTTTGTCTTCCATATTTGCTACAGTTGACAAATGTGGATGAGCAAAAGTCCAAAAAATTTACCATTCCACATTTGCTACAATGGTGACCGCATTTGCTCTTAAACTTGTAAAATCTTTTAAAAGCCATTATTTGACTATTTAAAGGAATTTAAACGGGTCATTTAATACTTTTCAAATTTGAGAGACTTTATAGTGAGACGAGCGCAAACACATAGTACACCATCTTCGATCATCTTCATCATAAACAATCAAAGATTTCATGTGATTCTACTCAATCAGATCTTGTTATGGATTTTGAAACCATATTTGTATCAGAAACAAGGTGAAATTTACATGAAAATTTTAATCAAGATCTAAATTTCAGACGGGTAAACCTAAATCAAACAATGAACCATCTGATAATGAAGAACACAAAAACATGTCTTATTGATGTAAAATAATACACCATTTCGACTTCAATGAGCATGCAAACCAACAAAAATTCTTGTCATCATGAAAACCGTGACATTCATGTTTATATTTAAGAACATAGCATGATGAAAAATAAAAAATGTTTATCAAATCAATGATACAACTTCTCATTAATGGTTTAAACATAGAAACTGTCATTGTTGAATAACAAACTCACCGTTTGCTATGACAACAATGCAACAGAAATGACAAGCATTCATCCTTGACCATTTAAAGTCAAACTGATAACTGACACACATGTCTCTTGTGTAGATTACATGGCAAATCTCACATGGAGCAGGCTCCATAAAGTCAACGGTTATTTAAACCCTAATGTGCCTGAAGCTGAAGGACTTAGAGATTTGATAAGATTCTTATCTACCACAAGGGTAGCCTATGCTATCACTATGAGACCCACAATCTATGAGAATCTCATCAGGTCCTTCTGGAACTCAACTAAGGTAGTTGAAGCTCGTGGTGTTAGAACATTAACTGGGAGAATCAACAATGATCACACTATGAGCATCACTGAAGATTATGTTAGAAGATGCTGACAATTTGGTGATGATGCTAATGCACCTCTGGAGCTAGATGATGAAGAAATAACCACATTTTTTGCTGAAATTGGTCATGAAGGAGGATATGAAACAAAACAAATTGTTAAAGGTTTGGTTGATCTACCTTGGAGATTCCTAATTCATATGTTTCAACACTCTCTGTCCAAGAGAAAGATAGGATGGAATGATATTCTAGTCATCACATTCTCAGCAATCTGTGCTCCCTACACTAACAGACAATTCAACATGTTTACCTATGTTTTCAATGGCCTAATATCAAAAATTCAAGAAAGGAGAAGATACAAGTTCTTACTGTATCCAAGATTTCTTCAATGCCTGATCAATGAATCATTCCCTGATATTGCTAATAAAGGACCAGTGCTTTATATTCCTCACTATGATGCAAGATCCCACAAATACATTAAGAAGAGGGACCCAAGAAAATTTACAGTGGTGCTCACTCACCTCTTCTTCCGTGGATGATTCAGCAAATAAATCAAGAAGGTCAAGCACAAGAACAAGCGGCACCACAACCACCACCACAACCAACACCACAACCAACACCACAACCATCACCACAACCAACACCACAACCATCACCACAACCAACACCACAACCATCACCACACCAACACCACAACCATCACCACAACCAACACCACAACCAACACCACAACCAACACCACAACCATCACCACAACCAACACCACAACCATCACCACAACTAACACCACAAACAACCCCTCAACCATCACCAATGTCACCTCATCATCACCATCCAATATCACCACCTTATCAATCACCTATATCACCATACTAACCTTTGCCATCCCATGATTACCCTGCTGAAGTTAGAGGATCAACTAGTGCTTCTAAAGCATCCAAATCATCTTCTGATGAGGAGGATCATCATGCTAAAATATCTGCAAAGAGAGCAACTTCCGACACTGCTCCCAGAGAAAGCTTTGCTGAATCTAATGAAAACAGGCCTGATGAAAAAGATAAACTTATATCTGAGCTCCTACAAAAGGTGGAAAGGATAGAAAGGATTTCAAACAGAAGGGCTAGAATAATTAATGATAGAATTCTAGAGCTTGATGAAAAGGAGCAGGAGCTAAAAGATCTCAAAGAAAAACATGAAGCTGAAATGAAGGAGAAAGAAAAAGAAATTGCAACATTAAAAGCTGCACTCAATCACTCAAGAGAAGAAGTCAGTGGCCATGGAAGAACAAGAGAACATCATAGAAGAACAAGTTGAAATCATCTCTAATATTGAAAAAGAAATTCATAGCAAAAACAAAAGGATCTCTGAACTTGAGCTGATAATTGAGATTCAAAGAAGTGAAGTGTCTGATCAAAGGAAAGATGAACAAGAAAAGGTTGATGATGAAGAACAAGAAAAGGTTGATAATGATAAGAACCAGTCTGTCTCTGACAATGAAGAACAAGAAGAAGCTACAAGTCAAACAAAGCATGAGGAACAAAGTCTAAAGATGGTGATATACTCTGGAAAAACAGATGTTGCTCACACTGAGAAGCTGAATTTGAGGAACTTTTTAGTGCTTTAGACATACTTACATCTAAAGAATTCAGTGTAGATGATGACTGTTGGGAATTTGTGAGCAATTAAAGGACTGATTCTGACCCTATTGTAGTCATTCTCAAATCTCCAGTTCCTTTGGAGAAAGAGCTGATCATGCAGATTGTCCTTGCTGTGTCATTGACTGAAGAACAAAAACAAAAGATAAGAGAAATGTGTGAAAAGAAAAAAGAAAAAGAAAAGGAAATAGAAAAGGTGATGGAGGAAATAGAAGTGAATGATCAAGAACAAACCACACCTAAGAAAATGTCATAAGTGATTGAAAAGGTTGAAACTTCAAGTTCACAACTTCAAACATATTCAAGAAAGAGAAAATATCTAGCTGAAAAGGCTAAGGGTAAAACACCAGTGATTAAAGAAGAAAGTGTTATGAAGCAGAAATATGCTTTAAGAAGCCTGGCAGCAATTGCTGAATTTCTTGAAGAACATGAGTAGGCTGAAGCTAAATTAAAGAAACAAGTTGTTATCATTGATCTAGAAGAAGGAGAGATATCTGGTGGATATGATGCTGAAAAGAATGTTCATATGGACAGTCCTATGAAAACAAAACAAGCAGTGGAAGAAATGGTCTCAAAAGCCCAAACAGATGACTTAATAATCAAAGCAATGTTTCTTATCAATCAATGGTATGATCCAGATGAAGTATATGGGATGATCTATGAAGGAGTGAAGGAAGAGGAAGATAAAGTGAAAAAGCTGCTAGATCCAAATGTTGAAACAGAATATGAAAAAGCAATCACCAAAGATGCTCCAATGCATAAAGAGTCTTCTATAAAGAAACCAACCGGCATGAAGACCATTCTCAAGAAAGGTTCCCCTACCCAAGCTGTCTTAATGAAGAAATCACCCCCAACTCATGAACCACTATTTCCTGATCCTTATAGTATGTCAGGTAAGGAAATGAAGGATTACCTCACCAGTCAAGGCTTCACCAAAAGAAAATTGGCAAACATGAAGACTAATTCAGTAAAAGCTGCAACACTTAGGTTGATAAATGATAAGAAGGAAAAGTTAAAGCAGTTAGAAGAAGAAGTGCTCAATAAGAAGCCAAGGTCAAGAGTTTCTGCACATGACATGAATCTTACTCATAAAGATCAAGACTATCTTGCACCTGTTATTCATAAATATCCAGAGTGGTTTGCTGAACCCTCCCAACTAAAACTTCAGGAAGGGTTGACTACTACTGAGATGATGAGAGGAGTATCTACTCCAAAAGGCAAAAAAGACCAGAAAATTATTGCTTGGAAGTTTGATAGTTCATGGAATATGTTTATGGTTAAAAGGATCTCTGGTTTAGTGAAACTTTTTACAGAGTACTCTGCTCTGGTAAATGCAGTTGAGATTCATGACCTAAAAGAACTGGCTAATCTAGAGCTGATCAACCATAATGCCATGTTTAGAGGATATGAATTTGAAGGTATACTTAAAGTTTTCAAAATAACCAAGAACTTCAATTCATTAAAAGCAACATGTATGATAAAAGACAAAAATTTGAAAAACCCTATAGATATGAAACAGTCAAAACCAGCTGATGAAGTAGTGTTTCCAGAACTTAAAGTGAAACCTACTGAATCATTGAAAAGAAAAATGGTGGCTCGTACACATTCCTCAACACCAATGTGAAATGTTTATTATGATGAGAACACCTATGAATTGGTGATTAAGAGGAAGGGTGGAGGCAAAGAAGGTGCTGAAATCAGACTGTTCAGTGGCTATGAAGTGAGACTACTGGATCAATCATACATTCAATACATATACACAAGGCACTTCAAAGAGATATCAAACAAATTGGGTCAACAAGATCAACATTTCTTTCTACAGTGTATCAAAATATTGAATATGGCTTATAATCAGATTAGTGCAAACAGGGAGAAAAGGAAGAAGAAGAAGACACCTTTACAGTTGGGCAACATTGTCAAACTTGAAGTTGACGTAAATGGTTCTCTTTTGATTCACAGGGATGGGCTATCAAGGGTGTCTATTTGAGAACCAATTTCTCTAAAGAAACTACCACTTGAAGCCATTCATGATATGAGCTGAATGAAGATTCATGTACTAAGCAAGGGCAAAATGTCAGGTGCTCAAGATTTTATCAACATGATCAAGGCAATTTTGGATCCAAGACAAGTAGCACCTATTACACCACTAGAAGACCAGTAGAATCATCACAACATCAATCACCTCCCAAACATTGAAGAAAACTAGGCTGTATAATCCTTAAGGGGAGTATTGTTGCACCCTAAGAGGATCATACATGCCAACTCAATGGGTAATTTGATGATTGCTCTGCTGGAATCCCTTAAGTCCAAGAAGAAATACGGATGAAAATCCTGCTAAGGAAAAAAACAAGTGTTGTCTTTTGCATTTGTCAATGCGGAAGACATAATGAAAATACGGACAAGTATTTGCTCTTCCGCATTGATAAATGCGGAAGACTGAAAGTAAATGCGGACAAGACTTTGCTCATCCGCATTAGACAAATGCGGATGACCGAACAAATGCGCATAAGTATTTGTTCATCCGCATTAACCAATGCGGATGACCAACATACTAATGCGGATGAACAAGTGAAGAAATGATGCTCAAGTTAACTCATCCGCATTTGTCAATGCGGATGAATAAGCAAAGATGCGGATGAAGACTTAGACTAGTTCTGATGTAATAGTTCAAGGGTAGTTTAGTCATTTTGTAAAAGCCATATTGTCTGCCTATAAATAAAATAGATAACCTTGTACTTGAGGTGATGGATGATACATAGAGAATTTTGGTTGTAATTATTCTATGTAATTTACCAACTTTCATATATACAATACCAAAGCACTTATGTGTAATTTGCTTGCATTGAATATTCTTTGATGGTTTGTTTCCGCCATTCAATCGTTGACTTGATTATCATATTCGATTCACAGTAAGAATCTCACTGTTACTCAACCCTAGTCATAGGAACTAAGATATCAACCTATTCTTTTCATCAGGCCTGTTTGTGTTAGATTCAGCAAAGCTTTCTGAGGGAGCAGTCTCAGAAGTTGTTTTCTTTGCAAACATTTGAGTTTGTTGATCCTCCTCGTTTGAAGATGATTTGGATGCTTTAGTAGCACTAGTTGATCCTCCAAATTCAGCAGGGTAATCATGGGTGGGCAGAGGTTGGTATGGTGATGTTGGTGATTGATGAGATGGTAATATTAGAGAGTGATAAGGTGGTGATATTGGTGACTGATGATGTGGTGATATTGGAGAGTGATGAGGTGGTGATATTGGTGATGGTTGTGGGGTTGTTTGTGGTGTTGGTTGTGGTGTTGGTTGTGATGTTGGTTGTGGTGATGGTTGTGGTGTTGGTTGTGGTGTTGGTTGTGTAGCAGCTTGCTCCTGTCCTTGAACTTCTTGATTTATATGCTGAATCATTCATGGAAGAAGAGGTGAGTGAGCCCTACTATAAAAGTTTCTTGGATCCTCTTCTTAATGTATTTATAAGATCTTGCATCATAATGAGGAATATCAAGCAATGGTTCCTCATTAGCACTATCAGGGAATGATTCATTAATTAGGCACTGAATGAATCTTGGATACATCAAGAACTTGTATCTTCTCCCTTCTTGAATGTTTGAAATCAGAGTGCTAAAAACATAGGTAGACATATTGAATGGCCTATTAGTGAAGAGAGCACAGATTGCTGAGGATGTGGTGATTGGAATATCATTCCATCATGTCTTTCTCTTGGATAGACAGTGCTGAAACATGTGAATTAGGAATCTCCAAGGTAGATCAACTAATCCTTTAACAATTTGTTTAGCTTCATATCCTCCTTCATAACCAATCTCAGCAAAGAATGTGGCTATTTCATCATCATCCAGCTCTAAAGGTGCATTAGCATCATCACCAAAGCGAAAGCATCTTCTAACAGTGTCTTTAGTGATGCTTAGAGTATGATCAATGTCAATTCTCCCAACTAGAGTTCTAACACCATCTTCTTCAATAACTTCAGCTGAGTTCCAGAAAGATTGTATGAAGTTCTCAAAGATGGTTGGTCTAATAGTGATAGCATAAGCTACACTTGTAGAGATGAATCTGATGATATCTCTAAGTCCGTCAGCTTCTGGTACATGAGGGTTTAAATAACTGCTGACGTTATGGACCTTGCTCCATGAAAGATTTGCCATATGATCTGCATACAAGACATGTGTGTTAGTTTTAATGAAAACTCATGAGTGTCATTTATCAGTTTGACATTAAATGGTCACAGATGAACTTTCGACATTACTGTATCATTGTTGTTACATAAAAATATGAATTTTTTGTTCAACAATCAAAGATTCTACGATTGAACCATTTATTAGATGTTATTTCATTGATTTGTTACACATTTTCTTAGTTCATCATGCTCTATTTTTACACCAAATATGACTACGAAGATTTTCATGATGAGTAAAATTTCTATTCATCTGCATGTTCATTGAAGTCAAAAAGGTGTATTATATTAATCAATAGCTTGAGTTTTTGTGTTCTTCATTATCATTTGGTTCATTGTTTCATTTAGGTTTAGTAGTCCGAAAGTTGGGACTTGACGAAATTTTTGGAAATTTTACCTTGTTTTTCGATGCAACTATTGGTTAGGAATCAATGACAAGAATAGGTTGTGTGGAATCACACAAAAATCTTTGGTTGTTTATGATGAAGATGATCGACGTGGGTGTACTGTGTATTTGCGCTCGTCTCACTATGAAGTCTCTCAAATTTGAAAAGTATTAAATGACCCATTTATATTCCTTTAAATAGTCAAATAATGCATTTTAAAAGATTTTACAAGTTTAAGAGCATGTTTGGTCACCACTGTAGCAAATACGGAAGGGTAAATTTTTGACTTTTGGTCATCCGCATTTGTTAACTATAGCAAATACGGAAGACAAAATTTGGACTTTGGCTATCCGCATTTTTTCACTGTTGTAAATACGAAAGTTTTGTTACTTCTGATTTATTCTATCCGCATTTGTTCACTGTTGTAAATGCGGAAGAACTAAGTTCACCGGCATTTGTTCATTGTAACAAATGTGGTTGCAAAACTTATTTAGCATTGCTCACTGTAGCAAATAAGGTAGAATAAAATTTGTCAGTATTTTCTAACTGTAGCAAATGCGATAGAATAAAATCCACATTTACTTCATCATTCATTCACAAGATATTGATGACTTAATTATCTCTGTTTGATAATACATGAGAATTGAAGATGTGTATCAACAAATGCGGATATATAAAACAAATACGGAAGTGTAAATTTCATCCATATTTGACAAATGCGGTTGAACACTTAACAGTTTATCTGCATTGACTAATGCGGTTGAATACTTAAAAATTATTTTATCCGCATTGACAAATGCGGTAGAACAATTTTTGTTCCGCATAGGTTTTAACACTTCAAAATTTCATGTATACTTGTAACACACTAATACGGTAGAGTAAAATCATTGTCCGCATTAGTTGCACTTGAAAATATACTGTTACCTGCATTGGTTATATGCATGGGTTACCTTCACCCGCATTAAGCAATGCACTTACCTACATTAACTTTTGAACTTAATCATAAGTTAATGTGATTGAATTGATTATTCATCTTATGATGACTTGTCCTTGATTGATTTTTCTTATGAAATTGACTGTTGAAGTTGTAAATTCTTGCTTTGATTGACTTGTATGTCACAACTGATAGAAGTTCCCTAATTTTGACTGATCTTGGACTTATCATGCTTCTAAGAATCTGCATAAGCTGAGATATAATGGTATGATTTTTTTCAACAACACCAAAATTCTTTTTTGTTTTGTTTTGAAGGTAAGTTAAGCTAATAAACAAAAATATGGACTTACTCAAAAATTTTAATTTACTCCCCCTAAAGTTTATATCCACATATGGATAGAAACTTTAAAGATTTAAAAATTTTGAATTTTATTATGCTCATTAATAATGAAGAGAATTATCTCTTTTGTTGGGATCATACCAGTCTTACATTACACATGGGCATCCTTTATGATTAAATGGACATGTTTATGAACTTGAATATTAAAGGTATGTTTGTCCACTTAAACTCATACGAGGTTGATATTTTGATGCCAATGATTTTTATAATGTTTTGATTGATTTAATTATTCAATGTGTACCTCACATACATAAGCGTGGAATGATCAACCCTCCTTATACAATGCATGGTATGACTTTTTCACAACTTTTTTTACCATGTTACTTAAGTTATAAGAACTCATTTTTACTGATCCACATTCAGATTCTTTTACTTTGATCCTATTCATGATGATCCTCACTGGGATTCTTTTCACTTCACTTTGGAAGGTGATCCATTATGGGATTCTTTTGTTCATTCACTTGAAATGTATTGCTTTTGTAGATTCATCCAATTTGGATGTGTTCCTTATTGGGAATCTTTTGGATCAGGAAATCTGCACTATGTGCATGTTTCATCAGGTCTTTGCTCATCAAAACAAAGATGAAACTGATGTAGGTGAAAGAGATTCATAAAGTATCATTACCTAGTGTGTTTAGGTTACTACACACACACACTCAAATAAGCCAATACATACCTGTACTCTGTGATGTGTGTTTCACGATTAAATAAGACTTTAATTCATCATTGCATGTCTATTCTCTTCCAAATTGAGCCTACCAACATATCTCGTAAGTCATGACAGTTTTGCAATTGTTGAAATTAAGCACAATGAATGATATAATGACTTTAATTATATCATTTCCCAAGATTCTTTTCTTCATCAAAATTGATTTCTTTTTGTGTTTTCTCATGTTTTTAATTTTTTTGATGTTTTTCATGGTTTTACTCAAGGTCAAGCATGCCAATTGACTGAACTAGGAATTCAAACTACTAGGTTCAAATCAATTTGATTAAACCCTTTTCAGCACAGTCTCACAAAAAGTGATATCTAATTTCAATATGTTTAGTTTTTGAGTGCTGAACTGGATTATTAGTTATGAAAACAGCTGTTGTGTTGTCAATGTAAATTTCCGTGTGCAAGAAGTTAAAACCATAATCAAGCATATGGTTTTGAATCCAGAGTACTTGAGAACAACAAGCTGATGCTGCAGTATACTCAACTTCTGCTGTGGAGACTAATACATTGGTATGTTTCTTGCATTGCCAAGATACTAGTCTCGGACCAAGAAATTGACAACCGCCAAAGGTGGATTTTCTATTGAAGTTGCATCCTCCATGATCACTGTCTGTGAAGGCATAGAGATTAAATTCTCCTTCCTTTGGATACCATAACCCAGCAGCTAGTTTGCCCTTCAGATATCTGAATATCCTCTTTACTTCATTCATATTTGATTCTTTTGGATCAGCTTGATATCTGGCACACACATAAACACCAAACATAATGGCAGGCCTATTGGTGTTAGATACATAAGTGAACCGATCATTGATCGATAGTGAGTCTGATCCATTGATTTGCCTTCAGGGTCAGGTTCAATCTTCACTTTAGTATCACAGGAGTTCTTATAGACTGACAGTCAGCAAAGTGGATTCTTCAACATGGTTCCCAAATTTTGATTGATTTATGAAGATTCCATTGCTGGTCTGTTGGACTTGCACCCCTAGAAGAAGGTGAGTTCCCCCATAGCACTCATTTGAAATATTGGTGCATAAGATCTTCAAATTCTTTGCAGATTTGCTTATTGTAGAGCCAAATATAATGTCATCCACATAGATTTGGACTAATAGCTGTCTTTTCCTCTTTTTCTTCTGAAGAGAGTGTAGGTCCATGTGATTGATGAACAGTACAATTGATAGGATAGTTTGATCAATATCAAACACACAATCCAAATAACAACAATTGAGAAGTGAATATGATGAATCAAGACATAATTGGTACTCAAATGAACAAACTCACTTAATAACAATAAGCACAATTGTATTTCAATGAAGTAACTGCTTAGAAATGGTAGCTTGCAACAAAATTCCACGATTAGGGTTTTGCAAGCTTACCGAACAAAGTCAAATGACAATAGTATATATAGCGAAACTGTCATGCTGAAATTATAGTTTCGCCCGGCAGAACACAAGTTTGCCGGGTAAACCAAAATAGCAAACTGTGAGCGAATGTATAGATTCGCTCACAGTTTCGCTGAACTGCCAAAACTGCTAATTACAAACAAAATACAAAATGAAACTAACAAAAGTCCTATTACAATGTAAAGTAAACATATATACTAAAGTGAGTCCAACCTAACATGATCTTCAATACTCCCCCTAGGTTGGACCTCACTATCTTCACTTCTCTTGATTTGACTCGTCGGCTCCAGTTTCCTCTGCTGCTGTTGTGCTATCTTCATCACCTCCTGCAGTAACATCTTTAGAAGCTTCAGCCACTGATCCTCCAAGGTTAGTTCCTGCATCACCAGCTTCCTCAGAATGACCACTAACTCTAGCAAACTGCCTGGTCATGTCTTGAACATCCATGGCAAAGTCATCTTGTGCTCTCACCTTTTCAGCCAAACTCTTTACCTCCGCCCGTACTCCTCGTATTTTGTTTGCCACATTCATAACAAGCTTGCCTCTTTTCGTGTTTCCTCTCCTGCCCCAGCCTTAATATGATTTTCACAAAGAGTCAAGAGATCTTCATCACTGAAGCTGAATAATTCCATCGGGTCAAACACCCTAAACTCTTTTCCGTGTTTGGCTCTAATCACCGCCTCGCCAGTGTTATTATCATAAAACCACTTTTCAAAGTCCTGTAAATGTTGGGGAAGAGGATCAGCCAATCTTACCCTGTTTACAGTATTTGGTGGTTTGACTCTCAAAACAATCCTCCCTTTGCCAGTCTCCCAGTCTTTATCTTTCTTTGATCTTTTTCGTTCAGCCTTCATGTATCCAAATGACTCAAAATTATCATTAAGTCCATTTTAATTCCTTCTCAAGAAATACTGCCTTTTCACTTAAATGAGCATTAATCAAAGGCAAAGTGGCCAACCGTCTCAGATCCCATTTGGGCAAGGTCTTAAAAGCCTTCCTCTTGTGCATGTAGCTGATATGACCTCCTCTTCTTTTAATCATAAACATCCTTAAACTAAGATTATAACACCAACTTATTATCCTCTTGTCTGCCTCTTTCCTGCTTAAACCTTCCATATTTTGAAACAAAGGAGTAAGTTCTTCAGCCTCCTTCTCCTTCACCAACCAGTCATTTTTATCCATCTCAAACACATCAGCTTCATCATCTCCCTTCTTAGCAACATACACCAGTGGTCTCTCATCTACTTCATAAAACTCTGGTTCAGAATCATAATCAACCAATTGCTCATCCTCCTCTTCTTCATCAATCAAACCTTTTCCTTTATCAGACATTCCCTCAGTGGTAGCAGTAACAACCACTTCTTCACCCACACTATCCTTATCAAAATCAAACTGTAGGTTAACAAACCCTGCTTCAATAATATCATCATCCTCATTTCTTCCAGCATCTTCTCTTGGGATCTCTTGTTCCCCTGCTTCAGTATTAGCTGCTCCAGAAGTGCCCTCTCCTACCTTGGATGAAGTACCCACATTCAAGAATGAGTACTTAGATATATCAGTCATATCATCTAACTCAGATTGAGTTAGTTGACTAGGTAGGCCAGCAGCAGCTTTCATCTGAGAAATTTCTTCAAACAATCTCTTAATCAAATTATTCTGGTCAACCAACATCTTTTTCATTCCTTCAATTACCTCATCCTTCTGTTTTTCCCTAATCTCCTGATTCGTCAGTTTAGTCTTTATCATACTCAACTCATTGGCCAATGAAGTATTTAGACTACGAATAACATCCTCATCAAGACCAGCACTAGCCTCTTTCCTTGCTGTGAAACCCTCGTGTCGATGTTTTGATCTCCGTTCAGGCTCAACAAAGTCAGTTTTCTTTTTAGATCTCCGTTCTTTCTCCACCCTTATCTCCTCTGCTTGTGCATCTATATCTTCTTCAAAATCATAATCTTTCTCTTTTGCATATCTCTTTCTCTTCTTAGCTGCATCAGCTTGTTGCACCCTTGTTTCCTCAGTCCTTTTGTTTTCAGACTCAACGACCCGTCTGATATAATTCCAGCGTTCTGGAGGGTACATATTTTCCCAGAGATGGGTGATTTTACCACTGAAATCATGGCGGATAGCACATCAATCAGCAAATATCCGAGGGTTCATCTGCACTAATCTCTTGACTTCACCATGTTTAGGAACATCAGGAATAAGATCATCAATAATCATTTGAATAAAGCGAGGATATAACAACCATTTATCCTTCTTCACAGCCATCACATTCTCTGCCATACACACAAAGATCAGTCTAGCAATGTTTGCTTTCTCCCCTTTACAACATATCACCATAGCTTTGGCCCAGTCAAGATTAAGTCCATCGGATCCACCCTTACGGTGATCTAAGCACATAATAAAAACATGAGCTATATATCTCCATTCCTTAGATAAAAAAGACTTTTTAATCTCCTTCCTCGAACCAAAAGCTGGTCCCTCATACCCCATTTGTCTGAAAGCTTGGAATACTTCAGACTCCGTCATATCCACTTCATCACCAGTATCATCTTCTAGTCTAAGAATCCTCGACACGCTCTCAGCAGTAATAGTTATATCATGATCAACACACTCTAGTGAGATCTCTCCAGTGTTGTATTCTGCTGATCTCCAAAAATCTCTAATATGAAGATCATAGATAGTGGGTGAGTGAGAGATAGCATATGCAATGGTGATCTCTGAAGCCATCTAATGCAGTCACGAAATCCGGCCGCCTTTGGAATAGTATCGTCTAATATGGCAGTGATGTTATTCCTCTCATCAAACTTGAGATTCGCCATGATAACCTGAGAAGAACAACAAATAAATTTGTTGAATATGAAAATAAGAAAAGAAGAAAATAAAACAAAAACAAAAGAAACAATCAATTTCGGCAAGCGAAACAATAGTTTCGCTCACTAAGACATGATAGTTTCGCTGACTCAAAGACAATTTCGACAAGGAAAACAAACAGTTTCGACAAGCGAAACTATAATTTCGCTCATTGAAACTTGTTATTTTCGCAGAACAAAAATTAGTTTCGACAAGATTAGAATGAATAAGTAGTTTCGCAATTAGTTTCACCAAATATTAACTTAGTTTCGCTATTACAAATTAGTTTCGCTGACATAAGAAAATACAAGCGAAACTGTGTAATTAAAGATCAGTCATTGCGAAATTAGAAAAGATATGGCGAAACTGTTAAGTTTGCTCGGACAGCATAACTTTACAGTTTCAAGAAAAGATGTGAACTTTCGTTCAATTTCGCAGAGAAATTAGTAGTTTCGCTGAACGAACAGCGAAACCACCGAAGAGACACAATCTAGATAACTTGAGAATAGACTATTTAATCCAGATTAGAAGGTGAATCAGTGTTCGAAACTCACATACGAAGTGAATCTCACGAAAAATCAGACCAAATCACAAACACAAGTCAAAATCGCCTTAAAAGTTACGGAAAAACCCTAAAAGAGAAACTGAGCGGTTGTGCGAAATTATGAGAGAAAATTCGCAAACATGACTTATATAGCAAAAGTTTCGCAGACAGCGAAACTATAAATTCGTATGGCGAATTTACAGTTTCGCCCAGTGAAACTGTAATTTCGCTAATTTACAGATTCGCCCAGTGAAACTGTAATTTCGCTAATTTTAGTTTCGCCCAGTGAAACTGTAATTTCGCTAGGAGGTACCATTAACAACTTATTATCCAACCTAGCGAAATTGCAGTTTCGCTTTGCGAAATTATTAGCGAAAGAATACTTTCGCACCTTTAATTTTATTATTTATTATTATTTTATTTTTTATTTTATTTTTTTTTATTTTTTATTTTTTATTTTTTATTTTTTATTTTTATTATTATTATTATTTTATTTTTTATTTTTTTTATTTTATTTTTATTTATTTTATTTATTTTATTATTTTATTTTTTATTTTTAAATTATAAGCCTTAAAGAAGCACATCTAATAAGAGATCTAAAATAATCAGAGATCACATTCTCTAAATATTTTAGAACATAAAGATGATCAAAAAATCATCTACCAGTCATGAGATCATACTGAATACAAGATCTGATCACAATCTGCACAGAAACAACTGAAATTAGAACAAATCAATAACGATTGCTGATATAATTGTCCACTTAAACTCATGCCTTATCCTTTTTCGAACAACAGCTTATGATTCATTAAGGTTCGATTAGATGCTTTAAAATGCAAGACCCCACAATCATTTGGTAAAACAAAAACCCTCACCCAACCTCAGGATTTCTTGAATTATGAATCAATCTTCAAAGAACAAGGTTTGTGAATTAGTGTGCAAATGATTATCAACAGAATATTTCATTCTGAGAGAAATTCATCGATAAGATGATTTGACATAATTATATCAAAATGGTGAGAGCTCCAGATCTATACTCACGTATAACAGAGGAGATAACCATTTGAACATGTGCTGATGAGAGCTCCAGGTCAGTACTATCGTACAGCAGAGGAGATCATCACTCCAGGTCAGTACTCACGTACAGCAGAGGAGATAAGCACAGACACAAGACATCTTGACACTAAATATACCAGCAGAGGATGATGACAAAACAAAGCAAAATGAACGAAAGATTCATTCTCAATCCAATTTTTGTCAGGACTCAGTTTTTGTGCAATCCAAAACGATTGAGTAAATCCAGACATTCTTAAGCATAAAGTTTAATTTAATCAAAAAGCTGTTGTCTACTTCATTCGTCAGGCAGAGTCTATCAAGCATATCGTTAAAGAATCTGATCCATTTCTTCTTTTTTTTATGTGAAACAGAATCCAGTAACAGTTACTATCATTTCTCATAGAAGTACTGGTCATGTAAATAAAAATTTTTAGAGAATATACAATCATTTCTCATCATGTTAAATTCCAATCTCAGAATAATGATATTACTCCCCCAAATTTTTTTTCATATTGCGATTATTATCAATGAATTGTCATTTTAAATAATTATTTTATATGTTTGTTATAAATTTTTTGTTTTTTTTTAATAAAGAAATAGAAAATGAAATTTTAAAAAGATTAACCCAAGCATAGAAATCAATTCATAAAAACGAGGTTATCAAATGTTTTTGTGAAAAGATCAGCTTTTTGATTTTTTGTATCGATGGATATAATATTAATGAAACCCTTCTCTTGAGCATCACGAATAGCATGGATTCGTGTTTCAATATGCTTTGTGCGGGAATGATGAATGGGGTTTTTAGCAATTCCAATGGCAGCCTCATTGTCACAGAATAAAGGTGTACGAGGGAAATTAATGCCATAATCAATCATTTGATGTTGAATCCAGAGAACTTGAGAGCAGCAGCTGGAGGCAGGAATATATTCAGCTTCCCCTGTAGAAAGAGAAACAGTAGTTTGTTTCTTGCTCTGCCAGGATACCAGACAATTTCCCAAATATTGACAACCTCGAGACACAGATTTTCTGTTTAACCTGCAACCATTGGAATCACTATCAGAGTAAGCATGTAAATCAAAATTTCCACCATACGGATACCACAACCCGAGACGAGACGATCCTTTGAGATAACGAAATATGCGTTTGACAGCTTTCTCATGAGATTCCTTTGGAGCCGACTGATATCTAGCACAGTAACCAACAGCGAAAGTGATATCAGGACGACTTGCAGTAAGATACATGAGAGAGCCAATCATAGACCGAAAAAGATGAGGATCAACTGGTTTTCCATTTTCATCCGGAGTTAGACATGTCTGAGCAGTAAAAGGAGTCATCTTAGTAGACACATCATCCATCTTAAATTTCTTCAGAATATCTTTAATGTACTTTTCTTGATGAATAAGAATTCCTTCTTTCTGTTGTTCAACTTGCAACCCAAGAAAGAAAACATTTCACCCATCATACTCATTTCAAACCTTTGGCTCATCACTTCTTCGAACTCTCTACACAATTGAGAGTTTGTAGATCCAAAAATAATATCATCGACATACACTTGAACAAAGATCATTTCACCATTCACCTCTCTTTTAAATAAGGTCATATCAATGGTACCACGAGAGTAACCATTGCTTAGAAGATATTGCGTAAGAGTCTCATACCAGATTCTGGGTGCTTGATGAAGACCATACAAAGATTTATCAAGTTTATACACTTTATCAGGAAAATCAGGATCTTCAAAGCCTGGTGGTTGACACACATATATCTCCTCATCAATGTCTCCGTAGAGAAAAGCACATTTCACATCCATCTGGTAAACTTTGAATTGTTTATGAGCAGCATGAGCAAGAAATATTCTGATTGCTTCAAGACGAGCAACTGGAGCAAAGACTTCTGTATAATCAATTCCTTCTTCTTGAGCAAAGCCTTGCACTACAAGTCTAGATTTGTTGCGCACCACCACACCCCGATCATCTGGTTTGTTCTTAAATACCCATTTTGTGCCAATTGGATATTTGTTGGGAGGTAAATCAACTAAGGTCCAAACCTGAAGCTTTCTAAACTGTTGAAGTTCCAATTGCATAGATTCTACCCAACAAGGATCTTGTAGAGCAGCATGAACATTTTTTGGAACAATTTGAGAAATAAAGCATGAGAAAAGACAAACATTAATCAGTCCAGATTGACTTCGCGTGCGAACACCATCAGAAACAGATCCAATCACATTATCGAGCGGATGATCTTTCAAAGTTTTGTAATCACTTGAAGAAGGAAAGATAGTTGAAGAAGTATCAGCCATGTCCGGAGAAAGATTAGATGAAGGTGTATCAATGACAGGTGTGGAATCAGGTAAGTTAGGAGATGTAGGAGATAAAAAATCAGATAATGGAGCTTGATCAGGCATTGGAGACGATGAGCTGACATCAGTTGAAACAACATCATTACTAGCGGGATGGATGGAACAGACGATGGAGATGATGGAATAATATTCGTTTGAGTACTTGGAATTGATGTATCATCATCGAAAACTGGCAAATTAAATGAATTGAACACAGTATTGGAGTCAAAGAACCATGCAGGTTCAGATTTCACTTCAGAAGGATTGGATTCTTGCCAATCAACATAGAATGACTCTTGAACAATACGTGTTCTCTTGTTATAAACTCGGTACGCCTTTTGTGAAGAAGAGTATCCAACAAAATAACACTCGTCAGAAACATCACCAAATTTTGTCTTTTGAGATTGAGTATTCAGAAGAGTACAAGAACATCCAAATGGTCGAAAGAAATCAATTAGTGGCTTCCTCTTATGAAAGAGTTCATAAGGAGTCTTCACTTTATCTTTCACAATTAGCACCCTGTTTAGAACATAAGATGCAATTAACAGCTTCAGCCCAGAAAATAATGGGTAATGAGGATTCTATCAACATTGTACGAGCAGCTTCCACAAGAGTGCGATTCTTTCTTTCTGCAATACCGTTCTGCTGGGGTGTTCTTGCAGCACTAAATTGTCTCACAATCCCTTTTTGAGCACAAAATGAATCAAGAATCTGATTTTTAAATTCAGTGTCGTTGTCACTTCTTAATCCCATAACTCTTCTCTTACTGACTGATTCAATAGAAATGATTAATTTCTGCAATTCCTCTGCAACTTCACTTTTGTGTGCAAGAAACCTCACCCATGAATAACGTGAGAAATCATCTGTAACAACAAGACAAAAAGATTTTTTAGCAATTGATTTAACACTAATTGGCCCAAATAAATCAGTATGTAACAACTCAAGAGGACTTGATATGCTATTTAAAAGTTTGGGCTTATGAGGTTTTTTATGTTGTTTCCCTTTGGCACATGCCATGCATTTTTCAGTAACAGAAAAATCTTTTAAAGGAAGTCCTCTAACAAGATTGTTCTTGACTAATTTATTAATTATCTTAAAATTGACATGGCCTAAGCGACGATGCCACAAGAGTGACTCAGAGGTTGATGCTTTTGAGAGAAGACAAGTTGCAGTAGCCTTTGACTCATTTGAATTCATATCAAGAAGATATGTATCATGTTTCCTTGGAGCACGCATGAGAATTAAATCCTCCGGAATAGCTATCGCTGATTTTAAAAATAAACATTCGTCAGATTTAAATAGAACAGGAATGTCTTTATCACAAATTTGAGAGACACTCAGAAGATTAAAAGCCATTCAGGAACATGGTTGACTTTTTCTAGAGTAAGAGAACCATTGGTAACTTCTCCTTGTCCAATCATTTTTCCACCCTTCTTATTTCCAGCAAATGCCACATACTCCATCTATAATCCGATAATTGGTCAACAAATCCTTTAATCCCGTCATATGCTTGGAACATCCGCTATCAACATGCCACAGACTGTGTACAATCTTTGAAGAGGATCCCTGAAATGAATTAACAAATCATTTAGCCAGGAGCAATAGGGACCCAAGATTGAACAACTTTTGTTTTTAAAGAAGCAGATTTTTTACAAAAGAAATTATTAACCAATTTTGTCAATTTATTCCCAAAACAATTCCTATTAGAGGATCTTGAATCAAAGGGCAATTTTTGATAAGATGATCCTCTCCACCACACCTGAAACAATGATGTTTGAATCTAGGTCGATGATGTGATGAGGTAAAAATAGGATCAATAATAATCTCCTCATCACATTCAGACAAACTAGAATCAACATCACTGAATGTCTCATACATCTCATGATGTTTTTGTTTATTTGAATCAGAGTTCTTCTTGTCAAAATCAAAACATGATTCTTCTGACAAATCAGTAAAACTCGTACCATTGGTACCAGTGTCAGATAAAGACGAACTACATTTTTTGATGATGTCATATTTAATGGTATGAAAGATGGAATAGGTTGAGAAAAGAACTTTTCGAAAGAATTAATTTTAAGTTGCTCAGTTGTTTTAGGAGAAACATCAGATTCATTGCATTCATTACTAGAACAAAAATCATCACTATCATGATTTGAAGTACAAGATGAAATAGAACTATCAAGAGAACATGAGACATTCAAGTCTGTTACATTTGAACTAGAAACAAACACTGAATTAAACTAGACTTATTATCTAAAACAGACTGCTGATTGTCAGGTGTACTAGAACTAGTGCATCCAAGCCCACTAGTTGGTCCATAGTCGTAGTCTTCACGAATATACTTAGAGTTATTCCGACTAAACCTGCAGACATACTGTCAGTATCTGATTTGATTAAATCATTAGAAGGATGAGGAACAGGCATAGGAGAATAACAGTATGTACTAGGAGGAGGATAAACCTGTACATTTTCGTAAGCTGAACATGTTTTAATTCTTGCTCCCCGTTGAGATTTACAAAGATCATCATGTTTCATTCCAGAAATAGTCCATTTATCTAACTTTGACTGAAGTTTGCTTGCTTCAAATTCAGCAAGAGCAACCCGTTCAGTCAAAGTATTAACCTCTACATTTCTTCCAAAACAATTCTTTTTAAATGATCAGTTTCTTTTAAAGCCTCATTTAATTTCACAAAATATTTTGATTCATTCATTTTAAGTTCATCATTAATTCGTTTTAAATCCTTTTCATTATCAATTAACAAACGATTAGCCTTATAAATCCAAAAAGTCTAATTTTGCAAGCAGATGAGCACATATCCTGTATTACCTCATAAGGAAGTCCCATTACTATCCTTTCGGCAGCTAAAGCTTTATCGCACATGCATGCTGGAGTACTTGATTTCCTTTCCTCAACAGTAGCGGCCGCATCATTCTTCTCTTTTCCTTTCGCAGCTTTTGAATTCCTTTTTCATCTGAACCTGTAATTTCCTCTTTCTCCTCTCCATCTGCCTTTTCTTCTTTCTCCTTTACTGAAGATTCATTTGTTCCTTTGAATTCCTTGAACAGCACAAATCCATCTTTATCAACTTCCATCTCATCACTTTCCACAACCTCAGCAACTAACGCGTGATTTATTTCAGATTGTTTCTTCCACCTCCACACTCCAGTCAAAGTTTGAGATCAAAGCTGACTCCTTTTTTGAATTTCCTTCTTCTTTTCTTTCTCTGCTGTCAATCTTGGTACTCCAGTGTTACTAGGATCTGTGACAATTGGTAATGGACATTCACGTTTAAAATGTCCCAATTGTTTACAGTTAAAGCACCTCAATTTTGACTTATCAAATCCTAGTTTTGAGGTAGATGATTGACCACCAAAGTTCTTTCTTCCTGTTCTTTCCATGAATCTCCTGGCTCTTAAAGTTAACATCGCCATTTGCCATTGAATGTCAGTTTCTTCTAAATCATCAGGATCAACCTGATACATATCCTCCATAGTCATTCCTTTACCTTTCAATTCACCGGCAACAAGAGCTTCATAGCTCTGAACAAACATTCCAAAAAGAGCCATTGTTTCAGATGAAATTGAATTTCAGCATTCACCTTAGAATTTCCCAATTCTTTTCCAACATGATTACTAACACTCGAGAAATTACTTGTATTGCTCCCTCCTTGAATTGGATTTTGAATGTGAGAGTTTGCAGCGGATGACAACAAAGCAGCATTTTGAGAAAAACCAGATGTGGGCATCATAGTCTGGTTAAATCTCTTCTTTTCATATCCAACTCAAAAGATTTCAACTTGTTAATGATATCCATCAGCTTATAATCTGTAAAACCTCTCTTGTTTGAGCATCCTCACTTGAAGACTCCACTGTGGTGGAAGAGAATCGAGAAGCCTGTTAACTTGTTCACTGTTGGAGAGTCTTTCATCATACTTCTTCAGAGTGCTTGAGACGGTTAAGAAACGATTTGTCAGATCTGTCAAACTTTCATTCTTGTATCCTACAAACGAATTGAACTCCTTTTCAGCTTGAATACTCTTGTCTTTCACCAGATCTGCATTCCATCATAGAATTCACAGAGAGCATCATAAAGAGATTTAGCATTTTTATGCTCTGCAAAACGATTGTAGATATCTGGAGCCAAGCAGAGAGTTAGAGCACCAAAAGCTTTTTGATCACGATCAATCAGTTTCAGATCTCTTTCAGTATAAGAAGATGGGTCTTTGTTCTGAGAAACGACATCACCAACCGTAACCGTAGGTATATGAGGACCTGAAATAATCGATTCCCATTGATTATGATCTGTGTAGAAAAAGAAAGCTTTAAGACATCTCTTCCAATCTTCAAAATTATCTCCATTAATGAGTCTTGGAGGTCTATTAGGAGCAACACTTTCAAGATCCGCAAGTGTAAGAGTAGTTAATTTCGACATGATAGTTTTGGCAGAAAAATTGATAATTTCGCTGGCAAATTCGCTAACAAATTCACTGAAAGAGGTGACTTGGCTAACAGTTTCCCTGAAACAATACTATCGCAGATACTTTCGAAAAAAACAGACACTTTCGCTTGCAATTTCGGCAACACTTTCACTTGAACAGAGACAACAATTGCTTAGTTTCGCTGCTAAATTCGCAGGAAACAAGCTTGAACTTTCGTTCAAAAATAGATTCGGCAGCAATTTCGCTTGATGATTGGTCAAAAACACTAATGAACTTTCGTTCAAGGGAATACTTTCGCTGAAACTCTAGAAAACAACTTCTGATTCAAAATAACTCATAATTTCGCTGAATGAAGATGACAGTTTCGCTGTAAGAACAGTAATTTCGCTGGTCGATCTCAAAACCTTTTTCACCTCAAAATCAATCTGAAATCATCCAAATCTCAATGAATTTGAGATCTGATGATTGTAGAATCTTCCTCAATCAAGAACGAGCATAATTCAATCAATTTCCATGCCAAAAACAGCTGATAATCCACTGAAAATTGATTGAAACTAGATATTGACCAAAACCACAAAAACTCAACAAATCAAGAGCACTAAGGCTCTGATACCATATTGTAGGTCCATGTGATCGATGAACAGTACAATTGATAGGATAGTTTGATCAATATCAAACACACAATCCAAATAACAACAATTGAGAAGTGAATATGATGAATCAAGACATAATTGGTACTCAAATGAACAAACTCACTCAATAACAATAAGCACAATTGTATTTCAATGAAGTAACTGCTTAGAAATGGTAGCTTGCAACAGAATTCCACGATTAGGGTTTTGCAAGCTTACCGAACAAAGTGAAATGACAATAGTATATATAGCAGTCATAGATTCGCTGACAGTTTCGCTACCAGCGAAACTGTCATGCCGAAACTATAGTTTCGCCCGGCAGAACACAAGTTCGCCGGGTAAACCAAAATAGCAAACTGTGAGCGAATGTATAGATTCGCTCACAGTTTCGCTGGACTGCCAAAACTGCTAATTACAAACAAAATACAAAATGAAACTAACAAAAGTCCTATTACAATGTAAAGTAAACATCTATACTAAAGTGAGTCCAACCTAACATGATCTTCAGAGAGTATGATCATATTTCCTCTTTCATATCCATGTTCAGAAGAAAGGAAGATAGAAACTTTCTCGGGCTTGATGAAGACCATACAGAGCTTTGTCAAGCTTGTAAACTCTGTGAGGGAAATCGGATCTTCAAAGCCAGGTGGTTGATCACGTAGACCCCTCATCAATCTTTCCATACAGGAAGGCACACTTTACATTCATTGATAAACAATAATTTCATGGATGCAGAATTGCAAGAAAGATTCTGATGATTCTAGTCTGGCAAAAGGTGCAAATGTTAGGATCAGTGATCTAAGTTGATCAATTAGAGTAGATTGTAGCGGAAATTCGAACAAGAATTAGAAATTGCAAGAACTCAATTGATATTCAATAGAAAGCACAGGTATTAGAGAGAGAATTGCAAAAAGGATATTTCATTCAAATACTTTCGTGGTGGTGAATGTCACAGTTACAAACTAGGTCATCATTCCTTATATAAGGAATGTGACGTCTGCTGATGTCACTTGATAGTGACATCTAAACGATTATACAAAACGAAACTATGCAAACTACTGAGAATGTTCTCAACAAATGATCACATCTCAGAGAATGTAAGTACAAGAACATAAAACTACTGAACTAAAACTATTGAAACTATAAACTACTAAAAAGGTAAATTACAAGTACTGAAAAAGAAAAACCATCACAACTACTGAAGTTAATAACTTCAGCTGTTGTCACAACTACTGATCACTCTGGTCTTCAGTCTTGTTTTCAGTCTTTGTTCTTCAGACTTTTACTTCAGACGTTGTCTTGCTGATAGCTTCAGACTTGTCTTTAGTACTTTACTTTCAGACTTTGTTCAGTAGTTTACTTTCAGACTTTGTCTTCAGTAGAAATCTTCAGATCTTGTCTTCAGACTTTGTCTTCAGACCTAGTAATCAGCTGATGTCTTCAGCTGTTGTGATCTTCTTCAGCAGTTGTAGTGTCTGTGGAACTTAGAGGTTTTTCTGATCAGGCTCATTGGTTCTTTTGGTCCAACAAACTCCCCGTGAACAATGCAGCCAAAACCTCTAGGTTTATTGATCATCCCACTTATTCTTTGGCAGAACACCTCTTGATAAGCTTCAGAGGTAATCATGTAAGCACAGGCCGGGAAAAGGTTTCTGATCTTTTGATTGGCAAGTATGGAAGGGAACTCTGTCTTGGGGAAACTGGACATAGAGTCTTGTTCCAACATGAAACCTAATTCCCATTGATGAGTCTGTAAGACTCACTTGCATAGGCCTCAAGGAGAACAACTTGTTCCTCCTGGTGAGTTCTTCTGCTTCTCCCTCAAAGAAGAACTCTGGGCCATAATATTCAGACAGATATCTTACTGTCTTCACATTCTTTAACTCAACAGTTGTGATCTCTCTGTATGCGAATTCATCTGGATGAGATCTTCTAGTAACAACTGGAGTTCACTCTTTGGAAGATCTTCAAGTCTCTTGTATAACAGCCCCTTCTTGATCATTTTGTTTTCAAGTATAGATTGAGGGGTTGTCTTTGAGTTATGTGCTCTCTTGAATTCTTCTATAATCTCCAGGGTGAGACTACCATACCCAACATAATTGAATCATTCCAAGTCTTTTTCACTTGGCCATGATATCTACTTGGTATGTTCTTCTTGTGAATTATGGAACTTACCCTGGGGTCTGGCCAAATTCTCACTCTTCTCTTTGATGTTGGAATGTATGTCTAAGAGTGTACAGCCTCAGAGCTTGTTTCTTCATTTCTTGAATGGATGAGGACTGAGGGAAATCCTTGTTAACCATTTTGAGAAATTGCTCATCATGCTACTTCTGTTGTTCTACTTCTTCAATCTCACTTTCACATTTCATTTGCAGTCAGGTGTGATCATCTGTTGACTTTTGGGCTCAGGTGTTTTAAGTTTGAGAACAGCAAGATTGGCAGACTGTCTTCATTATCATCCTTTCTTCTTCTTTTTCTACCCTCAACACATTCTCCTTTCTGGGTGCATCACTAGGTGTGGTTTGAGGTGGTTTTTGAGGTAATGGAATTGTTTTGTGGGTTGAGTTATGAGGGGTTTGGTTTAGGGATAGTGTTGGCAAGTTTTGGAGTTGGTCGTTTATGAGTTGGAGTTAGCGAAGGCTGATCTAGCATTTTTGTGGTAAGTTTGGCTTTGGAGAGCTTGGCCTTATCAGTTCTCTTCCCAACACCTGCCTCGTCCAATGCTTCTATAATTAACCACTTATTGAATGCTTCAGAAGAACATATTCTGCTGGTTATTGCCAGAATACTATCACTGGTCCATGATTTGATCTCAATTAATGATCTTCCCAAGTATTTTGCAATAAATCTGATCATTATCTCCAACCATTCCCTATCCATCACACTGTAACTAGCCCATATTTCTTGTATTTCATTAAGTTCCAGCCTTCTGATCTCAGTGTCTAAAGTGGCTGTATCAAAGCCCTATCTAAAGAGTTGGTCTATTATTCTGTCCATAGATCTATTATGAGCTTCATCAGCTTCTTTAACCAGATCTTCTAAGGATTTCTCTCCAATAGGCTCTTGTGTTTCAACACTTTTCTTCCTTTTATAAGTGATCAGTTGTTTCTCTTTCTCTAGCTCCTTTTCTTTTTCTTGTTGTTTCTCATTGACCACTCTCTTTCTCTTTCTTTCTTTTACTACCTTAGACTCAGTAGTTTCCCCCTTTTTGGATGCATTGGGATCAGGGGCTTGAAAGGCAGAAAGTGACTTGTGAACAACATCATCAATAAGTGTGTGGAGATTTGAGGAGATCCTTTCATCAATGGCTTTATGTACTATCTCAGTGCTGATGGGAGTGATGAGAGGTAAGGAGTTTTGAAATGTTGCAACCATCTGCTCAGAGGGGTTCTGTCCTGAGAGGTGATGCCAAAAGCAGTGGCTGGTGGCTTAGTTAAGTGTATTGGCTATTTGTTTGGTGAACCTTCAAATGAAGGTGCCATCTGTGGGTCAATGGGGATAGATGGACTTTCATCTTGAGACATTTTGGCTAGCAGCTCTTTGAGTTTGCTACCTCAGTCTCTAGGATTGTGTTATGGGCTAAGACATCAAAGAAAAAGCCCAGGTCATCATCAGTCTTTGCTGAATCATCTGACCTCCTGATTAAATCAGGATGTACATGCCCTGAGTGTAGATCAGTATATGCATGTGCCCCTTGTTCTTGGTTTGGGGACTTCCTGCCTCAGGACTTTGTCCTTCATTGGTAGTTGCCTTGGGAGGTCTTATATATGGTACCAACTTCATCCTGTTCATTTGCTGAATCAGTAGAAGTGGCAGCCTGACCAGATGTTCTAACCTCCTCTTCTACACTTGGAGATTGAACATTATAACCTTGTGTTGTGGGTTATCAGCAGCATTTTGGTCCTCCCCCTTAATTTTTGAGGTATTCCCAGTGTTAATTGGTTTCTGGGGAGGGGGTGAGGAATGCAGCTGACTCAGCACTTTAGCAACTATAAGAGTTGGGCTTGAGGAGTGGTTGCATTTGGAGATTGGTCAGAAGCGATTGCAACCGGGGTGAGAGATGCTCTTCAATGGTAGCCTTCTCAACTGAGATAGGTTCCAGTAATGTGGTATCCCTAATTGTTGTTGTAACAGGATCCTGTTGAGAGGCTACCTGTGCGGTTTCAGATGGTTGAGTCTCTGACATAACTGGGGGGTTAGAACCAGTATGTGTTTCCTGTATTGGTGGTACAGGGGCATCCTCAGGGGACTCATCTCCTGCGTGGCCTTTTTGGGCTTTTGGGGTGTGGGTTTGGTGGGGACTTTGGATCTGGAAGTGGAGGCTGTGGGTTCCCTCTGCTTGGGTTTGAGCAGCTGGGCAACCCCTTTGAGAGTAGGGTCAGAGTTATGTCTGGAGTATACCTCAGCTAAAACAGCTAGAGCAGGGACTCCAAGACCAACAAGGCCATCAGATTTTAATTGATTTAAAATTATGGCCATCAGAACCTGGGATATAGTAGCCATCTGTTTGTCAGAGGTTTCTGAGCTAGATCCTTAAGTTCCATAAACACTATCTCAGAAAAATTTAGAGTTTGTCGTTCAAAGATAGAATACAATACCTGTTGCCATTGAGGACATCTAATCCTATGAGGATGTCTTTGAAGCAAGGCAGATATTCACCATGTGGAAGATAAGTCTTTCAGCATCATGGAAGTTCTTTTTGAGAATGGTTGTAGCACTTAAGTCTCCTTCATACCCGTTGTTGATGAAAGACATATCAACGGTGCCTTCGGGTATTCTATAATACAGGTGGCATCATGCAAATTAGGGTTTTGCGAATGATGTCAGGGGTGATTACCACCTGTTTCTGGTCAACCAACGACTGGAGAGTGATTTAGCTATCATTTTCACCTGTTGTGAAAGAGACGTTGGTCCAGAATTGGTGTAAGGAATCGGGGTATATGGTAGGATTCAAAAGAAAAGCGGTTCGGTATTGGGAATCCACCATAAGATCGATGGCATTATCAAATTTGTTCCAGAAGGCCGATTTCGAGAGGTAGGCAACACAGTTGGGTCTAGTTTGAGTTTCATGGTCGCCATTGTTGAGAGAGAAAAGGATAGAAAACGGCTAATGAAACGTTCGGCTATAAGTGCATGTATTTATAGGTTATGAAAAGGCTGAAAAGAAAACGACTGAAAGTGTTGGTTTTGTCAGCAGTTGTATGAAAACAACTGAAGACTTGGTTTTAACTATCAGACATTTGAAAACAACTGAAGACTTGGTTTTAGTCATCAGTAGTTATGAAACTACTGAAAACCTTGGTATTGTCTTCAGGTGTAGAAAACAACTGAGAACTTGGTGTTAGTCATCAGTAGTTGTGAAAATACTGAAGACATGGTTTTGTCATCAGTTATTTAAGGTGAAATAGCAGTTTGTGGAAACGACTGAAGAGAAAATTCTCATGAGTAGTTTTCGTCAATTCTTAGCTTTTCAGTTGTTTCATACTGTCCTCAACACTTACTCATCATACTTTTTAGTTGTTTTCAGTTGTTTTATAGGACATGAGTACTTATCTGTTTTTACTAACATCAGGAGTTTGTAACTGCATCAGTTTTTTTGAACAGAATCAATACATATTTGTGAGATGTTTACTATTGGTCATCAGTACTTGTTTACTGAGATCATCAGTAGTTGTCACTTATTCTAGCGGCAGCATACCAAGTCTTAACACAAGGTTTTGGAAAGTTGAACTATCCAAAGGCTTAGTAAATATATCTGCAAGCTCATCAGCACTTGGCACAAACTTTGGATCAATCAGACCTTTTTCAAAACAATCCCTACTAAATTGGTGTCTGACCTCTATATGTTTGGTCCTAGAATGCTGGACTAAATTCTTGACAATACACAGAGTTGAAGCACTATCCATTAATAATGGAGTCTTAATCTCTGTAATGCCATAATCCAATAATTGGTTCTGAAACCAGAGTACATGAGATGTACAACTTGCAGCAGCAATGTACTCTGCTTCAGCAGTGGATGTAGCAACATATGTTTGTTTCTTACTCTGCCAAGAAATCAAACAGTTGCCTAGGAATTGACATCCACCAGAAGTTGACTTTCTGGTTAACTTACACCTTGCATAGTCACTATCAGAAAAAGCAACTAATTTGTAAGAGTGTCCAGTGGAATACCAAAGACCTAGAGATTGTGTACGTTGCAGATATCTAAAGATCCACTTGACTGCAATCAAATGAGACTCTTTAGGAGCAGCCTGAAATCTAGCACAAACACAAGTTGCAAACATAATATCTGGTCTAGAAGCTGTTAAATACATCAAGGATCCAATCATACATGTGTAAAGTGTTTCATCAACAGCTTTACCTTTCTGATCTACATCCAGTTGTGTCGTGTTCACATGGGAGTAGAACAGGGCTTACAGTTTTGTAAATCAAACTTATTCAAAATATTTTTTGTATATTTTGACTGATGAATAAAGGTTCCATCAAACTTTTGTTTGATTTGCAAGCCTAGAAAGAACTGTAATTCTCCCATTGCACTCATTTCAAACTTTTGTTTCATTAAACTTGTAAAATCATCACACAACTGGGGATCAGAGGATGCAAAAATTATATCATCAACATAAATTTGAACAAGTAGCTTATGCTGATCCACTTTCTTAATAAACAAAGTTTTATCTATGGAGCCTCTAGTGAAATTATTTTGAAGAAGAAAATTTGAAAGTGTTTCATACCAGGCTCTAGGAGCTTGCCTCTAGTGAAATGATTTGAGACATGGGGTGATTCTTCAACTCTTGGTACACTATAAGATCAGTGCAAGTGTTTGTAGCAGGTTCAGCAACAGCATATGTTGATCCAGACTCTGGAAACCAAGTATGAGATGGCAATTCAAATGATGTATAGGAGTTAGAAATCTCATTAGCATTTGTTGTGGATGGAGCTACTCAAGCTACAGGAACATCAAGTTTAGTGGACTCAGGCAGTTGATCACTAAACTTGAAAAGGTGAGTACTGATATCATCATCATCTTCAGTACCACCAGGTGAAAGATTTGCTGTAGAAGATGATTTATTCACATGATCTGCAACAGCTAGAGGTTGATAAGGAACATATTGCAGTATATCCTAATCAAACAACTCCACAGGGTTTGTGGAAATTTATCCTTAGGAGATTCATTGAACTTCACATACAAGGTTTCTTCAACTATCTTTGTTCTGCAGTTGAAGACTCTGTAAGCCTTGCATGTGGATGAATATCCTACCAAATACCCTGCATCCACCATAGGATCAAATTTGTGGAGTTGATCCTTTGTGTTGAGAATGAAACAAACCCAAAGGCTTTGATGAATGAAATTAGAGGAGCCAAATGATGTAAAACTTCATATGGAGTCTTCATCAACCTCTGATTTACTAAAACTCTATTCTGCACATAGCAAGCTGTGTTGACAGCTTCAGCCCAAAAGGTCAATGGCCAACCAGAGTCAGCCAACATGGACCTTGCAGCCGCAATTAGGGTCCTGTTCTTTCTCTCCGCTACTCCATTTTGTTCTGGAGTCCTTGGGATGCTAAGCTGCCTCTTGATTCCCTTTGAAAGATAAAAATCATCAAGTGTATGATTTTTGAATTCTATTCCATTATCACTCCTTATACACTTGACTAATAGGGAATACTGCTTCTCAACATACAACACAAAGTTTATAATCGTCTGAGCAACCTCATCCTTTGAATGCAAGAAGAAAGTCCATACAAATCTGGAGTAATCATCCATAATTACTAGACAGTATTTCTTCTTCGCCATGCTCATCACTCTCACAGGACCAAATAGATCCATGTGCAGTAACTGCAAGCAGGTAGTGGACTTAGGTTCTTCAATAGAAGGGAATGAGACTTTGTGTTGTTTTCCTTTCAAACAAGCTGTGCAGGTTTCATCACAGTGGAACTCCTTTAATGGTAGACCTCTCACTAAACTATTGTGGATGAGCTCATTCATGTTGTTGAGATTTACATGACCCAGCCTTCTATGCGACAGTTTAGATTCCCGAGGAGAGGCTTTGGAGAACAAGCAAGGATGACCCTTCAAATCAATATTCTTTGACAAATCCAAGGCATATACTCTTCCAATCCTGTTGGCCCTCAGGAGAGTATCTTCATCCAATACCTTGTCAATCAGCCTCAGAACTTGGGAAGACAGAATCCTGCAGTTCTTGCTTGTGAAAAGTGCAACATGACCTTTATCACACATCTGACTGACACTCAATAGATTATACTTGAGATTCTCCAGATGGTTAACATCATCAAATCTGAGTTCTCCATTAGACAGATATCCTTTCCCGATGATGTAACCCTTAGCATCATTTCCAAATGAAACAAATCCCTGCTTTCCTTGAGAGTAGTCATTAAGAAGAGAACTGCTCCCTGTCATATGCAGAGATCCTCCACTTTCTACATACCAGATGCTCCTTTGGCATGCTGAAGAACCCTGCATTCATCACAAGGAACTAGTTAGGTTTTGAGACCCAAAACTTTTTGGTTTTGGGTCTGTTTTCATCAACAGATTTAACCATAACTTGTTTCTCATGATTAACAGCTGCTAAAGGTGGAGATGGTGCTGAAATGGATTCCTTGGATTTGGGCTTGGAATACCTTTTCAGTGGTTTGATCACAAGTGCATCTAGTTGGTCAACTCTCCCCAAAAAATGTTGAACCATCATAACAAGTTGTGTCTCATTTGTAGCTAAAGCTTTCAGCTCTTGTGACACATCAGTGCTTGTTTTTGATGAGTTCCTATGGCCCACCATTTCCTCCTTCAAATTCACAGACTTAGTCTCATTTTTATCATGAGGAACACTATTAGCTATTTTATGATAAACCCTATCCTTCTTTTGGATTTGGGTGAAGCCTTGGGTTTATCACATTGGGAAGACTGTGGTACAAACTTGGTCTCAAACTCATTCTTCATTTTATCCATCTGAATTTTAATGAGCTTATCTCTGTTGAGTTTGGAACCCTTTTTGTACCAACATTCATCAAAATGATGATTGAATTTACCACATATTTCACATGGCATATCTTCATCTTGGATTGATCAACTTCTGAAGTGGAAACTACTGAAGGTGTGATCTTCAGTACTTTCCTCCTTTCAGTACTATGTTAAGTACAGAAGGATCTGTAACAACTGAAGACTTGTTCTTCAGCTGTTCTCTATCCGTCCTGAAAGACCGTATGATAGATTCCTCAGCAGTTGTTAATCCTTTTATTTCAGTTGATTTGAAATGCTTTTCAGATGTTGTGACTTGCCTTTCAGTACTTGAGGTACTTTGAGGGACAACATCTGAAGTACTCAGCTTCATGAGCTTATCAGTAGTTAACCCATCATGTAATTGATTTGCGGAGGTATCAACACTGATTTCATCTTCTGATCTTGGGTGATCACTTGAGGATGATACACATGATGATGTGGTTTGGAAATTACTTTCACCTTCAGATTTTACTATTGATTTTGGAGTAAAATCTGTAGGTGGTGCAATGTGATTGTATCCTATTCTAAACTTCACATTCGAAGCTGTGTGCCTGCTCAGAAGCATTTCCAATCCCTTGCAGGATGATACCCAGCGGTCACACTCAACTTGGGTAGCTGCAAGTGTTTCGTTGAGATCTCTGTGGTTCTCAAGAATGACCTCAACTTTAGCCTTTTCATCATTTAATTGGCATTTAAGCTTATAAATGTCATCATCTTTATCTTTAAGGACAAACTCATACTCAGCTTTTCTTTTGGAAAGGGTTTGCTCAAGCTCACGTTTTTTATTAATTAAAACTACATTTGTCTCTCTAAAAGAGATAAATGCAGCTATGCAAGATTAGAACATAGCTTGGCCTTAGCCTTAGAGGATACCTGGGTACCTGTGATGAAGATGCATTGGAACATGAACCCTCAATAGACTCCAGGGCCATGAGAGCAAGATTCCCAAAAGGATGTTCACCACCATGTTGACCATCACTAGCAAACAATTGCTCATTACCAGAAAGATCATCTGGTAAACTGCTTCAGTCAACAGCACCGGGGTGAAGAAGCTGTGATGAGGTTGTGATTGAGATGGTTGAGGCTCAGGTAAGGCTTGAGGTTGTTGTGCAATAGGAACTTGAACTTGATTTGGCTGTGGCATGTAATAGCAGGGATATGGATATGGCATTGGATCCTGAGGGACAAAATATGCAGGAGATAGAGGTTGTGAGTGATGACCAGAACTAGCAGGATGTTGCCATCTGTTTTGTGAACTATTGCTTGGAAAAGTCACAAAGGGTGCACAGGAGTTAGATCCAGTTGATCTACTGCAAAGTGCCCAAGCCTGTGGTATTTGTGACACCTCAACTTACTCTTGTCAAAACCAACTTTGGTTTTGCCAGACAGTCCTGGAAATTTCCTACTAGTTTTCTTGTAGAACTTTTGAGATCTGATATGAATCAACGCCATTTGGCTCAGAATATCCATCTCTTCTAAGTCATCATTAGCAATACCTTTCAAATCATCCATAATCAAGCACAAATTGTCACTATTACAGCCTGACTGACTATCAACACTAACAAATGCATGATCAGAACTGTTTGAAGAGAAATCTATATGCTCATCATAATGGCTTTCTGATGTAGCATATTTGACAAATGACCAACCAAGGCAGTGTTCCCTGGTCCAAAGTCATCAGTGAGCTTTCCTGATGATGCCAGTTTCCTTTTCTGCTCTATCTCTCTTTCAAATGTAAGCAGTTTCCCATAGAATTAGGTAAGAGATAGGCTATCCAGATTTGCACTGGAGCGTAGGACAATGGTATATGTATCCCATCTCTCAGGAAGTGATCTAAGGAACCTGTTATTCATCTGGCTATTAGTGTATTCTTGTTTGACCATTTTCAGCTCAGAGATCAAACAGGAAAAATGCTCAAACTATTGAGTCAGTGTCTCACCCTTCCTATGAGAGAATGTCTCATATTGTTAGGCAAGGATTTCTCTGTTGTTTGCTAAGACCTCATCTATTCCACCAAATTGTTCTTTCAATTCATTCCAGAGGTCATGAGCAGTTTCATGATGCATAAGCCCAGAATATATTTCATTCGGCAGTGCCGTGGCCAGAGTTCCATGTGCTTTAGCATGAATCTCAAATAGTTTTCGATCCTCATTTGAGTATTGTTCCTTCTTCTTTGGAACCATTTGGTTGGTTTCCGGATTGTTCACCATAGGCTTGTGTGGACCATGTACCACAGATGTCCAACAACCTGAACTGTTAATAGACAGGTGATGGAGCATTCTTCATTGCAATATGTTATACTCAGTCCTAACCAGCATCGGAGGCTTGGTTGAGGAACCAGTATTGTGAGGGTCATTAGAAGGAGTAGTCATTCTAAGATTCAATCAAATTCAATTAAATTTTAACCGATTTAGCACAAAACACAACAAACTCAATATGAACCAAGAGAAATCTCAAAGCAAATAACCGAAAGCAGCAGAAATTCAATCTCTATAACCAATTCTTGCAAATATACTAATTCGATCAAACTTAGATATCGAAATAGCAGTTTCAATGATCAATTGTTAGATCGATCAATGATTAACCAGCTCTGATACCATTTGTTAGGATCAGTGATCTAAGTTTGATCAATTAGAGTAGATTGCAGCGGAAATTCGAACAATGAATTAGACAATTTAGCAAGAACTCAATTGATATTCAATAGAAAAGCACACGGTTATAGAGGGAGAGAGAATTCTGCAAAAGGAATATTTCATTCAAATACTTTCGTGGTGGCTGAATGTCACATTTTACAACTAGGTCAACATTCATGGCGTCTGCTGATGTCACTTGATAGTGACATCCAACAGATTTATACAAACAGCTGAAACTATGCAAACTACTGAGAATGTTCTCAACAACTGATCACATCTCAGAGAATGCTAAGTACAAGAACATAAAACTACTTAACTAAAACTACTGAAACTATAAACTACTGAAAAGGTAAATTACAAGTACTGAAAAGAAAAACCATCACAACTACTAAAGTTAATAACTTCAGCTGTTGTGACAACTACTGATCACTTTGGTCTTCAGTCTTTGTCTTCAGTCTTGTTCTTCAGACTTTTACTTCAGACATTGTTTTCAGCTGATAGCTTCAGACTTTGTCTTCAGTACATTACTTTCAGACTTTGTCTTCAGTAGTTTACTTTCAGACTTTGTCTTCAGTAAAAATCTTCAGATCTTGTCTTCAGACTTTGTCTTTAGACCTCGTAATCAGCTGATGTCTTCAGCAGTTATGATCTTCTTCAGTAGTTGTAATGTCTGTGGGACTTAGAGGTTTTTCTGATCAGGCTCATTGGTTCTTTTGGTCCAACACAAACACTTTGTCATAGTCGATTCCTTCTTCCTGAGTGTATCCTTATGCCACAAGTCTTGCTTTGTTTCTGATGACAATCACTCTATCATCAGTCTTGTTTTTGTATAACCATCTGGTACCATAGGGTATTGTCCTTCGGGAAGATCTACCAGTTGCCATACTTCTTGCTTCTTGAATTGGAGCAATTCTTCCTGCATTGCTTCAATCCAGCTATTGTCTTGAAGTGTCTCTTTGATGTTCTTGGGTACTATTTGACACAGAAAGCATGAGAACAAACAGATGTTTATAATACTGGGTTTGCTTCTTGTCACCCTCTGATTAAGATCAACAATAATGGTTTCTAATGGATGATTCTTGTGTATTCTTGTGGTTGGAATGGTGTCACCAGCAATAGTAACATCAAGATTGGAGACATTCAGTTCATTATGGTCAGAGGCACATTTATCTGGTACTGTTATTGAATTACGAAGATTGTCAACTATTGTTTCAGTTACTGCTACATCTTCAGCAGCACTACGATTGCTTGCATCAGTTGATGTACCTTGTGTTTCAACTGGAGGAGTAGCTTGTTTTTTATTTCTGATCTCATTTGACAAGTCATCTGAGTGAGATGGTATCAGGCTTGGACCTCCTTTAGAAGAAACACTAAGGTTTTGTGACAGTTGTCTCATGGGATCAGCTTGAGGAGGAACATCTTTATCATGTGTTCATCAAATGTAGGAGGAATCAATAGAAAATTATCTCTTTTATCTATAGCTGATGAAGTATCACTTGAATGTATATTTCCTGCATCAGACAAGTGAAATTGGTCAAATGATTTTGTAAACGTGTCAATATCAAACAGCCAATCAGGACCACTTGTAGATTTGGGAAACGAATGTTCCTTGAATTGTACATTTGTTGACTCATCAATAATGTTTAATCTAGGATCAAACACTCTGTAAGCCTTTGAAACAGAAGAATAACCTACAAAGAATCCTTCATCAGACTTGGATGAAAACTTTCCCTCATAGTCTTGGGTGTTTAATATTGAGAAAGGACTACCAAATGATTTAAGAAATCTAATAAATGGTTTTCTATGGAAGAGCAGTTCATAAGGAGTCATCTTCTTTTCTTTGACAAGCAAAGTTCGATTCTATACAAAGCATGAAGTATTAACTGCCTCTGCCCAGAAGGTGATAGGTAGTTTAGCATCAGCTAGCATCGTTCCTGCCGCTTCAGTCAGTGTTCTATTTCTCCTTTCAGCTACCCCATTTTGTTGTGGAGTTCTAGATTCATTGATTTGATGAGGAATGCCTTTGGTTGCACAAAAAGAAGTCATACTATCATTTTTGAATTCAGTACCATTATCACTTCTTATTAGTTTAACCTTAGATCAAGTTGATTTTCAGTTTTAGTGATAAATTCTTGTATGATTTGGGATGCTTCATTTTTATGAAGAAAGAAGAAAACCCATGTGAATCGTGAAAAGTCATCAATGATCATTAAACATATTGTTTCTTTCTAATACTCGTTACAAGAGTTGGTCCAAAAAGATCCATGTGAAGTAACTTCAATAGAGTGTTGTTAGTGTTCACCAGCTTAGTTTTGTGAGACGATTTGTATTGTTTTCCTTTGAGGCATGCAGAACAGTGACCAATAAAATGAAATTCTTTTTGAGGGAGACCAATGACATGGTTTCCTTTGACCAACTTGTTCATGTATTTGAAGTTTGTGTGCCCGAAACGTCTATGCCAAAGTTGTGACTCATCAAATGATGCTTTTGACAAAAGACATGTTTCTTCTTTAGGTGATGCAAAATGCATGTTTAAGACATATGTATTGTTCTTCCTTGGGGTCTTTAAGATAACCCATTCCTCAAGGATCTGAAATCCAGGTTTCAAAATGTAGCAATGAGTGTTTGTAAAGTGCGTGAAATATTTCTTGTTGTAGATCTGAGACACGCTAAGCAGATTAAATTCAGCTATTCACAGTAGTTCACTCTAGCAAAGCTCAGCATCCCGTTAGTTATAGATCCTTCACCTGTAATTCTACCACCTTGTGAATCTCCACCAAATGCCATAGTAGTTCCTTGTACATGCTTGACGTCATGAAGGAGGGAACGATCTCCGGTCATGTCTCTGGAGCATCCATTGTCCACGTACCATAAGGTATTGGACCTGTGTGGATGAACCTGCAAGCAAAAGGAGCTAATTAGAATAAGAACCCAAGCCATGATGGTCTTGGGTTTCCCGTTCCTATTCATGATGGTGACCTCCTGATATTTCCCTCTAAATTAAGGTTTAGATGTAGGTGCCTTGGGAGATATTTGGTAATGAATGGCTTGAGTCATCTCATCAACATCTACTGAGGATTCAGACGAGTAATGAAATCGTTGGTCTCTATTTCTTTGTAGAATTTAGTCCATTTTTCATTATCAAAAGTAGGTTTTTGTTTTGGAAGGTCAAGTTGGTGTTTCATTGTGAGATGATTTCTTTGACCCTTCCTCAATTCCCTCAAATTATTCCTGTCATTTGTTCATCTAGGTGTCCTAGATTGAGTATTGTGTAAATGAGGTCTGACAAAATGCGTCACAGTGGATGTTTTTGAGATGGGCTTGAGTTGAGGAATTCTGAAACCCTTCTAATTGAAGTAACAATCAGATGTATTGTGATAGTTCATGTCACAAATTGAACAATACTTGTTGAAATAGCAATTTTTGGTGGACTGGTTGTTCATATCACAGATAGAGCAATATTGAATAAAAAAGCATTTATCTGTCTTGTGATTAAACATTTCACAAATGTCATAATATATTTGTTTGTTTCTTGAATCAGTTTTTGCCTTGTGTGACTCAGCTGATATTTTCTTTTCCTGGATTACTTTCTTTTCTTTAGGTGATGAATTAGAATAAACCCTTTTAGTAGTTTGCTTCACAACTCTACCTTTATTTAATTGTGTGGGCTATTTTTGTTTCTTCAACCCATTTCTTACTTCTTTCTCAAACTGGTCAACATGTTCCTTGTTACAGATATCAAAACCAACTCCCTGCCTTAATCTTGAAGACTGAGGGTCTCATATTGAACGCAGTGTTACTGTTTGTTTCTTTTGCAGTGAAACCTTTTATGATTTGCTTGAATTTTTTGTAGATATGATCTCATTATCAGAAATACTCTCAGTAGTGGTCTGTCTTTACATATTTCCTTTTTACTTTGTAACACAAATGGTATGAATTTTATGAAAGGGACAATTGCATTTACATGGCTTGATGGTTTCATGACACTCACTGTCTTGTTTGAACAATTTTTAATTTTGATTAGGGGACCTAACTTGATTTTATCCTCATTGGTTTCAATATAAACATCAGGTTTATTTTGAGGATTGGTCACTTGTTTTACTATAGATTTTGGTTCCATAGTTTTAGTGTCCATTTCTTTTGTGAGTGAGACAAATTCATGCATGACAGTGTAGTTGTCATTATACGGTGGAGGACATGGATTATACCCAATCCCCGACATGTCCTTCGCATCCTTTTAAGAATCAAGCATCTCTTGCAGCTTGACTAAAGACATTTGAAACATTTCAAGTTTTACTTCATTTAGTGAATGTTCAGCCTTAGATTGAGCTAACTTTTCAGTAAGGAGTCATTCTCAGCTGCAAGAGTGTACTTTTCACCATGCAGTTTTTCTATGTTAGAGATAAGAGATTTGATTTTGATTTCAAAGCCTTTTATTTCTCCCTTCATCATCTCTGACTTTACTTTTTCTTCCTTAATTTTATCTGCCAGTTTGTGGTTATGCTCCGTGTAACTTGCAATTCATTAGTACATTTTGCCAGAAGACTGACTGCTTTCATGAGCTTGATTTGTCAGTTCGGGTGGATTTTGGTATGATTGGTGTTGATGATATTGTTGTTGTTGGTTGTTGGAGTGAAAGCTTGAGTTAGGCTGTGAGGATGACTGGCCTTGAGAGTTCCTTTGATAGTTGTTTCTCTTGGGGGCATTGCACTCTCTGGAGAAGTGACCAGCCATGCCACACTTAAAGCATTTCACCTTGGATTTATCATATCCAAGTTTTGTATTTTCATTTAGGCTCAGCTTTCTGCCTTTTCTAGAGAACATCTTGGCTCTCATGGCAATCATGGCCATTTGCCATTGCAGATCCATTTCTTCCATATCATCCGTATCCATTTTCTCCAATTTTTTTTGAATTAGATGAGCAGAAGTGAGTCTTCCTAGAAAGTATGCTTCGAAGCTCGGAACAAAGGCATTGTAAGTTGTCTTTTGTTCTTTTGATCTTGTATCTTCAGGAGTGGTTTGGGGAGCAATAGTGACTCTGGAAGTTTGAGGAGCAGCAGTGACTCTGGATATTTGAGAAGCTGTTGATGGATGATTGATACCTGGAGTTGCAATGAATCCAGTGCTGTTCATTTGATCTCTTGATGTGATGAAGTCATCCTCCTCAATGATGAACGCATTTCCATAGAATGAGATTCTGATTGAAATTTGTAGGCCTCAATCACTCTTGGTCCACCAAGATTTCTACTTCTTTCATCAAGTTCTAATGCTTCTATTTTGGCTATCATGATATCCAAAGTAGTACTCTCAAGATCAAGAGTATTTTTCAGCATAGTTACATTCTGTTTCCAGCTTTCAGGGAGGCTGTGAAGCATCTTTTTGTTTAGTTCTTGATTTTGTAGGTGACTCCCATGATTTCTAAATCATTTACCACTGTAAAAATCTATGTAATTGTTTGGATATGGACTCTCCTTGGTGTGGTGGAATGTTTCATACTGATTAACAAGCTTATATTTGTTAATTTCAGTTACCTCACTACTTCCTTCACACATGGTTTTTAATGCATCCCATACAGCTTTTGCAGTACCATACTTCTCTAACCTTTTCAGCACATCCGTCTTGAGTGCTTGAGTTAGAATGGAGAAGGCTTTGAGGTTAATCTTGATTTTCTTGTACTCTTCATTATCTAGAGTTAGATCTTCAATGGGTATTCTAGCATTTTCATAAATTGCAGCTTGATACGCAGACAGAGTGATAGGGATGTGTGGCCCCTTGCATATTGAGATCCGGAAATCAGGATCTACACATGTGATGTAATTCCAAAACCTGATTTTCCACTGTTAAAACTCAGATTTATGTTTATGCATAGGAGGTTTAGGTGTATGACCAAGTTCTAATTAACTGTTAGAATCCATTTTAACTAAGTGTTTAACTGGTAAATATGGATTTAGATGATTTTTAGGATTGATTTGTCCAACTTGTCCATACAGTTCAAACGGATTTCAGAACCAGATCTGTGATTGTTTTGAGTTGCTTCCTCTTATGAATATTTTGGTGACAGAGTGTTGACAGGAGTATTTTCTGCAGTTTACTAAGTAAAGATGATGATATACTCTACTAGCAACTTGATTACGAGATCAATCGAATTCTATTCAGTTCTTGCGCAGATCTGAAAGAGAAGCGAGAGCCAAAGCTATGATACTAATTAACTGGGTATGTAAGATTGAGATTCTTACTATGAATCGAATATGATAATCAAGTCAATGATTGAGTGGCGGAAACAAACAATCAAAGAACATTCAATGCAAGAAATATACTCATAAAAGCTTTTGTATTAAATATGAAAGGTGATTGATTACAGATAAGAAATGACAACAAAAATTTTCTATCTATTCATGGTCACCTCATGACGAGGTTATCTATTCTATTTATAGGCAGACAAGATGCCTTTTACAAAATGACTAAACTACCACTCAACTATTACATCAGAACTAGTCTAAGTTTTCATCCACATCTTTGCTTGTTCATCCGCACTGACAAATGCGGATGAGTTAACTTGATTAGCATTTCTTCACTTGATCATCCGTATTAGTATGTTGTCATCTGCATTGGTTAATGCGGATGAACAAATACTTATGCGGATTTGTTCGGTCATCCGCATTTGTCAAATGCGGATGAGCAAAGTCTTGTCCGCATTGTTTCTTGGTCTTCAGCATTTGTCAATGCGGAAGAACAAATACTTGTCTGTATTTGTTTTATGTCTTCCGCATTGACAAATGCGGAAGACAACACTTGGTAATTCTGAGCACGATCATCATCCACATTTGTTCTTGGACTTGTGGGATTCCAGCAAGGCAACCATCAAATCACTCATTGAATTGGCATGTATGATCCTTTCAGGGTGCAACAACCAAGCTCGAGTTCTTGTGTTGTGTAATTCACCTCATGAACCTTCAATTGTTTCGATGCATAAGCTATGACCTTTCCTCGTTGCATGAGAACACAACCAAGGCCTTGTTTAGATGCATCACAATACACGGTGAAATCATCATTTCCATCGGGTAGGGTCAAGATAGGAGCATTGCACAACTTGTGCTTTAACGCTTCAAAAGCTTCTTCTTGCTCAGAACCCCACTCGAACGGTTTATTATTTTGTGTCAAAGAAGTGGGCGGCTTCGTGATCCTCGAAAAGGTGGCAATGAATAGCCGATGATAACCAGCAAGTCCTAGGAAAGAATGAACTCAGTAGGAGTTGTAGGAACACCCAATCTTCACAGCTTCCACCTTTGCAGGATCAACGTGAATTCCTTGGCTATTCACCATGTGTCCTAAAAATTGAACTTCCTTGAGCCAAAATTTACACTTCCAGAACTTCACGTACAATTGCTCTTTATTCAACTACTCAAGAACTTGTTGAAAATGTAGCTCGTGATCAGTGTGGGACTTGGAGTAGATAATTATGTCATCAATGAAGACGATCAGAAACTTGTGTAGATAAGGCTTGCATACTCGTCTTATGAGATCCATGAAGACAGCAGGAGCATGGTTAAACCCAAAGGCATGACCATGAACTCATAATGCCCATAACGAGTACGGAACACGGTCTTTGGGATATCATCATCATGGACTCGTAATTGGTGATATCCATAACGTAGATCAATCTTCGAGAATATAGCAGCTCCTTGAAGTGGATCAAACAAGTCATCGATAAGGGGAAGAGGATAGCGGTTCTTGATGGTAAGCTTGTTAAGCTCACCATAGTCGATGCACATACGAAACGATTCATCTTTCTTCTTCATGAAAAGAATAGCTGCACCCCGAGGTGAAGAACTAGGACGAATGAAGCCCTTCTTGGATAACTCTTGAAGTTGACTAGAGCGTTTTTGCATTTCCGATGGTGCAAGCCGATATGGTAACTTGCCACGGGGTTTGCTCCCGGTATCAAGTCAATTTTAAACTCGACTTCAGCACGGGAGGTAGACCACTAAGGTCATCGGCAAATACTTCAGGAAAGTCTCGTACAATAGGGACATCCTTATGTTCTTTCCTTGGCATTCGTGTTGACCACGTAAGCCAAGAAGGCCATATACTTCTTGCTTAAGCACTTTCGAGCTTGAGTGCAAGACATGAGTTTAAGCCATTTGGAGGATTTTTCACCGAACACCTTGAAAGTATCTCCAGAAGGTAATGGTATATGGATGAACTTCTCGAAAAAATGATCTCAGCATGGTGTTTGGTTAACCAATCCATACCAATGATGATGTCAAAGCTTCCAAGTTTCGTAGGGATAAGATCGATAAGAAAATCGAGTGCGTCAAGACTTAAGATGCAATCTCGAATAATGATGTCAACGGTGATTGGTTCTCCATCGCCAACTTCAACGGTAAGAGTTATTTCTAGTTTCCTATGTGGCTTAGCAAGTATGGGTTCAAACTTTAACGAAACAAAACTCTTATCGGCTCCATAGTCAAATAAGACATAGGCATAAGTTTTATTAATAAGAAACATACCATTCACCACATCGTTGTTTGCTTGTGCTTGATTTGCGTTGATGTTGGAAGCACGTCCTCGGGCTTGTGGAACATTACCTACAAGACGAGGGCATTATGGGTGGAAATGACCAGGTTCCCCACAGTTGTAGCAAACACAGTTTGTGACCACGGTGACGTTGTTAGGTGCACGGTGGCTAGTCGCCACAAATGACCATATTGACCGCATAAGGTACATATGCGGCATGGTTGATTACCCGGATGATGATACGTACAAGTGTTGCACATAGGTTGAGGATGAGCATAGGACCTAGCCCCATGCACTTGTGCCACAGGTGAAGCCGCAGGTACAAGTTGTGTTTGGGGTGGTTTAGGTGCAGCCACGACGTAGTTGCGTGCGTGTGTAAACTTGCGCTTCTTGTTGTTGTGTGACAGTTCAGCTTTAGTCTCCTTAATGGCCTGGTAGCCGTCTTTTCCACCTTCTTTGCACCCTTCATAGACATGGTGTCCGCTCTGGGCACCCTTCATAGATATGGTTCTTGGTGAGTTGAGTGGTGATAGTGATGGCTTCTTCCAAGGTTGTGGGTCAGCTACCCACTACAGCATCTTGAATTTGGGGTGGTACACCCTTAATGAACATCTCGAGGTTGCATGGGACAATATCGACCATGTGAGGCAGCAGTATACTCAACTCATGATGCCTAGTTGAGTAGCCCAAATGGTCACCACCATCTTGCTTCAAGTTCCAAAACTCCTCCTCCGACTTTGTAGTTCGCTTCTTGGGCAGAACTTCATGATGGCGATGTTCTTGAAATCTTCCCAAGTAATTGCTAACACGGCATCAGGACCACGGTTTCTCTTCTCGCTATTCCACCAGGTAAGTCCCTTTGTTGGAGCATGCTAGTGGCATAATGAACTTTGAGTGCTTCGGAACACTCACAATTGACAAAGGTGTTCTCCATGCTCTCGAACCACTCAAGAAGACCAGTGGCTCCTTCCTTGTCACTATAACTAGTGGGCTTGCAAGAGCTAAAGTGCTTGAAAGTGCGAGTTTGGTTGTTGCGCCCATGGTTAGAACTATTCTCTCCTTGACCATTCCCATTGTTGCTAGAGTTGGTCATCAAAGTGCTATTGAGTTTAGCAACCATGGTCGGGATGACAACAGCCATTGCCGGGCAGTCATGGCGGCTAGCATACGATCAGGACTTCCACACTTTCCATTATGACGAGACATGCTAGAATATACGAAATGAGTTAGACACGGGAAAGAGAATAACAGGATTATAATTTTTCATGGATAAGTCAAAAGTTGTAAGGTATATGGAATGGTTCCATTTGGTAACGCATTGCCATTTGGAATGTTGACACGTCAAGGTAAATTGACCCTTCGCCTTAGAAATTGTGTATGTTGACCATAGTTTATCACTCATCCAAAAATCCCCTTTATGTTTGTTGGACCAATATTAAAGATGTTTAACCATTTAAACAACAAAAACACAGGGGAAACAAACCTTATATAAAGTTTTGTAAGCTGAAAATTAAGGCAATTTTATTTCAACAACAAACCCAAGATTGTAAGGATCATTAATATGTGAAGGAACTAGCAAACAAGGAAACTATAACAACCAAAATGAACCATGGAACTACCTTCCAAAGCTGCCCAAAAACATTAGATGAACGACGTTCCAAAGGTTGCCTAAAAAAGTTGGATGTGAAGAAGAGGATGAAGTATTGAAGGACCAAAACACCAAAGAAGATGTCCTCAAGCTTGTATACCCACAATCCTCAAGCAAAGCACTTTGTTGCTAGGATTGTTGACACCAAAATCGCAAGAAGTAGGCTGCAGAAAACCCTTTCTCAACCTTGTTATTCCTTCTTAGATGAGAGAAAAGATGTGTTGCATGTATGAGAGAGAGTGGAAAGGATGGAGTGTGAAATTAGTGAATGTGGTGTTGAGTTCCCAAGCAACAAAAGGGCAAAAGACCCATAAAGGGGCAGCCGAAAATTAAGTTAAAATGGGTTACCCCCATTTTAAAACACCCATTAAACATTCACTAGTTATATGATTAGTTATATAATTAACCTTTTAATTATATAACTAAAACCACTATTATTATTTGATGTTATTTAACCAACTTAAATAACATTGTAAATAATGTCCATGAACAAAAATCCTTATAAGTTGTTCTTCTCACATACAATTTATTTAGAAAACCATTTTCTAAGTTGGTGTAATTATTTATTTGCATGATCATATCATCAATTAAATACATATTGGTGTTGCTAAACTTGCTATTGGGTATGACCCGACTTGGATCATAACGTACTAACCACATAAATGTTTTATGTGTCTTGGGCATAAAATCCAACAATCTCCCACTTGCATAAGATTCAAAGAAAATTAATGCAAGCAGTAAATACCGCCTAAGAACGGTATACTACCCTTAATACGCATGATTAAATGCCATAAGTCTAAAGATCCAAGTCATAAGCATAAGTATACGATTCCATGTGTCGTCGAGAATAAGATTAAGAAGTTTCATTTGTCGGGGAGAGTCAAAGGGTCAAGGTTATGTTTAGGGAGACAAAGAACAATGTTTAAACAATTACATGGAAAACCTATGCAAAGGCATCATGTTTCACATAAGTATGGCATAGCATTATGTAGCATGCAAATCAATATATTTTACAAGAATAATACTATTATTCTATAAGGTTCATGCATAAACTATAGTCTAGGTCACCATTTCTAATAACATAAATCCCTATAGTTATGGGCTCTGATACCAATATGTGAGACCTTAACCTTGACGGCGGAATCGTCGAGATGTGAGGATTAAGATTGTTCACAGTCACATAACGCTATATTTAAATGTAGATATTCAAATTATAAGTTTCAAAAGGAATTACAAACATAAAGTCTTAATCATGAATGTATTCATTATTATAACATTATGCATATCAATTTAAACAATCACAAACCTATATAATCAAGTCAATATACGTTACACAACTCATTAATGAAATATTGAACATTATAAATCACAACCAAACATTCTCATTTCACTAATTACCCAAGCATTACATTAGCGTAAGACATTCAAGACATATTAGATTAAGATCCAAATCTAGGTACATATGTATCAACAAACTCCCCCTTGGACCTAGATCTATCTATCGTCTTACCTTCTTCATAATCTCTTCATACTTCTTGTACTTTTCCTCTCTTGTGACTCCTGCATGTATTTCAAATGCAAAGCAGAGTCGTATCACATTTTTGAATTGGAGGGCTTGTATAATATCCTGCATGTCATAGAATAGTGGCCACTTGTATAGAGTGTAGACGTCGTCAGTTGAAAAGTCGGTAAGCCACATCAGGTCGAAATCTGATAGTACCATTTTGTCCTCTTTGTTAGAACTACGACAGCTTCCCCTATTCTCCAATCATAGTACCACCATTTGAAGTGAGGAGTAAGGTCCTGTGGCATCTCCCGTAGGGGGATCTTTGACATTGTTCATGGAAGACTCCACTTCAGCACTATCTTTGGCTTTCCAGTTATGGGATCAACTTCAAAACGTCTCATATACCTCATAGGTTGTTGAAGTTTGAAGTTGATCCACCTTGTGTGGTACTCTTTCTTCAAGGCAGCCTCAAACTAGCCTGGCATCTTTCTCAGGTCAACGTATAACAACTTCAGTTTAGCCAGCTGGTTGAGCTCAAAACCAGGTAGAGACTTTAGATCATGGGTGAATCTAAAGTACTCAATACCTTCTTTCTCTCACCATGTATACATTAAAATCATCAAAATGTGCCACGTGATAATCTTGCCAAACACCTTATGATGTTTCTTCATATTGTAGAGCTTGGTGTAGACATTCTGTTTAGAAGTAGCGAGTTGGGCTCGGATCTCCTGAAAACAAGCAACCCATTCAGCCTTTCTGATATCAACATCACTGTTTGAGGCTTGGGCTTGTTCTTCAAACTTCTCGGACTCTTGCTCTATCTTATCTAATATCTTAAATGTATCACCGACCAGGGAGTCACCCAAATTGGGGACCATATTTCCCTCTTTATCAGCGTACTCGGGATAGTGCTTGTAGTGAAGTCCTTGATCTCTATCTCATCAATGTCGTTCTTCAGTCGCGTCTCTGGTTTCTGCAAAAGTTGGAGCGTCCTTGACAATCTCATCGGGATTGAGCTTGAACATTTATGCAATTTGCTCGTCACTGAGATTGTGAATGATCTCTCCTTCTTCAGGAGTCTACATCACCGATCTCCTAACAATACCCTGCAGATCAAGAATCATGAGCTGACTCTTGATTTGTTGGAGGGGAGGAACATCATGTTCATCCGTCTAAAAGTTTGGATCTACTTGATTTTAATCATGTAACACACCCAACGTTACTAAACAATCAACACAGAAAAGTTAAACATTCAAAAAATAAACATCCATTAATAAGTTTAATATAGAATTCTAATATATATGATTTCAATAACACAAGAAATAAATATTACTCTATCTTGTATCCTTTGCTCTCTTCTACCGGGGCAGATGTGGAGGCACTCTGATCTTGAGTCCTTTTTGTCCTTCGTTCGCTTGTAGATGTGGCACCTACAGCAGAAGAAACCTCTTCATCATCGTCAACATCAGCATCACTATCACCCTCATGATCATCACCATCATTATTATCATGATCACTCTCATCATCATCATCATCATCATCCATCGTCTCCATCTCCTTCTCCGATCTTCAAGGGCTCTTCTTGGGATCCTTTGAGCTTTAGCAAGATAGTTTGTTTGCAGCGTCCAGCTCCTTAATCTTGTTGGTATGTTGCTCTTAGAGTAGAGACATCTGCTGAGTCTGTTGATCCATCAATCAAGCTAGTTGAGAAATCTGCTGAGATTGTGCAGCAGTAACATCTACTAACTGACAAATCTATACAGTTTTTCGTCATCGGCCGCTAACAGACGCATCGCCATACGGTTCAACGCTGACAGCTATTCCTCTACCCCAAAGGGAGGTGGAGGTGATCCAGATGTATATGGAGAGGAGGATGATGGTGCAGCTGGATGGCTAGTGTGGTGGTAGTGGCAGTGGTGAAGATTGGGGGTAATATAGATGAAGGTGGTGGTGTGTGGGTGTGGTAGTAGTGGTGGTAGGTGGAGTGGTGGTAGTGGACGGAGTAGTAGTGGTGGTAGGTGGAGTGGTGGTAGTGGTGGGGTAGTAATGGTGGTGGTTATGAAGGTCAGTCTTCTCGTCTTCTTCTTCAAGCTGTGGGGCTGAGCCATCCTTTTCTTTCTCAATCCCTTCAAGGTGGATGCTCCCCCTAGAACACGGCTTGGCTAATCGGGAGCAAATGTAGGATTCGTGTCACTCTCTCCCGATCTGCCAGGGCGTTCACCAACCGCCTGGAGCCCTTGCTCGGTGGCAACAACCTTGCTGCCCAGCGTTCGAGTCAGAGGCTCCTCATCCGGCTCCTCCTCCTCATCAGGTATGAAGTCTGATGGAATCCTATAGCCTCTGCTCCATCATGGATAGATGCTGGAGATTTTATATCAGTAGTGGGGGCCCTTGGTTGAGTGGGCCCTGCATCTCCACCATCACCGATGTCGTCGTTATCGGAGTCATCCTCCGGGAGCTGTAATGGCTCAACCTCATAATCACTGTCCGCGTGGCGCCGTTTACGCCTAGCCGTCGCCACGTAGTCCTCGCGGGCCAGATGCCCAAACAGTCTCCTTACAGGGGGCTTTACCTGCTTCCCCCTATAAACCTTCATACGACCCAGTGTGGTGTCATCAATCACCTCAAGAAATACAACCTTCTCCTTTTCCTTAGTAGATACGATAGGTTCTGATCGATAATAATCTGGATGAATCGAGGGTACATGCAGAACCCCTCCTTCCCTTTCCCCTCAATGTTCTCCACCAGATAGGCGAAGATCATCATGGAGAAGCTGGACGGGTGGTTCAGTACCAACGCTGCATAAGCATTCTAAATCTGACCTGAGAGCTCATCGAACCCTCCCTTCCAAGACGCGATACACTTCAGCAGCACATGGGCAATGTACTTAAACTGGGGACACAGGTTGCTCTTGTTGAGCACCCCTGCGTGATGTCCCAGAGTACTTAGCTCGCAAGAAACATCCTCGAATAGTAAGAGGGTGTAATCTCGTCAGACAGTCAGCATCATCCCCAAACTTGAGAACTGTCCGAAGATCATCCTCAGTGATCTCAATCGACTCTCCAAATATCGAGCTCCAGATGCAATGGGACTCAGAGGATCCGTCCACCACAGCGCTTTCCCAGAAAGCTTGCTGAATCGAGCGGTATGGTGTACAAGGAGTCGAGATGGCATGAGAGATCCTCGATCTCCATAGAAACACGATAATGCCAGAAAAGTTTGAAGCATTTCTCGATGTCATATCCAGATGAGCACAGATGTGTGCTTAGTGCTATAGTCCAACAACTAACCATCTGTTCATAATGAATACAAACATTAGTGTCAGTCAATAAGTAATAAACTTAAACATTTGAACATGAAATTCTTTGTTCTGTTGTGCGAATGACAATGTGCGACTAGATCTAGTCGTGCGAATGACCTCATATGTATGACTTAACATGCGACTAAGCTCGTACGGATTCTATTTCATGCGTTTACACCAGTTGTGTGACTGAACTCTTACGCATGGTTTAACCATGCGATTTGGCCATTCGTCCCTTTCACTCGTGTGATTGAAGTTCTTCAAATTGTCTATTCGCATGGCAGACTAACTATTCAATTCAAAATCAAATTTTGAGCAATTCTTTAGGTTAGACTTCATGTTCTAGTTCATTAGACTCGCAATCACTCTATTTAGCACCAAATAACTTTGATTTGAATACATTACTTAGTTTTCTTAGGTTATTTGTCCAAACAAGTCTCGGTTCTTGGTTAGGGCCATATCTTGATTTTGGAATCAAATTGATTGAAACTTAGGTGGATTGCACCGCATTATACCTGTATAATGAGTGGAAGTCGTCAGTACACAACAATCAATGGTATAGAATGATCAGATGAAAAATTGGCAGAGTAACGATGGTTCATGCGAATTAGGGCGATTTTGGGAGTGATGAATGACTGTGACCGACTCCCCTTCTATTTATACTAGGGTTTCATTCAGTCGTGCGACTAAGCCCAGTCACATAGTTGTTTCGTGTGACTGAAGATCAGTCGTGTGACTAGCACAGTCGGTCACCTCCAGTCGTGCGACTAGAAGTCAGTCGTGCGACTGGGTCTATCGGTCAACTTAATCCATGCGATTTGCACATCCTGATGGTCCAATCGCATATTTGTCCCAAAGGTGTGGGTTAATCGTGTGATTGGGCACATTCGTATCCTCCAATCGTACGACTAGTCCATACTCATGGTCCAGTCATGCAAAAGAATCATACTCATGGTTTTTGACTTTATGACCAATTTACGTTCTACACCCACTTAAACTTTTGATTTAACGTGATGAGCATTGCATCATCTCATACATGATCATTTTATCTAGAAAAACCTTTGATCACCTCAGACGTGATCCTTTTAAAACATTTTGTCACCTCAGACGTGTCCCATTTTATTTGAAAGCACGTGTGGTCACCTTAGACGTGACCTTTTAGATGATAAGGTTCCCTATCAACTTCCATGACATAGTCTGATACTAAAAAACTAAAATTGACAAACTTTATACAGAATTAAAAGAAATAACACTGAAACTTAAACTAAGACATGTTTTTGTGTTTTTGTCAGGGTTAAATCCTATGATGTAAAACTAAGAAATTATTTATCTGAAAAGGTAGCTTCAATTCATTTAAAACATACATGGACCAATTCAATCTGGAATCAAATAGGATATTCAAATCATTCGGGACAAGTTATCTAAAACCTTTGATGCTCTATTCTTGTTTTTCATCTAGAGTCACTTAGCAAATTTAGGAAATCATACTAGTACTATTAGGTCCCCACACTGATTTGAACTTTCAAGATTGTAGCACAATGATTATCTGTATACTTGTCCTCTTAAATCCATACACAGACTTTCGATACAGATTGGTGATGGTTTAAGGTTTGTTTATTTCAACAAGCATATGTGGATCCCACACTTATATGGTAATCGACATTCCTCGGGAGATTTTTTAGCGGTCTCAGGGTAGGATTCAACAAGAAACTATTCATAGAACTTTCAAAGGGAAGCCAAGCCTCGGGTCAATGCCACCACATAGTAGAGAGGCGGCAAACAACAATGAATTCTAGAATATATAGGTTATGCTTATCCTCAAGTCGGTGCTACCGCACAGTAGAGAGGCACATAACCTATCTTCTTGTTTGAGCATTTCATTCTTTTTGCACAGATCTCACCAACAAAATAGGTTATCAGTTTGATTGTATTTGCATTTTTTATGTGCTTTTGCTCATGCTTGGGTCTTACGCACACATTCGTGGCATTTATCTTGATCGTCACCCCTTATTGGAATCTTGTGATTGTGTTAACCAGGGATAAGGTGTTACCCACATCTAGACAAACATTTAGTCTAATCTAGAGATCACCAAAAAGGTCTAGTCATCTATTGTGTTGAATCTACCGACATATCATCTGTGGTCTAGCAACCTCTAGGTTACTTTCTTTGTGTTACCTTAGTAGTAGCTAGTTTGTCTATCATATTTCCTTTATCTTGCTCAGACTACATAGACTTATACTTGAGGTTTGCATCTTTTTCTGAGGATCAGCGATCACAAGTTTGATGTATTAGGTTCAAAGCAGCGGAATAAGAACAGGAATTAGACAAATTGTAGCAAGAAATCGATACTTGTATGCATTAAGAGCACATACGGTTATAGTGAGAGAATATATTTCTGATTCAAGGAATATTTATACATATGGAATATTTCTGATCAAATCATTCACTTTATTAC